>JAUESE010000037.1:3333721-3344065 GCA_032274725.1 Malacoctenus triangulatus
GACCCCAACCCTTTTCGGAGACACACATTTTGGACGATTTTCATTGGCGGCGTGATCGGGTGGACCGGCACCTATGGGACCCAACAGGCCCAGGTTCAGAGATACATCGCGTGCAAGAACGTCACTCACGCCAGGCTGTGAGTCAGCTTCTTACTCACAGTATTTGATGAGCTTGCTGGATTCAGTTGCTGTAATTTTCTCATATTGTGTTGCCTTTTTTGTTTCGTTTTTAACCAGAGCTCTGTACATCAACCTGCTGGGCCTCTGGTCCATCATGGGCTGCGCAGTCTTGGTGGGACTGTGCCTCTACTCCGTCTACAAGGACTGTGACCCCTGGACGGTCGGACTGGTGTCGGCGCCCGATCAGGTGGAGAAAACAGACGTACCAGGGAGAGCCGCCTCTTGATTTTCCAAGAGATCCTCCACGTTGAACTTCTTGTCGCTGTTTTCCGACAGCTGGTGCCGTATTTGGTGACCGACATCATGAAGAGCCCCCCTGGTCTTCTGGGACTCTTTTTCGCGGCAGTTTACAGTGGCTCCTTGAGGTTGTGTTACAATTTTCACCCAGCTTCCGGTTTCAGCTCTGACTTGCCACTCACTGTTTTTTCTCTCACCGTTTCCTCCCCCAGCACAGTCTCGTCCAGCATCAACGCGCTTGCTGCAGTGACTATCGAGGACCTGATCAAACCATACAGCAAGTTGTCTGAGAACCACCTGGCCCTCCTCTCCAAGGGACTCAGTAAGCGACTCTGAGAGAAACATTGACACGGACAAATTGTGGCAATCTGATGGCCCGGGATTGAGTCGAGATGTCATTGCAGCTTTCTTTTTCGGGGCCGTGTGCCTCGCCATGGCTGGACTGGCCTCGCTTATGGGCGGCATGGTGCAGGTGAGTGACGTCCCGTTTCACGGTGAATCAAAAACAACAGAGAAAAAGTGCCGTTGCGATCTCGTTTCTTTCCTGAACAGGCAGTGACCATCAGCGTTGCGGTCACAGGAGGTCCTGTTTTGGCACTGTTTTCCTTGGGAATCTTTTGTCCGTGTGTTAACGCCAAGGTGAGTCCGCAGCCGACGGCTGTTCGCGTCGAAGTTGTAATTTTTCTTAACTTGGGTTCTCTCTTTTCACGGATGTGAACGTCCTTCAGGGGGGGCTGTCGGGTCTCGTTTTGGGCTGCGTGGTCGGCCTTACCCTGGCCATCGGCGGGGTACTGTCCCCTCCCCCGCCTGAGATGACCCGCCCCCTGCCGCTGTCCACCGCGGGCTGCAACTTCACGCACATCTACAACAGCTCCGGCTGGACGACCGCCGCGCCCCCGACGACGATCAGGATCGCCAGCGCGGGGCCGGGGCACGCCGGTGGTTTCATGTGAGTGTGCTCGCCACCGTGGTGCAGATTCAGAGTGGGGGGGGGAGAAAAAGTAAGTGGACGGATTTAAACTGACACGAACTGGCAACCCCACATCGTTCAGGGACTGGATGGCACAACACTGGCACTCTCCCTCCTACCTTTACATCGGCGTTTTTGGATTTTTTGCAACATTGTGCTTTGGGCTGATCGTCGGCCTGCTGACAGGTAAATAAACCCCCCCACCGTTGGCACGGTTACTGCAGCTGCGGCTTGTACGGATGCCGTATTTGTGGTCGCTCTTTCAGGCGGCAGGAAAGAACACGTGGCGCCCAAACTTCTGCTGACGAAAGAGGACACCTTGACCTATAACCTCCTCAGGCTTATCAGAGATAGCGTGAGTACAGCCGGAGCATAAATAACAAAAAAAAACTCTCGTCTAGCCGAGTCATATCAGCGGCCAACTTCTGTCACACTGCGGTTCCTTCTTCAGGTCCGGGGAGAAACGAAGTGCGCTGACCTGTCGAAGGGGATGGAGCTGGAATAAGGTCCCCCCTCCCCATGGCTCGGTGGGACGGCGTGGTCCCCTGCCTCACCGTGGACATCCTTATTTAGCTTCCAGACCTTTGTGTGTGATGTTTGAATGTTTTTCTATTGGACTTTGTTGTTTATTTTGTCAGAACATCCTTCTGTTGTTATCTTAAGTTTGGACGAGTCTTGTTAATGTCCCATTCCTGGGAATAAACTGGCCTTCTGTCGAGAATCTGTGTATAAGGCTTGATCCATGAACTTGAGGAGATGGTTAATGCCACTTGGGGGAGCGAAAGACTGGGGAGTAATATTTAAACATTTACTGAGTTAACAGTGCCTTTGAGCACCATTTCCAAGTACAGAAGCTGCAACAACAACCTTCCCCTCTGATACATGTCGTCCCAGTTAACACAATGTGGAGATAAAAAAGTAACAAAGTGTTCCAACTGAACATGTGACGTGCCAGGGCTTTCACGAGGTAACTGGTGTTTCTTTTGATTCAGTCAGACCTTTTGCGATTGCAGTTGTGTCACAAAGTTAAGGTTCATGTTTGGCTGGAACACCTCGGACTCATTTTAACGACGCCGCAAGTCGATTACGTGGCCGGCTCGGGGGAAAAAAAAAAAAAAAAAAAAAAAACGCCACACGCAAAGAACCGGATTGCACAGACGACAACAGTGGAGGTTGAAGGTAAGGGTTGTGTTTATGTCGTCATGATGGCACGGAACATCGTCGTTTTACAAACTCTGTACAGCTCTACATCACCACTTTTGTCTCTGAAAACACCGAGACAGTGACAGCTACACCTAAACCCGGCTAGTAGAAATATGACAATGCACGTACAAATATATACAATCAAATTTCAAAGCATTAGACATCAGTCAGTGGGACAGAAACCCAGCAGTCACCCTGTTCAAGGTCGTTTAGAATGAACACAAACCTTATATACAAACCTGACTCATAAACACTGAATTATCTGATGAGTTGAAGTCATTATTACACTAACAAGTTTTCCCACATTCATACTTGCAGTTTCTTTCTCATCAATACTTCCCAGTGCTCAGAAAAAGGCTTTTTTCCCAGCGAGGCAACCTTTATTTTGAAAGAAAGTGCACTGTAAGAAACACCAAGTGCACCGTGCTGTGCTTGATAGGTAGGATGGAGAGAAGCAGTCTGGTGAGTCCCAACGTCGGACGTGGCTGTGTTTAGTGCACCGAGGTCCGGTCACTGCTCGGGCTCGTAGTACCTCTTCTTCATGGTTCGGTACTTTCGGAGGAAGTAGAGCGCCTCCAGCTCCTTGATGACGAAGTCCCCCCGAGCCACCAGCTGCTTGATCTTCTCCGGGTCCGTCTCGTCCCTGTTCTTCATGAAGGCCGCCTTCAGACGCTCCTTGAAGTAGGCTGCCCCCTGTGGGTACTCACGGCCCAGATACAGCAGCTACAAGGGGACGCACAAACACCCAGTGAAGCCAACACCTTCCAGTAAACACAGGCAAACAACGCGAATGCGCGTCTGGCTTCACTTACGTTTTTGTACAGCCGGATAACTTCACCCCTTAAAGGGTTTCCCATGTCGGAAACTGCGTCCTGTCCACACAGCTGAGATCTAAATACAATTAATTTAAAGGGAAGACTTTAAAAAAGAGACGAGATAACTTGATATGTAGTTAGACCGTTAGGCGGCTACACAGCTAGCTTCCAAGTTAGCATATGCATATATCAGTCCACTCAGCATAAAAAGAGCGCTCATATTAAACAGTTAGTTACTGTTTAAAAGCTAGTTAAGGCATGAATTGATAGAGCAGTATCGTGTTATAACATTCGTCTCACTTTCACTTCGTCCTTTAAAAACACAGGAGAGAGCAACCTACCACACTGCCGTATGTCGGATTTGTGTCGCAAATCAAAACAGACGCGTGCGCATGCGTGAAGGTTGCCCCGGTTACTGGGACGCTTGGGAGCGACAAAAGCTCGAGAAATGGTGAGTTTTTCGTTATTTTCACGGTAAATCGTCTCGGATGACAACAAACCTTGGTAATATATAGTATACGATTAAAATTCAACGACGCATGTTGAAAAATGATGGATAGATGACCGAATTTCCTTCATTACATCGATAGTAACTTGCTTTATGCCTTCAGTTTTTATGGCTCTGTCCAAATTTTTCGTCTTTTTTTCTCTTAGCTTTTCTCCTGACTTCTCCTTGAAGTTATGTCTTGAAGATGTTCTTTCATTTTCTCTCTTTGTTTCCCCCAATGAGTGTTAGCCGCCCAAGAAAAAGAAGAAGGTATGAGCAAAAGGCAGTCAGCACTCTTCCCTCATAGATTATTGCAGATCATCGCAGGTCACATTTGAGTTATTTATCACCCATTATAGAAAGCATACACTCATTGTGAATACTCCCCGTTTTCTCTGCCATCACCCTATTTTTAAGTGAAGACTGAAGTGTGATTTGTGACCTTTTCTAAGTCGTCTAAAGTGGGCCGTAAGCTGACCAAAGCTCAGAGAGCAAAGCAGCAACAAGAAGAGGAAGAGAGGAGGCTGCGGGAGGAAGGTATGATGAAGGCCACATGTTGGAGTACTGAAAAAAAAAAAGAGCAAGATGAAAAATATGAAAAAGAACAGAGTACTAATCCAAATCTCTTGGTTGTTGCAACTCTGTGTCACATCAAACACACAGAGGCAACAAATGACCCAGACAGTAATCAAACACATTCCTGTGATAATCTACCTGTTACAGGACAACTGTCGTGTCAACAGGAGATTTACAGCCACAATTCACTCTTTTTTTTGACAACACAAGTGTTACAGTGTTTCTTTTTGTCTTTGCATCACAGAGGAAGCCCTGCTCCAGGCAGAGAGGGAGGAAAAGGAGCGACAGGAGAGGGAAATGAAAGAGAAGGAGATCGAGAGGCTCGAGTTAAAGGTGCCCCATAAACCTGATGACCGCCAAGCTAACAGTCCATTCCTTTGCGTGGACACGCGGCGTGCTTCGCGCCGCGGTCACGCAGGGTGAACTGTTCCGGTTCAGTGCTCATGGGCGGTGCAGCTCACTGCCACCACTCTTCTGTTTTTTTTCAACTCGTGTCCCCCTCCCAAACCGACAGGACCGGGAGCGCCGGGACGACGAGCTGAATGAGCTGCGCTTCCTGCTGGAGGAAAACCACACCGCAGTGACCAAATGGAAAACCGATGCTGTCGAGGCGGCCAAGGTGAAGGGTTGTGTACAAAAAGAACCTTTTTTTGGTCATCGATCAAATCGACTAAAATCCAGTTTTTATGCTTCGTCTCCAGTGGGAGAGATACATGCGCTGCGATGGTGCACCTGACCCAGAAGTACAGAATGACGTCAACACATACATCAGCTTATGGAGAGAAGACCCAGACGTCAATATTACGTCTGTGCTCGAGCAGTGTGACCTCGCTTTGCAGGTCTGGGTGTCAAATCTACTCATTTCACTGTTCAATTATGACCCTTTCACTGCTTATTTCAATAATTTAAGCTGGTTTTGACAGCTACACTTCCTACAATGACAAAAATGACCAACTGTTTGTCTTTTTTAGCTGGTTGAGGAGCTGGAAGACTTGTTCAATGGCGCTTCGGATCCAAAGGAGAGCCAGCAGCACCAGGAGGCTTTTATGAACCTGCAGGAGCTCATCCACTCCAAACACCTCCTCACCTCCGAGGAGATTCTCAAGGTATGTGAAGCGCACCGCATGACGGGTTCAGAGACTGCGGGACGACTGACGCTCCGTGTTTTTGGTTGAAGAAAGCCAGCGCCAGCATCGACACTGAAACCGGCAACATGCAGACGGTGATCCGGGACGACAAGGTCACGCTGTGTCTCTGGGCCAACCTCAAGAAGAACCCGAGGTTTGGAGACCGCCGGTCACTCTCTCTTCTCCTGGTCCAAGCCTGTGCATTCACTCAAACCCTGCGCAGGTTCAAGGGACTGAACTTCGAGGAGGTGGGGCTTGGCTTCGAGCTGCCCAAGCAGCTGGCCGTGAGCGACGTCGCCGTGCGCGTCCTCCACACGCGCTACGACCACCTGTCCGCCCTCGCCAGGATGACTCACCTGCCCGCACGCGCACCCAGCCGCAGGTCGGGCTGCGCTCCCTCCTGTCGCACGCCTGCAAGCTTCCGACGTCCCGCGTCTCACTTCGCTTTTCTCACCTCAGGTCTCTCGCTGGCGACGAAGACCTCCCGGACGATCAGTCCGAGCACGGCGAGCCAGATGAGAACGAGGAGGCGGGGGAGGATGCTGATGCTCTCCTGCAGAAGAGGGAGGAGGAGGAGGTGCAGTCTGTGCGAGAGTCGGAGGGGAGAAAGGTAGTTTACGAGAGTTTAAGTCCTGTTTGTTGGGAGGCTTCGATTCCATTCTCATTGTGTGAACTTGTCTTGCAGAGTGCAGCCAGCGTGCAGTCGACCAAAAGCAGCCTGCAGCCTGCAGAGAGCCAGATAGAGACGCAGATGGAGGCACTCGGTGGTGAGATGCCTGATCTGGCTTCATGTAACAGGATAAAATAATATTAATATCCACAATAATACTGACCCAGAAACTGTTTTTCAGATCTTTCGCTGCATCAGCAATTTAATCAGCAATGATGTTTTGTTTTGGGTTTTTTTTCAGCTGTGGGGGACTTGAGCTCCTCCTCGGAGCAGCTGACGGGGGGCCGTGGGGTCCAAGCTGTCGATTTAAAGCAGTTCTCGCCTCTCGGTGGCGTCTTCCACTACGATGTGTTTCACCTCCCGCCTCAGGCCCATCAGGCCAAAGGCTGGGAGATCAGACAGGTGGGGAGAGTAAAGGAGCGTCAGCGCTTTCAGCTTGAGCTGACGGTTCCCATCCTGAACGTGTGTGTTTGTGTTTCGTAGCTGTCAGAGAAGGGCCTCCAGGTGTTCCCTTACCCCACAGAGAAGTCCAGCGCAGATGACGACGAGGCCTGTCCCTCTGTCGGGGTGTCCGTGAAGCTGCCCGACTCCGTCGTCTTCTTGGGAGCGCCACAGGTGGCTCGCTGGGATGCTGCAGGTACAGCAACACACACACAGCCAAAACAAACTGAAAATCAACTTTTTAAAACACCTACGAAATGCATCGACTCATCCAGGGAAGCAGTGGAGGACGGACGGCATCACCGACGTGTCCTACGAGGAGTCAGAGGACAGGATGTCCTTCAGGATGGACTCCTTCCAAGCCTTTGTGCTGATGCAGGAAACCTACGCCAACATGCCCTTCCAGAGCTGGGAGCTGCGGCCGCTGGGTCAGGACTCGGCCCTCCTTACCATCAGGGGGGCGCTGCTCAGCCTCAGCATCACTATTAAGGTACAAAACGAACCGCATGAGTAGAGTTTAACATTCTGCCTGGCTGGAACACGTGTGTGTGTGTGTTGTCCCAACAGGATAACCAGTGTATGCTGCAGCTGGACCGAGAGAGAGGCCTCCCCCAGCTTGAGGGCAAGTGGATGAGCGGGCCGGCCCTGCAGAGGGCCATGCTGGAAGCGGGGGTCAACGTCTTCGTGAACGAATTCACGGACAAATACGTCAGCACCTGCGGAAAGGTTCACACATTCTCACCGGAGACAAAACGCAACATAAAATCAAAGCCAGGTTCAGTTTTAGCAGTCATTCAGTGGGGGTCCCCCTCCTCTTTAGGACCCTCTCACTGAACACGCCGCCTACGAGCAGATTGCACTGCTCTCCTCGGCCTGCGCCTTCTCATGGAGCAAGTGGAACTCCAAATGTGGAGGCGAACATCTGGTGGTGCAGGTAGCGTCCCACATGCACAGAGACCGTTTGTACAAAGTGAACGTCACCCTAAGTGTACCACCTACTTTTGTTCCCCCTTTATCTCCGGTTAAGTTCAGGGCAGCTGTCTCCCCCTGGTGGCCAGAACTTACAGCTCAGTTTCGAGTCTCAACTTGACCTGCAGTGGACACTTTAGACACAGTATTTTGAGCCATTAGTTAATTGTTGCACTAAATTCTTCCCTGACAGGTGTGCGAGCACCTCAGCCCCGCCCCCGTGCCCGAGGACTCGTGGGGCCTCTACCTGCTGGGAGCCCAGAGGAGTCAAAAGCTGGAGATCACAGAACGGAGCGACACCTTCTCCCCGGACCACTGCCCCGGCAGCGAGTTTCACTCCACCTTCATCCACACCCTGAAGGACACCATGAGCCCCGAGGGCGTCACCCAGAGCATGAGATCCCATTATCTGTTTGTGGACACCGTGCAGAGTCTGCTCTGCGCCACCAGACCCCTGATGTATGCTTAACAGATGGAACATCATCTCAAATAAAAAGAAAAGTAAAAAAAAAAAAAAAATCAAGGGATGCACGTAGGACCACAAATCTATTGTAGAATCGGCTACTTTATTTGTGCAAAGATCCACACATTTTCTTTGGAACATACAAAAAGTGTGTATGAGGTTGAAAATGGTGACAACCACAGCAAGAAGAGAAAGATTATAAAAAAAAACAAACTTTGGTGTTAAGACTTGAACAATCGAGAATTATAAGTTAACAAAAATAAACGTATATTCACATCTTCTCACTCCCGACTAACGCACGCATAAATATAGATCTCAAAAACACGTTAAAATGAAAGTTTTATTACCAGTGTTTACAGACTTAAAAGGTTCTCTGCAACCCAGAAGAACAATGAATGTAAAACTCCATTTAAAAAAAGGCTGGCAGGACGTTTCCTCGAGCACATGAAATGCGATTTTAAAAAAAGCCGTGTGGCACAATCGGAGCAGCCTGATAGAAAAAAAAACCGGTGACCATTAGGTGAACATGATCGTTTGATGGCGTGGGATGGAGCCTTATTGGACGGATTCGGTCGCCACGGTCACCAGCAGTACCGACGGCGCGCGTGAGGGATCCCAGGTGGACCGCCCGCACACACAGATACATGCATACACACACACAGACTAACTACTTCAGCAAACGTGATGTGATGCATATAAAAACCCTCCTCAGGGTGAACGAGGCCCTGAGGCCTGGCCAGCGCCGTCAAACGACAGTCCCGTCCCAGGGCTCTTCAGGCACCCGTAGACCTCCCGAGAGCCTCCACGCAGGTGGAGGGGGCGGGGAGGGAGGGGGGGCTCTCTCTAGGAGCACACAAAATCTCTACAGAGAGGGGCCCGACGGGCACGAGGCACCGTCCGGTCCCCCCTGAACTGGGGCTAGACGGGGGGCTGCCCGTTGTGGCGGAGCCCCGTGTAGGGCCACAGCAGCTGCTGGATGGTCATCCAGGAGTCTCCGGTCCCCACTGGGGCCGCGTCCACCGCAGGCTGCATCACCAGGCTGGCCAGCAGCGCCAGCAGACCTGCGCACAGCGAAAAGCAGCCATCAAAACTGATCCGAGAGAGAGAGAGAGAGTGATTGAGATAGAGAGACATTACCTGCCAGCACCACCACGATGGCCAACCAGAGCCACACCCCCCTGCTCCCCCTGGCTACCGCTGCCGCCGCCGCCCTGGAGCTGGTGAGGCTGTGGGTCAGCGAGTGGGCCAATCCCGGGTCCGAGGACGTCGGGCTGGTGGCGGGGCTCGGACTGCAGACCACAAGGTGAAATGTTACAAGGTGGATAAACAGAAGGAGGAAAGAAAAGAAAGGAAGAAAGCATGAATGTAACCGGATAAAGCAGAAGAGGACAAGTTACCATAAATGATCAGCGATGGAAACAAGCCAAGCAGGAACCAGTGGTTCAAACATCTGGCTCATTTGTGGTAACTTATGCGATGGAGGAGAGCAATAATTAGCTGTTGCTTAGCTGACACCTACAACTCGCTCTAGGTTCCTTTTCAACCACCTGACGCAGTGTCAAAGAAGCAAAAACTATTCACATCGTCACCGTAATGGGAAAAAAAGAAGAAGCTGTCAGCAGCTGGTATCGGCGCTCGGCATGGAGGTGGATTTAAAGCATCGACTTGTTTTTTTGGCCTGAAATCCGTCAACAGTGGGAGTGCGGCGCCAAAATGAGTCAGCGCAGGGTCGCGAAGCGGGTTTTGATCGGCACTCCCACCCGATGAGGACCGGCCCTTTTTTTTTTTTGCATGCATTCTGAGCGCTCGCTTCTGGCCGCAGCGGGGCGAGCACTCGATCTCTGCGGCCCTTCCTCCCGACACACTTACAGCATGACAAAGAGCTCATCCTGGCTCCTGAGCCATGTGCAGGGAGGGAAAGAGGAGAGGACAGTTCAGAGCTCCACACGAGCCGCGTACACAGAAATACTCGGCGAAAAATCAATGGAGTTAAGAAGTCATGACACATGTTAGTTGGAAAAAACAAACAAGGAGAGAGGTCATCGGTTTTGGCACAAGCAAGTCTGAACTTGAGATCCATGCGTGAAACGGAAAATCCAACATCTTTTGTCGCATTCACAAACACACATGCACACATTGATCTCAAGCCAGTTGAAGCTGAAGGAGATGGTTCCATTTCTGGGCTTTTAGAGTAAAAGAAATAAAA
>JAUESE010000037.1:3429465-3441140 GCA_032274725.1 Malacoctenus triangulatus
TCTCTCTCTCTCTCTCTCTCTCCGGCGGTCTCTCAAGACCCCCTCACGCCACACTCCGATTAAACGCTCCACGCGCTGTATAAAATCTATTAACTCAACAAGCCGACACACGAGCATCACCCAGATGGGAGTGGAGCCTGTGTGTGTGCGGCGCGTGTGTTATGTTAAGGCGGAGGAAGACGCAATCAAATTGAGATGTGCACCGCAAAAAAAAACAGGAGCTCAATGGAGAGAGAGAGAAAGGGAGGGGGAGGAGGGGGGGGAGTAGGCAGGGAGGTAAACTGGATGTGACATCTCATATTTGACTTTTCACTTCCCATTTAGCTGACGCGTCCAAGATAAGTGGAGGAAAGATTACTCCTCTCATTCTGTTAGACAAAGGCATCGGCGCGTGAGTGCTTTTGTTGTTTCAGGCAGGAGCGCGTTTGCATCCGAGGCCTTTCCCTGCACCCGTCCATGGTGCTTTAAATTGAAAAGGTCAAAGGTCATTGCGCGCATGCAGATTTACACAGACACTCCAACAAAAAAAAAAAAAAAACAACACCTCCTCCTCACTATTCTTCCAAAATGTTATTTTTTTTCGAAATGAGCAACACTCACTTATATTATTTTGCATTGTTAATATCATCCTGGAGAATTGGCTGCATGACAAATGCAACAAAATGATCAGGACAAAATCGATGACGGCTTCAGAAGTCGCCCCTAAAACTTGCAAAGGAGCCCCCTCGAACTGTGAATGGTCCAAATGTTACAGTGAAGCCAAAAACTGGCAAGAAGGAGTGCACCAAATCCTGTCTTGTTAGGTGGATTTTTGGATTTTACTCTTCGCTGAATGATTTCATCAGTTTATCCGATTGTCTTAAGATAGTGAAACCAGTCAAACGGCAAACCTGCGCTACAAGCAGAATGCAACGAAATAAACAGTGAATCCAACACTGAAGAGCTTTGATTTGATGCTACCTTTTTCTTCCTAGAAACACGTTATCATCCAAGATTCAAAGTTCAAAGGTCTCGTCAAGTGTCAATGTGAAAATCTGAAATCTATTGAAAACAGCATAAAGGCCGATATTTTGTTCATCATTGTGCGACTGTTGCGGCCGCGGAGCCATGACCGTCGTCCATTGTCGGCCGCAGAATGGAGGATTTCTTTGCTCAGACGGTATCGCTTTCCGTTGACACACCGTCAGTCACACGCCGTCGCCGGCGAATGAGAAAGCGTTGGCCGTGTTGCGACAGATTCAGGGTCTGTCAGCCTCCGTAGGATAAATACACATGCTGGGTCATGCAACACTGTTTACCCGTCGGACAGCGCTGCACATGTGAAACGACTCATTTTATGGAGCTTGTGTGTGTGTGTGTGTGTGTGTGTGTGTCGACACAGGTGCCCATTCAGGCGAACAAGAGAGGCTTTCGCTTATCTTCACCTCCAATTACACTCTAGGAACACCTCGACAGCGCGTGTGTGCACACGTTTGCTATCACACACCTGTGTAATCTTAGTGCGAGTGCGTCTGCCTATGTACTGTATTTGTGTGTGTGTGCATGTGTGTGTATCCCCCCACAAGGCCCTGGGGTTACAGGCAGCTTGGTGACAGTGCAGATGGGATAACATATGACATGTGAGTGACTGAGTGAGCGTGCGCACGCGTGTGTGTGTGTGCGCGCGCGCGAGTGTTTGTGTGCGCGCGCGTCCCGGGTCCATCTGGGCTCCCCTCTGATCGACCGGGGCTCCCTCTGCTCTCCGTGGCCCACTGGGGAGCCGGCGGGGGGGGGGGAGGAGGGGGTTGTTTGGGAGAGAGACCTCGCTACCTTCAGTCTCTGTCACCTCCGACCCTTCTGCCTCTTTGCGGCAAATTTTAGCAGCAGTAAATGAGCATATTTAGTTTTTGAGGAGCGTGTGATGAAAATAACCACTTTTTTTTTAAAAAAACTGAGAAACAGACAAATGAAGTTGATAATTATGATATTGAGACGTTTTACTTTCAAAGATGTCCCACTTCTAAAAACGCTCCCTTGAATCAACCGTGAACTCGGTGGAGCTGGACTCCAAATTGAATAGTTGGCTTCCTTTTTTTCTTGTTTTAGTTTTAAAATCAAGGACGCGTGTTTTTTTTTTTTTTTTTAATTGTTCCAACTATATTTTTGCAATTGAAACAAAAATCTACGCAACGAGCCCGTTAAAACTTCCGCTTCAACAAAAAAATCTCACAATTCCCACAGTCGTGTATTCGTTTGAATTCTCCTGCCCTATTTTTTTATGCGGAGGGTCCGTCTATGTGGGACAAGCCGATCCAGACGCCGCTCCTCTACCTCGGAACTGAAAAAGCATGGGGGAGAAGGTCACCGTCTTTTTATAAGTCGGGCTGGTATTTGTGGTCCCGCTTTTGGCGTGCGTGCGCGACGGGGCGTTTATTCGTCAAGGTGCGGAGCCGCCTCCAGCTGGACTTTTGCATCCATTAGAAGTCGGACATAAGTCCCCGCAAATGGCTGTAAATAGCCGTGATGGAACATGTGATGCATACGAGGAATACTGGAGCTGCCTCCAAGCTGCGCACAATGCAAAGACCGGGTCTGTTACATGTCGTGCCGACGAGCGCGCGCCTCGGTGGTGCCAGCACGGGGTACCTGCAGTATAAGATCACTATATGTGCCTTTTCCCTATTATAATTAGGTTGTTTTTTTGGTGCCCAACAGAAGTTTACATATGATTACATGCTGCGTATACTGTGTCTTTTTTGAAGTTTAATTGGGCCAATTTTTCTGTGTGGGATCCAAGTTTTCCCTTCAGTTGGCATTGGCTTCATGCTGGCGAGCCAATGGTTGTTTTTTTTTTTTTTTCCCTCGCCACAAAAGCAAGGCACTGTATGCACAGGACGACTGCGCGCATCTGACATTGTGCATTGTGTCCCCCGTGAGACTTGTCGCGCTCTCATGTTCACAGAGATCCAGGTCCATGGCTATTTCGCGAGGCTAGCCAGGGTGAGGATGCAGGGGCGGTGGGGGTGTGGGGCGCGTGTGTGTGAGTGTGTGTGTGAGGGTTCTGCGGGATTTGGACCGACGGAGGGATGGTGTGTGTAGTCGGGATGAGAGGGAGGCAGCAGGGAGCTGGACGCTCGGTTTGTTCCCGTTCCATGGGCGGGCTGGAGGCCAGAGCCTGGACAGAGAGGACGGGAGATGATAGAGAGGAAGGGCTGATGAGGGGGGGCGAGGGGGTGGGGGGGGTAGGGAGAGGTCGGGTACATGTAGAAAGGGAAGAGGGTGAGATGTCGACGGTCTTTATGTCCGGAGCAGAAAAGCGGAGGAGAGAGGTGAAGCTGGGCAACGCGTCTCGCAGTGGGGGGGGGGCTTCCTGTCTTAATGGACCGAAAGTGAGACGTTAAAGAGGACGCGTTTATTCCTACAGAGATCGGAGCGACGACAGTGACAACGACCGACTCTCTCACCTCTTCTCCTCACTTTTCCGCCCCTCCTGCCGCCACCTTTTTTGCCTCCTCTGCCCCCCCCCCCTCCCTCTCCCGTCTGTCGCAGCAATTTGGGCACTTACGTTCATACCAAACGCGCCCCCGATATTGCCCTCCGTCACTTTCTCCATCACTCCCTCCTTCCTCCATCTCTCTTTTTTTTGCTCTCTCACCCCTTCCGTCACCCTTGAGCAATTCACACAAAACTGCGGCCGTCACCATCAGGTGTTGACGAGTTGCCCTACTTGATATTCAAGGGTGAGATTATTTGGAAGTGCGTGCGCGCGCGCGTGTGTGTGTGGAGGCGGTGGGTTGGTGGAGGGGGGTGATGGAACGGGTGTGTGTGTGTGTGTGCGCTGGTTAGGGATGGGGGGGTGGGAGGGTGTACAGGGTGTACATGAAGCATCATTACCATATCAAAGACATGCTAGGCTTTTCTGTCCTAATGGTAATTACACTGCCCACAATTGGCGCTCACCGCTCGGATCACAACAACAAGGAAAAAAAAAAAAAAGATTCAAAAAATGGATGGAGGGATGAGGAGGAGGGATATTAAAGGGAAGAGGAGGAGGGGGGGCACAATTGGCTTGGGCTTTCAGGTTATGTTAATACTGCTCATCTATTTAATTAGCGGCTGGCGTCGGGTCTTTGTTTACATCTGACGTGCCCCCTTCTCGGAGAGACAGAGCGGGGGAGCGAGGGAAATGGAGGGAGAGAGCGGCAGGGACGAGAGAGGAAGAAGTGGTGGTGGTGGTGGTGGGGGGGTTCCGGTTTGGTGCTCGGCGGTGGGACGGTTCGAAGCCGGGAGCGACGGTGCCTCTCGAAACCGGTTAACGAGGTCAGTCGTGGACGGAAAGATCGGTTGACCTGCCGGGCTCCACCTCCGCGTCTGATAGGTCAGGACGAGCTGTGATGAAGCAGCGCGTCAGGCTGCAAAGTTTTTTTTCCCTGAGTCACCGATTTACTATCAAAGACCTTAAAAAGACACCCTCCGTCCCTCCACGTTGCACTCTCCATGTCAGGTGTCGAGCCTCATCAAGTGGCTTATTTCAGCAGCCAGCGACGCCGTCGCGTTGTTTCTGAATGACCCGCGGAGGGAAGCCGACTTAGTTTCGCGTCCCGCTCTCATCCGACGACATGCTATCTGGGGGGGGGCGACTTCCTGCATGCAATTTGCCTATGCATATGACTTTTTTCCACCTGAACGCGCGCGTTTTGTCAACTCTTTGTAATGCGAACGATTTGGCTCCTGAATACCTGAATCTGTGTGTGTGTGTGTGTGTGTGTGTGTGTGTCTGTATCCACTTTTTAAAAAGGGGGCTTGTGATGGGTACTGTAATAGAGCCCATTTTGCGGCGCTCTCGGGGGAAAAGTGAACAGGGAAATGAGAGGGAAATGAGGGAGGAATGAGGATTTTTACCTCCGTAAGAGAAAGAGAGAAAGAGAGAGAGAGCCATCACATCCACCGACGGTTGACAGCAGCGGCGTTTTTTTTTTTTTTTGGCAGAGACCCCGACCTGGACTTCTGCAAAACATCCAAAGCGATCGGCGTCCTAATTCGGCATATTTCATGATGTATGTGAGTGCATACATGCGAGTGTGAAAGTAAATTTCCCAGCACTGGATGAAGAGCAGAATCTGCATAAAAAATTCAGCGTGACATTTTGAAAAGGTCCAAAACAGACAATTTTTTTTTTTTTTTACACCTTTCACTTCAAAGAGCATACAGACGGACAGGGGGGGATGGAGTGTGTGTGTGTGTGTGTGTGTGTGTGTGTGGGGGGGGGGCACCTTTCCCTCCAAATGCTTGTCATTTCACCTAGTTGCGCTGAATGACGGGATGTTTTCTCCTCACAGTTTACTTGAAAACCTTGAGAATTGTTGCCATCTTCTTCAAGGACCTCCGAGAGAGTGTATTTGAAAAACACTTGTCTCCCAATTGGGTATGTGCGTGTGTGTGTGTGTGGAAGGTGCTCAAGTCAGCTACAGAAGACTCACAACAAGGCTGTGATTCTTAGGCTGTTGTTTTTTTTTTTCCGAGAGAGGAAGGTAAAAGACTTTAAGAATGAAAAAGGAGAAGAAAAAGAGGAGGATGAATTGAAGGGAAGATGTGCATCAGATAACCACTGTGAGAAATGTATGGACGGAGTCGAAGAAGGCTGGTTAAGGCAAAAACAACCCGGGAATCCACAGAGCTGCCTCACTGATAAACAGGAGCCAAAGAGGCACACAGGACTGCTGTAGTTGTTGCTGAAAAGAGGGCAAGAGAGGAGCGATAGATCGTGCTCAAAGAGAGAGAAAAAAAAAAAAAAGAAAGAGAAGAAACAGGGAGAGGAGAGGGAACAGCCCACATGCTATCACACTGTTTTTAATAACAGTGTAACGGCGACCCGAGGCCTCCACGTCCACGCAACGGCTGTGCAATGTCTGCTCGGCGTCTGTGCCACACACAAAAGGGCCCGCGTCCAAGAGTCAAGCCATTCTGCTCTGTCTGTCAGCTACAGGCTGCGGAGAGGCAGAGGCGGTCCGAGACCTCTGACTCTTGATTTGTGTGCCTTCCCAGGCAGGGGGGAGTGTGTGTGTGTGTGTGTGTGCGTGGAAGAAAACGTTCCTCTTGTCTATAGCACATAAAAACACACACTGATGGTGTTTGGGAAGTCGACCGGAGCTTTTTTCTCATCATCGGTCAGTGATGATCCAAAGCATCACCTGAGCTGCGGGGGGGGGGGGACTTTAGCTGTGGTTTAGCCAAACAGGATCCCTAAATAATATGCATTCACCAGTATGCTGGGAAGATGTGGCCTGTTTGCTGCACTTCCTGTTCAGACAATAGAAAGTTCAACGATGGATTGATGCATCTCTTGTGCAAAGTGTGCACGTGCTCCTAGTATCTGTTGCATGGTGACTTCGACTTACTCTAACTGTCTCAAAACTCACATTTACGTTTTCCTCTGGAAAAAAAAATGCATTTCTATATCTTGTTCCACTTTTTTGCTCTTATTGACTCTGTAAATTCAAATTTCCTCCCAAAATAAATACACGTTTTAAGCCGGTTAAATATTATCAATTTGGAATTCTTTCTCAAAAAAGGTAAAACTGTGTTGCTGCATTGTGTCAGGACTATTAATCCTCATTAAAAACAGAGAAGCAAAGTTTTCAGTACATTCGATTTTTGTGGTTTTAAGTGGGATGCGTCCTCCCGATCGAATCCCCCCCTTCAAATATTCCCATGTGAGCCACGCGGCGCTCGGATGACTCAGCGGAGGTCCAGTAGGAGGCGTCCTCGGAGCAAGCAGCTCGAGTCCCGGCCTCCACCTTCCTTCCTCCCTCTCACCCTCCCTCTGGAAGTCTCTCCCTCCTCTCCTCTCCTCACTTCTTCCTCCTCTCCTCACAGTGTATCAAGTGCATCATCCTCTCACACCTCGCTTTGCCCTCGAGAACAGCGCCCCGCTCACGCACAGACACACACACACCCTCACACACACTCGGCGCACATGCACGCCATCACCTCGTAAGTGAGATAAGGAACTTGCAACACTAAAGGGTCCGGCTTCTGTCACCCTGCTACCTCGCCTGGACCACATGGCCTCGGGTGCAGAGAGGAGTGAGAGAATGGAGAGAGGCGGAGTGGGAACAAGAGTAGGAGGGGGAGAAAAACAGTGCTCAGGAGGAGGAGAAGAAGAAGAGGGAGAAAAAAAAAAGAAAAAGCAAATGTGATAAAGACGCAGAAGATGAAGAGATGAAAGAGGAAGAGAGACAGATGGGGCCAGAGAGAGGGAGAGAAAAAGGCAGAGGGAGACAGAGAGAGATAAAAAAAAAGAGAAAAAAAAAAAGGAGAAGCAGCGAGCGAGCGGCAGCAGTGCCAGCAGAGAGGGACTGTTGTTTTCGGTGCATGTTGTTGGTTGGCTTGCCACCAGTTAGCATGAGGCAGATGCAACCGGGAGCGCTCAGTAATTATTGCGGTGAACCTCCCTCAGAGCACATGTGCTTTCTGCTTGCTAATCTTCACAAAGATTCAACGTAGCCAGTCTGGTTTTCAACATTTCACCCCTGTTAAAACAGGCAACAACACAAAAAAAAAAAGAGAGGAAAAAAAAAAAAAACAGCAGCACAGAAGTGTCGCGTAAATTGCGGCTTCGCCGGGGTTCCTCAGAGCAAAGCAACACATTTCAGACAACTTGTGCCATCTTTCTGTCTTTTGCGATCAGCATCTCTGCGAGCGTTTCGCTCTCCTGTCCGTTGCCTCTTATCGTGCCGAGTTCAGCAGCTCCCGCGCTCCTTTTTATTCCCCCCCTCCCCCCCAACAGGTGTTTGTGGATCCCACTGTTGGAAAAAAAAGACGGCTGCTGCAAACTCCTGATAAGCCTCCCGTACCCGGTGACTCACCGGCCGCCCCGATAGAATCTGCATATACCTGCGACCGCACGCTCCGGCCAAGTGACAGAAGTATTCTCTCGCCGACCGGGCGGAGATAAGTTATCTCCATCGGCTGCGCCTTTCGCTGCACTTTGAACGCCGAACTCGCATGCACTTGGACGCACTTTACACGGGTGGCTGCGTTCACAGTCACGCTGGTCAGACGGCCCCCTTCACGGGCTTAAGTACCCTGACAGTGTATTTAGGGCCGGAACACAACTTTCCATAATTCTCGCCGAGGCCTTATCAGATTAACTCGTACGGCAGATTAACATGTGAATTACACGCCGCGTTTTTTTTTTTTATGTATCGGAGTTAACATAAAGAGGCGCATGACCGGAGAGAAGTGCAGCATAATCGAGAAGGCCAAAGGGGGGGGCCTTTTAAGGCGGTTCGCCATGCTGCTTCTCCCCGCCGCTGCAGGACACGTGGTGCGGCGCGTTCCTCTCGATCACGTGTCCGTCACGACCAGCCACACCGAATCCCCTCCGATGGCATCGATTCAAACAGCAACACAAACTTTGGGGGGGAAAAAGAAACACTTAGTAAATCATGTTTCTTAGTGACAGAAGACGACGTTTAAGCAGGAGCACAGCAACAACAAAATATCCTCAGTGCATCCTGTTAGTAGATCAGATCCTCCAGCTATGTGTGTGTGATTTTACACACACACACATGCACATACACACACTTTTTTCTCCTAAAACCAGCAAGATCAGGGATGATCACAGAAAACAAATGGCTTCTCTTCACTATTTTGTCGAGGGCCCATTAATGAAGCAACACCTGCCGATCCCTCACCTACCTGCTTCCTTTTTTTGTTTACACTCTCTCCTTTCGGTTAAGTTTTTCAGCTGCTTTGAAGTGATCGTGTCTCGCCGCTGCGATGCTTTCACCCGTCTTCGCTGATGACCAGCTGACGTTTTCTTTTTGACGGACCAAGAAAAGAGCGACTCCTTAAAAGATTTAAAGTACAACTCTGCGTAGAAGAGGAGGCTGGATTTGGAGGAAAGCGCTTTCTTGGCTTTCTCGCTGAAAGTGAAGAGAAAAAGGGAAAAAAAACGACTGTAAAACGGCAATCGTTCGAGAAACGTGTTGCGAGGGCTTTTCGCGGGCCAACCGAGTGTCTTGGAAAGCAAAGATGAAAAGACTGAAGATAAAAGCTGAACACAGATATCAAAAAAATCTTTAAAATATCATATGGTGCATGTGGGTTTTATGGGGTAACAGTAAATGTGCCACACAAAATTAATTTCCTTGTTCCGTCATGGCTGCATGAGACTTGCTGGAAAGTCAGATCACTTCTCAAAAGGACCGTTATCCCCAATCCCAACTCATAGAAGGGCCTGTACTGTCATCACTTTATATGGACCATGCAAAAGTCAACAGTGACGTATGACTTTTAAGGTCACGTATGACCCAGATTTTCACGCACATTTCCTGTTTCGACCACAAATCTGTTTGACCAGATTCGTCGAAAAAAAAAAAAAAGTGTGTCAAACCGAGCAGTCGACAGCGCAGCTGCGCCTTTAAGGCCAGCTGTTTGAAGCTCGACAAACAGTCACGTCACAAACATGGGGAGGGGGGGGAGGGGGGGGACCCCCGATTTACACATATCTCCTCCAAAACACAACCTTACATTGTGTCTTCCAAGTAAAATGTGGTCGATTCCAGATCCAGAACCTTCAGAAGTTTATGTCATTAGATGTCACATGTTACAAAGTGGATGAAAATATTGAGAAGGTAGCAAGATTGTGACTGGAGAAAAAACTTGTATCTGCAAACTACGGTACAGTTTGTTTATTTTCTTTCCGCTGAACTGGGACTCTTTCCTGATGAAATCCTCCCGAGCTTACAAGAAGACTCTGCTGGCCGCTGCTCAAGAGAAAGTGTTCAACTTTCAATAGTAATAGAAGGTAGTTTAGAGATTTTGACAGCTTACAGTGACTGCAGGTCAGCTTTTATCCCGATCTGACACGGCATGATAACAAGCGGAAACGCTCCCTGTCGCTCGCCCCCTCTCTCTCTCGCTCTCACACACGCGCCTCAGTAATAAAATAGCGGTGAAGACACACTGAAGCAGTTCTGCTATCTTGTCTTGTTCAACACCCCCCCCAACCCCCCTCCCTCCCTCCTCCCTCTGCCCTCCCTGTAAGTACCATGTAATCTTTGCTGTTGGACTAATACTGGAGTCGTTCCCTACGCGGGGTCACCAGTGGCTTTCCATCTTGAACACGTCTGCTGAGATAGCCGGTGTCCCCCCCGCCCCCCCACTTCCTCCCTCCCTTCCTCCATCCCCCCACCACCTCCTCCCTCCCTCCTCCTCCCCACACACACTACACCGGCTGCAGCTCAACACGGGTGGTTAATGTTGAGCACAGCAAGCCTTGTTGTACTTGAAAACAAATCACCGCAGTGTGGCTTAATAATGTAATGAGTCTTTTAAGCCGCACAGACAAGTTGATCCGCTCCGGTACAAATATGGGAACTTAGTTCATTACATCCCCCCCCCCCCAAAAAAAGTGTTGTTCTTGTTGTGTTATCGCAGTGGTAATATCTAAATAGGTCAGTCCAGAGGGAAGACGTTTTCGACGGTTCGAAAGAAAGAAAGAAAGAAAGAAAGAAAGAAAGAAAGAAAGAAAGAAAGAAAGAAAGAAAGAAAGAAAGAAAGAAAGTAGAATACTTGGGTATTTGAATTTCCTTTCGTGCCACTTAAATTCATCTCACCACGTATTCGAGAAAAAGAAAATGACATTCTTTGAAAGACAAGTGGGGTGAGAATTTCTCGAAAAAGTTATGATGTTCAGGAAAAGAAGTAATGTTGAACTTCTCGGGGTTTTTTTTTTTCGACACACGCGCACAATAGAGGCTTGCCTTGAAATCATCGCAAACAAAAACATCTATTAATTCACCTTCCTTTGCATCATCAAGTCCCTCTCCAAATCACAAAGCGCGACTAAAAGCGGTCGGCTCTGCCGGATAATAATAAAAAAAAAAACAAGAACAAAACCGGATGTTAATGCGCTCACCTGGATCGCTTCTATGATCCAACGCGACAGAACAAAAAGCGGAATGCGGATAAATACCCGTCTCTTCTTCAAATTTTTTAAAACGGACCTTTTCTTTTTCCCAATCTATCTCTTTTTATTCACTCACTTCCTTTATTTTTTTTCTCCCTCCATTGTAAATATCTGCCACTGCGTCAATCTTGGTCATGGCTGCGGACTCGTTGGCTCTCGCATTAAAGGCTGAAAAGAATTCGGAGGGGTGGTGGTGGTGGGAATCGGAGGGGGGAGGGGGGTGGTGGGTGGTCATTGCTGTCTGCGTTTCATCGCATAAAGAGACCTTGTGTAAGAGATACAGCATTGTCTGTTGTGCCGCGCATGGCAGAGGTCAGTCTCAATCAGCCTCTTTTGTCAGGGGTCCGAGCACTGATATCCGAAGCGTCGCTTTTTTTTTTTTTTTTCCCTCTTTCTCCGTCGCTATTCCTCGCCAGGGTTTTTAAAAAATACTCGACCACAAAAAAACTGAAAAATTCCAGCTATAGTCCGCGGAGGGACAACCTCCCCGAACAATGCCAGTTTGGACATTGTGAAACTGAGACAGCTTTGACCGTGGCACCCTACCAGTAATTGAGTTCCTTTGCCAGTCATGCGTGGGGTCAGTTTTTTTTTTTTCTCCCTGCAGATGGGCGCTGGGACAAGGGTGGGGGGGGAGGAGATGGGAGGAGGAGGGCGACACGGTGGGAGGGGTGTGGTGGTGGTGGTGGGTGGGGGGGGGGGGGGGATTGTAACCCCG
>JAUESE010000037.1:3471072-3482105 GCA_032274725.1 Malacoctenus triangulatus
TGTCTTGTTGCAGAAATTCAAAAATGGTCAAAAACACTTCAATTCTTTAATATCTCAACAGTAATTAAGACTGTGGATGATTTGAATTGCCTTTGGATGCAGCCTGTTGTTGATAACCACTGTTCTTTTGCTCCTCCCCCTTTCCTGGCCGTCATTATTAACTCAAAATGGACCAGCAACTCATTTAAATTTGATTAGAAATGTTAATTACACCAGGCAGCTTAAAACTGAAAGGTTGCAGGGATGAAGCAATTATGTCTGTAAGGCGTTTAAATGAAGACAGGACCAGGTTTGTGCATTTTGAAGCCCCTTCAAGGTGATTTGCTTTATTGTCCTTTCGAGTTATAGAGAATTTTCACACTTCCTGTCGGCATGCAGCGAATAGTGTTGCCGTGAAAAAATAAACTTCGCACACACGAGCTGGATTGTTGTTCCATTGTGGAGAAAGATCAGTTGAGGTCAATCGCTTTGAATTTTTGAGCCATACGAGGTAAACAATAGGAAGTGACTTCTGAACCGCTGCCGCATACTTCTGTCTAAACTCTGCATCGTCTCCAATCCTGCCTTGACTCCGGTTTACAAAGCAGATTGTGCAAAGCGACTGGTTCTCTATAGACGCCTGTGTTTGTGTGCGCCTTTCTGAGCTCGGATGTTTGTGTATATGATGAGGTATGATTGCTTTCCACTGAGGAGCACTTGACCATCAAAAGAACGAGGCGGCAATCTTTTTCCAGTGAGGCAATAATGGTCACCTTAACACCATCACGCGCTCGCCCCTTGCGGGCAAATGATGTCCTCCTGCTTGAATGCGACTCCGAGGCGGCCATCGTTCTGTGGTTTGAATAACAATGCCCAAGCCTGTTTTCCTCCTTGTCTCGCCGTAAAACCGGTTTAGAGGCCGCCAATAGTCTCTGTATTCGATCCATTCTGGTCGATTAGGTTTGCCAAGCCAAATTAAGTGGGAGCATCATCAGCCTTTGTGACCCGGGTAGCCCGAAGGTGCTCTCGCCCTCTTCACTTATTAACTCTGTTTCTGTGCAGCGTCTGATTTCTTCGGTCTTGCCTGTCAAAGTGCGAATTCCGTGAAGCCATTCATCGGCAGAGAAGGGAACACATTTTACTGTTCACGCTCCCGTCTTCTTTACAAGCAGTCCATAGGATATGGAGCCCAGTGAAAGGGGCGCTTGTGTGTCCTTTGTCATCACAGCTCTCGCTTTATCACATAGAAATAAGATAATGTAGAGTGAGCATCGATAGGAAGGATGTTAGTCGGAGCAGAGACGGAAGACGGGTGGATGGAAGGAGAATCGCAGGAGGTGTTGGACGAGTTTTGGTTAGAATAGACGCCATTTGGCAATTCATCTGGATTCCCGTCTTTTGTTTAATCGAGTCTTTTCTCCACACTTTCCCCACTGGTCGGCGCTCAATCCAGGAAGTAGCGCCAGTGAAAGCAAGCAGCTGTAGAAACAAGTGCATTGTGAACCGAACCAAACTTCTCAGGCCTCCCCTTGTTCATGCAAACCCGAAGTCCTGGACCTTTTTCTATAGTATGTATAATTTAACACCACCAAACTATACATTCTTCCTCCCAAAACTCAAGCCGTGGGTGGGGCTGTCGCATGGCGCTCAAGAGAGGAGATGAGGAGGAGCCCATTGAGAGAAAAACAGAGAGAGAGAGTGTGTGAGAGAGAGAGGGAGAGAGAGAGAGAGGGAGGGAGGGAGCTCCTCTTCTCTGAAAACGGGCCCCAGAACGGCCTGGGTGAGCTGGGGTTTCATTATCCCCCGTCCCTCTGTGATGAGGAGAAGAAAGGCGGACGTGAGAGAAAGAAAGAGAAAGAACAGAACAGAGGAGGGGAAGAAGAAAAGAAAGAGGCGTTTGATAGAGCTGTGTGGAGACCGTGTGTGAATGAGCCAGTGAAGGGCAGCCATTGTCTTGCTGCGACCTCAATTTGGTACTGTACGCTCCTCTTTTTACTGCACTGTCTCCAGCCACAATGCCTCCTTTCTCCTCCTCTCTTCTCCCTCTCTCTCTTAAAGAAATAGGGGGATTAGGGCCCACTGAGGGGAAATGCGTGTCCAGATTGCCAACGATCATGACTCCTCGCCATGTGACGCCAAGCCAACACGATATTCGACGGGACGCCGGTCACTTTGTTCGCGTCTCAAAAACACAAAAACAGAAAACGCAAAATCACTGTCGCCTCCGATTTGGGGACCGTAATTGTGTTTTAATAGGATGTGGTGTATTTTTGGACGGACCCAGGAGGGAGGTGCAGGAGGTGCAAGACGGGAGAGTCGCAGGGACGGAGAGCGCAGCTGTACTTCCTGTTTACCCAGGCCTCGTTGGAGACAGTGGGGAGGAACAGGGGTTGCATTCATCTCCTCCTCCTCTCTACCTCCACTGACCCCCTTCGCCCTCCCTCTTTTTCTTCCTGCTGCTTTAAGTCCTTATTTGCTTGTAACTTTCTGTCTTCCTCTCGCCTTTGTCCTTCCGTGATTAAACCTCGGGAGGATGAGCTGGATTAGCATTTAGCTCTTTCTTGAAGGCTTGGAGCAGAAAACGCTACCGAGTGTCTCGATTTGGAGAGACGGACTGCAGATACGCAGAGGAAACGGTACACAAAGAAAAAAGGGGGATAACAAAGGAAGATTGGCGAACAGTAAGAACTTTTAAACTTAGCTAACTTTCTGCCAGCACAGTTTAGTTGTTAGGAAGTTATATATATAAGGAAAAAAACAACAACCTTGTTCATGTTTTGTTCCTCCACCGAAACGTGGAGCATGCACACACAGAACTCTATTAGAGAGCTTAGAAGTTTGGGCTCGCTTTGATGGCGAGCAAACCAACTGGAACTGTACGCCCAAAGCAGACCTTGAAGGCTCTGAGAGCGAGCGAGAGATGGAGAGGGGAGAGCGAACCAGAGAAAGAGAGAGACGGCGCGTCCCCGGCCGTTTGTTCCACCCACCCGAGCCGAGCCCTCCCTGACCTTCCTTTGTGCAGTCGGACATCAGACCGAGACGCCGCGGAAGACGCGCTAGATTAAAAGGATTGTTCCTCTCGCCGCTATAGTCCCTATTGTACACAGGGCCGGCGGTAGACGAGGCTGCCGTGTCACATGTGTATTTTTGCACAAACACACACACACACACGCCCACGCCGGCTCGCTTATACATGCACAGATATGGTGTCAAAAATGTTGCCGGGGCACGGCGGGACCCCCGTTTCATCTGCGCGCGCCGTTTGCCGCGCTGACAGTCCATCCATTTGCGCGCCATCATTAGGCGGCCGACTGCGTGAACGTCGCATAAAGGAAGACGCGAGGGAAGAGAGAGACGCGGAAGGTTCTGGACATGATTACCCCTTTTTTCTAACCCACAACCTTTCCATAAACGTGCATAAGTTGGCAGATAAAGCATTTTACTCGCCATTTTCCTCGACTTTGCCAGATTGTTCACTGTAACTTCCGAAGTTAACTTTCTTTGTGTTGCCTTTTCGAAGATGCTATGCAGATTATAGACTAAATGTTTTATTTATTTGCAGAGAGAAAACTTTTCCTCGATTACATATTGTCACATAGGGGAAAAAAAAAAGCCTTCGACGGCAGAAAGGTATTTATCCGATCATTTAAATTTCAAGAGAAACGTCTCATTCATGCCCTGTGATATCGAGTGACCTGTGCCACTCATCCTAAATGTGAGACCTTGCATCTCACAAAAAACATGCAGCGCGCTTGTTTAAAGTGCGCTTTAATACTGAATTCAAATTATTCATTAGGATCCTCTGAAAAGCAGGCCGAGTGTTTGTTACCGCGCGAGGACTCCGCCCTTGAACTGGAGGAACCCGGCTGCATCTCGCCGCGCGTCCTCCCTGCTGAAGTGTCCTTGAGCAAGACAGTGAATCCCTGTCAGCTGTGCGAGTGCTGTTCCACCGCTGACCCCGTGTTCTGACCTCCGTGTAGGAGAGAATAACCGAGGCTGCATCTATCGGACTTTTTTTTTTTTTTTTTTTTTTTACCCTCCCTCCCTCTCGCAGAATTGATCACCCAAAGGAAGAATGGTATGTTCACGAGCCCGCTCGCCACCGGGAGGTCAGCGCGCAGGGTCAGCTTTGGAACGGCGCCTCTGCAAAACGATTGTTGCTTTGCTCAAGGACTCTCCGTCCGACAAAGGAGGAAGAATCAAACCTGTCCCGCTTCAAATCCCCTTTTTTTGATGGGGACCTTCGGTGGGGACGTTGGAGGTAATCCAGCATAACAGAGCGTCAGGTTGTCCAGTCTGGAGCCGTCCGTGTATTTGTCCACCCTTCTTTCTGACAACTTCCTCGCTCCCCAAAAACTTCCAGGAAAGTCGAGAAAAGACAAGTAGTTTCTCATTTTTCCTAATTCTGAACTGATTATAACCACAAAACTTGTATCCGGGGCTCTGAGGTCACGTTGAACAGGCAAAATCCATACGTTTGTATAAATCAGGGGTGTCAAACTCATTTTAGTTCAGGGGCCACGTACAACCCGGTTTGATCTCAACGGGGCTGGAGGAGCAATACGGTAGCATAATAACCTTTATATATTTTAGCATTTCCAAATTGTAAATTAGATTCAGTGTAAGGAAGTCATCGGAAATCATTGACATTTATGAACTCTGTCAGATTAAAAAAAAAAAAAACAACCTGAAAATTTTTCAACGAAGAAATAAACCCCTGTTGCTTAACGTCATGTTTTCTACTCACACTCATATGAGTTTTGGGGTTTCTAAAAGTTTTATTCAAATTATGAACATAACTGATAAAATGCTGCGCTTTCAAAGATCTGCAAGTGGACTGGCCCTGTGATTTTGTCATTTCCAATTTCGATGAAGAGGCCCAACACTTGAAGAGATTTAGTAATGATGATGTACGACCAAAGCAGTGGAATCGTGCTTTCCATGAACCGTCTCGTTCACTAATTTGCACACTAATGGCTGCAGTTAGTTGCAAGGTGCTAACTGACCCTTCAGAGCATCTTTAGGTTCGATGTCTTGCCCAAGAACACTTCTGCAAGTGGACAGGGTGAGGCGGGGGCTTGAAACGCCGACGTTTGGACCGGAAGACAAAACGTTCTGCCGAAAGGATAAAAATCCATAAGAGTAAAGAACATCAGCAAAAAAAACAAAAAACACCCTCCCAAAAAAACCCACATCGGTATTATGCAAGCAAACATTTCTTCGATATGCACTCTTGTGCACCGCTGAATACTCTACATTCAAAAAAAAATACGATCCTCTAAAAGAGTCGCCTTCAAATATTCAACCATTATTTTCAGGCTACACTGTGCTGCATTCCCAAATCTCCTGTGGAATTTCAATTACGAGTCATTTTGATTAAACATGCAAATACCCCCCCCCCATCCTTGATGGTGTCCTTTGTTAGCGTGGCCTTCTTTTGGCTAAAAAACCACACTCTCTTGAGTGTCCCCCATGTAATGAAGATTGAAGATTAAACAACAGGAAGGAGCCATTATTTTTGTCAGGGAATTAAAGTACCATCAATCTCACTTAATCACCTTCCTAATATCTCCTCAGACGCCAGCAGAGAGCTGTTTCGCAGCTCAAGGTTAACGCGCTTTGTTTTGCGGAAAGCAAAGAGAGTTGGGGGGGGGGGAGGGGGGGTCGAACGCACGCATGCGAGAGACGCATGGAAAGCCACCCCCGGCACGCGCCGTCCAACCGAGTGGCCGCGGCTTACAGTAAACAGTGATTTGTCGGTGGGAGGTCAGAACCCGGAGGTTGATGGAGAAAGAAATGACAGCTATTGTTTGGCCTGTAATTATCTCTGTCTGCCGGCTCGCCCGCTCACTTCCTGTAGAGACAGAGGAGGAGGAGGAGAAGAGCCGGCGGTTTGCTGCTTCGCGCCGTCTCCTGACAGGTGGTGGCGTCTGTCCTTGATGGCCGAGAGACAGCGGTGGGGACGGTGGGACATGTTTTAAGGGCAGCCAGGGAGTGGGGGAGGCTTTATCGGATCCACCCATCGCACGACAACCAATGATAACGTCGCTTCTTTACATGTAGAGGCAGCTGAGCTTCGACACCTGCTCTCCTGGAATATGCAGATAATTAGAAGAAAAACATTCAAACCTGCACGAGTTCAAATGTCCACAAGCAAAAGAAGAAAATCTCTCTTTGCTGTGATGTAACAGACCCAGGTGAGTTTCTCTCCCAGCTCAGTATGTCACAACATTTATCACAGTTATTAAGTTTGAATGCCACAATCGCCGGGGTGATGGTGTCATTAACTTAGTGGGTTTGCCTCACGCACACACACAATTATCCACAGACGGGGGTCCCCCCCCTCGCCCCCCCCTCGCCCCCCCTCTCCCTTCAGCACTTGACAGACACCTGCGGCGCAACACTGATACAAATAGCCGAGTTTGGAAGGTTACAGCCAGTCAGACACGCGGTAATCAACTTTGATGGTGCCTACACGAGCCAGTTATGGTCTGACTGAAACCTGTGATTCTCCGGCTAAAGAACCACTTCCCCTCTGCGGAGGGAGCGCACGTAACCACGGAAACCGCCTGTAAAGCCACACAAAAGGAGCGAGCGGAGGAAAAAAAAAAAAAAAGGAGAGGGATGGGGGGGCTCGAACACTCCAGTTGACTACCATTGATTTACTGTTTGAGAGAGAAAAGAGGGAGGGAAGGGAAGGGAGGGAGGTGTGGACAGAAGATGGACTGAGTGTTTGTGGGACTCAGTTCATCGTGGCTGACTGAACGCGCTCGGGCTTCTGGGGGTCTCGAACGGTGGAGCAGAGTTTATGTGCAACCTGCATCACTGTGAATCCCATTAACACCCCCCCCAAGCTGTACACGACAGCGCAACGCTAAACCCCGATTATGTTGAACCGCAGCACCAGGTCAAAGGTCAAGCTTTAATAAGTACTTGCTCCTCGTTTCCAATACATTTCATCACGTTTGCCTCTCTTCTCTGCCTCCCCGTCATCCATGCAGCTCTCCCGCACCGCAGTAGGGCGGGTGGGTGGGTGTGGGAGGGGGGGGGGCACATGGAGCAGTGTGAGAACATCAGGGCGTCTGGTTGTGGCAGAGGATCGACCGCTGCATGTGTTCAGGGAGACTGTGCGTGAGTACCTGCTGTCAGGCAAACACTGCGCCTGAAGTTACATCTAATTAGAGAACCAAGAAGTGAGATGGGAAGAAAAAAAAAAGAGAAATGTAGAACGAACAGATATTCTTTGTGTGGTCTTATGATTGGACTAAACTGAATCAGTTTGACTTCCTGGCTGATTCGGACAGTCCCGGTCGCTTTGAGTCGCTCCCGCTTTCCAGACATACGGTCGGAGGCGTCGAGCCTTCGTTGCTTCGTAACTCGCACGCCGCTGTTGGAGGCAAATCAACAGATTACACTCTGAACCTCAGCGGGCGCCGCCGTCCAGCCGGGAACGAGCCGGCGCCGTGAACGATGCGAGCGCGCGTCCCGGCCCGGCTGCGTCTCGTAACCGAGCGGCGCTCTGGCATCATGCTCGAAACATTAACCTCATTTTCGCGTGTTTACGTCGTTTCGCTCAAACCCGAGTCCTCGGATGAACCCCCCCTCTCGCTTCTTGTTTGTGCAATTTGCTTATGCAATACTGATTATACCCATTTGACCAGGGACACGTGATTGGGAGAAGAATCGGCATCAAATTTCCCCAATAAAGCTTTTTTCATAAGCAGCTAGACAGACAGGCTTTTCTTTGCCGTTTTATTAGGTTTGTATTTTTTCGTCTGTGTCTTGTGGGGCGAACAGTGTGCAAGGCAGGAATAATAAAGCATGCTACTGTCACAGGAGCCCATCTGATTCGGCTCTCTCTGTGCACAACGTAACACACACCAGACATCACACAGAGACCCGGGCGCACACGCCTGAGGACACGGTCGCGGGGTCTCGCCACTCTTTTTTTTTGTGTTTTTTTTGTCTTCCACCCCGCGTCGTTTCAAGTGTGTTGGGAATCTCGGGCCGGGCCATCAAAGCGGCGTCCTAACCGTTAATGGTTTTACAGCTTGTTAGTTAGTTTTAGCCCACTCAGGAGGAGGATGCATGTGTTTGCGCGCGTGTGTGATGAAGTGAGGTGTTGTCCCGGCTGAAGACAGCTTTGGGGAGCGCGTCGCTGGTCATTTAATTCAGAGAAAAATGCGAGGAAAAAAAAAATTGCAGTGGGAGACAAAAAGGACGCGTCTTAGCGGGAGGCTGCTGCATATAGTGCAGAGCGACTCGGCCAAACGCAAACACAACACGAATAGTAAAGCGGCATGTCGATAGTCATCTCTCTTTCTGGCCCTCTCACTGGGAGTCCGGTGAGGCCTGGCCTAATTGAGCTGGCCTCAGGAAGCCCATCATTAGCCCTGCTGCTCCGGTCACACATGGCCACCAGATGTGAGTCCAGCCACAATGGAACGCAGAGTGCCACTCTTTCTTTTCGTCTTCCTCTCTCTCTCACTCACTCTCTCTCTCTCCCTCCCTCCATCTCTCTCTCTCTCTGTCACTCCTCAACCTAATAAACTGGCTTTTGTCTCCATGCCGCCATTGTCCGTTAAGCCTACCACTGCCCGCCATAAGAGAAGTCATTGGGGCCTGAATGTGATGCTTTGTCCCGACAATAGACAGAAATAGGAGAGGCAGAAGAGGGTGGAAAAGAGGGGACGGAGGGGGGAGGTAACTACAGACAGTTCTCCATGCACTCTCTGGAATTTTTATGGCTTGTTTTTGTCACATTAGAATTCATTGTTTTGGCCAATGAAATATACATTGCACCTTTTTTACTTTTCAGTGCTGAATTTAAAATAAAACGATGACACGTAACACGTCTCGTTCTCTAATCTCCGTCTATATATTTCTTTTTAATCCTGTCTAATAATTATGTCTGATGGCTCAAATAGGCTTTAATAAAGAGGGCTGAACTCAGGTTCAAGTCCAATTGCGCCATGAAAAGAACTCAAGAGGTCTGACAGGATAATAAATCAGCAAAAATAAAGCGTTTGCTTGGAGTCGCATTGTTCTTCCTCACCCTCACAGAAGCTGCAGTGAGGGAAGGCTCGCTGCTGGACTTAAATTCTTTCCCTCCGAGGTTTTTAATCCTCATATGGAGTTGTTTGCAGTCTTTAATGATGCACCCCCAAAGGAAAGTTTGCATGTTCTTTCCTCGGTGGGATGGCCTGTCTCAGTGGGTGAAGGCAGAGTAAACATTGGATAGATCTTGAGAGCGAAAACGCCACGAGTTTCCATGTTTAACCACTAAGCCGTACAAGTACACAAGTAGATGTGTAGGTAAGTGGAATCCTCTGAAAGAGCACGTTTCTAGTTTTCAATGACTGTCCTTTCCCCCAACCTTAAACCGACGACGAGACATCTGGAATTCAGAGTGTTTGCCGACCACCAGAAGCACAATTCAACATCTCGTCGAAGGACACTTTCACAAGTAGACGCGCTCCGGCTGCAACTGAACTGTTGACCCTGCGATCAAAAAAGGACAGCCCACTCAGCCACCTGAGCCACAGCCGCCCCGAGACACTTCAGTCGCGGCGGTGAGACACTGTGAGACATCAGGGTGCACGGCTGAACGGTGTGTCCAGCTGAGGGACATTCCTGAGATTGGTGTTGTCGTCTCAGGTTGTCGGGCGACCGTCTTTCACTGTCATTTACCAGTATAGCATTTACTCACTTCTTTAGATTTCGTCCCACCAAAAAGGGACTTTCCAGACCTCCAATAAAGCAAAGTACATGTGGACAAAGATGTTCCGACACCACTGGTTCTACTGTGTTTCAGTCATATCTGAGATCTCTATGAGGTCTACACTGAAGCTGTGTTTTCATCATATTTCCCTCTTGTTTCTCCAATGCTGCAAATGTCTCCGTCTCAGCCACTTGTGCGAGGTGTGTGCGCGCACGCGCGTGTGTGTGTGTCTGCGAGTTCAAGCGCAGACGCATGGCAATACATGATACATTTCGACGGCTGCCCTCATTTGAGACAAATGCAATTATCACGCGCCGCTGAGTTTTTTCTTATTATTGAAAAGTTAAGTCGCTAATCTGTGAAGTTGTTCCTCAGCTGAATTAATTCAATTATCTGGCAGCATGAGTAGATATCAAGGTTTGACGTTTGTGTCTGCGCGCCGGCTCTCTCCCCGCTCTACAATATGCATATGTGTGTGCGTGCGTCTCCGATATTAGTGTGTATTAATGCCTGTATGTTTCTGACAAGCGGCATTGTATGGGCATGTGCGCGCAGTCGTGTATGGATGTATTCGTGCGTGCTGCGCGCGGGGGGGAAAAAATGTGTGAGAATAGGCGCCATGTTTTTTTGACTCCCACTGGATCAAGGCCTTTTATAATCCACTGAGCCGACATAATTCCACCTCACTTACAATGGATTTGTCTCTGCTTTGTCTCCTCATTATTGTTCCCATTCACATGATAAGCTGCTTCATGACTCTATTAGCATTCTCTTCTAGCCACCGCGCTGCAGACGCCGCCATTTCAACTTTGGCGCCGGGGAATCCAAACTTTTTCCTCGCTGGATTCGCGGTCGACCTCAAACGCTGAAGGTCAGGCACCAAAGATCAAATGGACGTTTGATATAAGAGCCTATTATGGGATTTTTGCATTGTTTGCGTGCATGATCACCATAGCTAAGTGACGCAAGATGAGGATTTAAGCCACATTCATTCTACGTTTTGAATCATCCATCATTCATTTGATAAAACGACCTGACAACCCTCAGACAGACAGCGTCTATACAACACGTTCCTGCACTAATCAAGAATTTTACTTAGAGCAGACAAATTATACATACATTATAATAAGTGAGACATTATTAACAGGAAAGAGGTAAAGACACAATTTTGCTCAGTTCAATGGGTTGAACTTAGCTTCATGTGCCTTTAGTTCCAGGTCTTATCCGAGCTTTTAGACTCGACAAGTCCCTTTGAACCCCTCTTTCATGATCATCTTCAGCCGATCTGTTGTCAGACTTAAACGTGTCTTTTTTCTGGTTTCTGTAAAAAAAA
>JAUESE010000037.1:3485502-3497316 GCA_032274725.1 Malacoctenus triangulatus
TAACATGAACCAGTTACCAGTCACATTAATCGACATGTCAAGAATTGGCCACAAGTGCATGTTCCTCCAACGAGGCACGCTTGGACACGAACCTGGAACCTGATTGCTGTGACTGCAAGGTAACCACTAGTAACCCAATAGTGCAATGATTTAAATGAGTGCACATAATCTCAATGAGCTCTCCTTTCTTATATTCAGTCAAACAAAAGGCTGCTTTTCAAGGAGGATGAAATATCTGACAGTCCTTCTGTATTTACACACGTGTATTTCTTTCTCTACGTGGATTAATTGGAGTCAAAACACTGTGCGCATACAAGACCCTCCTCCTTACTGTACACTGTACGGGAATCTCCTCTCCGGCTGCCTCCGTCGCAGCGCCGTATCTCCATCAGACCACGACGCGCCGAAATCTGCTCGCTAATTACAGCCATATAAATCAGGAGTCGTAATTATGCTAATTAGAGCGCTAACTTCCTCTCAGAAGCCTACACCAACAAAGGAACGACGGTATCGGATGATGCGGCGTGTTAACGAGCTTGTCAACTTATCTGACACGAGCTAATTACTCGGCGGGACTCCCCCCTTCTGCGGCGGGGCGGAGGGAGAGGTATCGGAGCCCCCCTGCCACCCCCCACCCCCCAACAGAGAGGTTGCAGCACTGCAGCCTGTGGCCCGGTGCAGCCTGCAGGTGGAGGCTCCACTCTGATCAAACTGAGGAGGAGGAGAGGTGATGGCATGAAGCTTTAACACAAAAGAGTGATGAAGGATAATGATAAACCAAACCAGGTGTGGTCAGTTCTTGTACTTCAGTCGCATTTCCTCCCAGTGATGGGTGTGTCCGTACTGCATGTTCTCGTACACTGTAAACACTCAGCAACTCACAAGCAATCGCTGCTTCCTGAATATTAACCTTTGCTTTCCTGTCCGTCTGCGTGTCTGTTTGTCCTTATGTGTGTTGTCTCTCTGTCTGTCTGTCTGTGCATAAACATGCCAGTCTGGCTGCGCGTTGAGAGATCTGGAATCAAAAAAACAACAAGCAGCTCGAGGCGATGAAGAACACGGAGCCTGAGGAAAGGTGAGGCAGAAAGCCACCGCACGGCCATTTTTCTTTTGCGAGTTGCGAGGCCGTTCCAAATCGCCGCTCCAGCCTCCCTCGGCCCGGCCTGCGTCGGGGACGTGATTGACGGCGCCTGGTCCGGTTTGGGCAGTCGGGGTCGGAGCTTCTGTTCCCGGCGAGTGGGCGGGACATCCCAAAAGGGGATGCTGGGTGATTCATGAGCAACATTTCCGACATGCGACGCGGCGAGGCAGGTGGCGCGCGCCGCCGCCCGGCTCCTGTTTCCCCCCGCCGACTACTCGCAGCGAGTCCCGTCTCCTCGTTGCCGATCAGAGTTGCTAAAAATGTTGCTCTGTGCATGACTACCACCTGCTGTCTACCTTCGTCTCCTCCCTCCGTCTTCCTCCTCCTCGCTTCCTTCCTCCGTGTTGTACTGCGCTCTGACAAATATTTAACACGATCTAACAACCAGATGAAAACATCTGTGCGGCAGCAGCCATCACTCGCTTTTCACTCATTTTTTGAGGGAGGAAGGGGGGGGGGGGTCTGAGTTTAAAGGCCCTCCTTCCAGATATTTGACAATGGGGCCCTTTTTTCTCACACTGTCGTGATTATTTCACCCCGTGTTACATGTGGCATGATTAGCTCCTCTCCTCTTTCTTCCTCTCCTTTTTCTCCCCCCCCTCCTCTCCCCTTCCTCCCTCAATCTGTCTCTGTGTTCAGTATGCTGTGCTGAGAGGGCATCATTACGGAGCCCGTATTTGAGTCATTTTGATTTAAGCAGCCAGACAATGGCCTGTTGATTGAAGCAACCAGAAGGCAGACAATAGGGTTCTATGCCACATAATGCGCCACCATTTTTTCTGAGCTCCCCGCTTTCAGAAAAGGGCCCCGGCTCTCCATTGTGCCTCTCCCGGAGGGAAAAAAATGGTGCTTGGGGAGGAGGAATATTTTCCCGTGGTATGTCATTATTTTGCAAATTTCTATTATCTCATCATGTTGTCTTCATTGTAATTGCAGCTAATTAGGAGGCTAGTTAGGAGCCCGGGCTTTGAGGCTGGCTCGGCTGCTGAAAGGAGCCCACCGATTATGGCCCCGACAAGAGAGGAAGCAGGAGAAAAGGGGAGATTAATGCTGTTACCCAGGAGACACTGGCTTCCATCTGCGGGGAACAATGCAGTTTTGTTTTCTCCGGGATCCTGCTCAGATCAACAGAATGGGCGAGCTCGGCTCTACTCTGCTTGGCGACAATGCCCAATTCTGTCTTAACGTGGCTCAGGCAAATACTGGGGGGGGGGGGGGGGGGGGGGGGGGGGGGGGGGGGGGGGGGGCTCAGGCAAATACTCCCCCCCCCCCCTCCCCTCCTGAACCTCACCCAAACACCCCCCTCCCTAACCTCTTCCCTTCCTCACCTACCCTGCCTCCCCCCCGTCTCCAAGCCATCGCCGCTCTACCTTCCCTCCTTCCTCCTCCGTCACTCTTGCCACCTTTCCTTTGCTCAGCGGGCCCCCGACTAAAAAGCTTAGCGCCCTCAGCAATCCAGCCAGTGACTGAGAGCCCCCCCCACCCACCTTCTCTGTCGCCCACCCCCTTTAGTATCAGATGAAAGCAGCGCAATGTGTGGATAGAGTTCCCAGGTTGCGGGAGGTCGCGCCCTTGTCACACACGGAGCTGCGAGGTTTTACTCCCCGATCCCTGCCGAGCTCCAGAGCACTTAATGAAATAATATACTCTGTCGCTTTTTGCTCTCTCTTCCTCCTCTCGTTCTCTCGCTCGCCACTGAGCCACCCCCCCCCTCCCTCGCCGAACCCGAGGCAGGCCCCTTGTCTCAGAGCAGGGGCCCCAGCGGCCCCTAGACACCTTCTTTGCAAAGAGAGGGAGGGGAACACAATGAGAGAGGGAGCCTAGTTTGGTACAGTACAAACACACGGAGGACAAGCAGGCTAGCAGAAATGAAAGGCCTTTGTCTGCTTTTTGTCAGGGGGGTGGAGAGGAGGTGGGGGGGGGGGGGTGGACACCGAGAACGAGGGAGGACCAGGCGCTTATGGAGAAACGAATAGAGGAAGGAAACAACAGGCTGGATCACACGACGGAGAGCATTGTGGTCCTGAGTGAGAAAGGTTTGGAGAGGAGCATCTCTCCATCTGGTCAGAGTAAGAAAAAAAATGGCAGAGATGGAGGGAGAGGGAGAGAGAGAGAGAGAGAGAGAGAGAGAGAGAGAGAGAGAGAGAGACACAGTGAGGGAGCAAACAGAGACAGAATGAGAGAAAGTATTGAGTAAGTGCCAGTGACATCTGCTCCCGTGGGCACAACAATAAAACTCCCTGTAGATCAGCCTCACACTATATATGCTCACACAATGCATCGGCCTCAAAGGCACAAATAAATATGTGTGTGCGCTCGTGTGAATGGAGAAGGTTCTCATGTCTGTGAAGTGTTCCCACCAAGCTTTGTTACATTCACCTACACAAAATCTAAATTAGCTCAATGCAGAAAAAAAAAGAAAACCTCTTCTCATCTTATATCTTTTATTCCTTACGCCTGGGACTGTGACGCGTTCAGTGAAAAACTCCTAAAAAGGAAAACTGTAACATGTAAAAGATGGACGGGATGCAAACGAGACCGCATTGCTTGGTCTGACGGAGGTCAAGTTCCAGTTAAAAACTTGTTGGCAGGAAACGTAGATTCGAGCACAAGAAATAAAGAGTGAAACTAACGCAACAACTTGCCAAAGATACAAAAATCTAATAAACATGGTTTACTTTTTTAAAATTAATTTACATCATCGATTTATTAATTAAATTGGGAATTATGGCTTGTTTCCTGAAAATACTGATATGCCATGAAAAAATGATTCATTGTAAAGCCTAAAAATAGTTAGTGATTTTTAAATCAACTTGCACCGCGACTTTTTATCATTTAACTTTTTTCTTCCAACCTCACGGATGAAATACTCTGGAGAGAATCCAGCATTTCTGTCTCCTTTTTTTTCCTTTTTTTGCAGCATCAACAAATAAGTTGCGTTACCTTCGGAAGTGCAGCTCTGGTATTTATCGAGCTTCTTCATCTCAAAACTCCAGATGCTTTTTTTTTTTTTTTTTTTAAGCGCTCCATGTGCTCTCGGTGTATTAATGTCGTTATTCACATATTCTGTTTTCAAGCAATCTGCATTGTTTTTAATAGACCTTCAGTCTAAGAAGGGGAGAAGTGTTGCGTGGTGCTGTAAGAAACAGCCGACTGAAGCATGTTGTTTGGAAGTAATTACTGCTGAAGTAGTGTCGCTGGTTTGGCCCCTGGTAGGAAGAAAAGAAAAGATGCCATAACGAATGGTAAATAGTTGTTTCTTAGGAAAGAATAAGAAAAGCGTATTGCTCTGATAAGTTGCCATGCGAGGCTGAGCGGGCGTATAGGATCTGAACGTGGCTCCGGGTAGCAGCTGGATCTCCTGTGTTTACGAGCCAGAGAAACACCATTGGTACAATTAAACATCCTCCCTTTTAGACAGTATACAATAAAAGAAATCCCCGCCATTTATCCCGTCAGATATCTCGCCTTTCATACACAACAAATGCTTTGTGTATATATATATATTTTTTTCCCTCTGTTAAGTGTTTTTTGGCCAAGGACCTGTTTTTCATTGGCTGCGAGACGATTGAAGAGAAAAAGATTTTTTTTTTTCTCTCTTTTTTTTCTCCCTCTTCTTCTCTTTTCCATTTGGGCTTTTGAAAAAAGTTGGAACTGAATAGTTGGAAAGTTATATGTACCTGCATCAGAAAGAAAAAAAAAGCCCGACAAAACTTTAATCAAACAGCTTGAAATCCTAACAGATTCTGAAAGCGAGCAGACAAGGTAATCTGTGTTGTTTAGGGACCGCGGCGCACCCCCTGCGCCATTTATCTTTGTGGGGAAAAAAATTTCTCCCTGTTGCGTTTAATGTGTAGTCAAAGTGGAGAGGGCGAAACGCTACTCTCTAATTTCGCATGTCATCTCCCTCCAAATCACTTCAAACGCGAGGCTCTTGCCAAAGATTTCCTCCCTTTTTCTCCTTGCCTTTCTCCTTTTTCTCTCTCTCTCCTCCTCTTTCTTTCGGCGCCTTTGCTTGTTCCCCGAGTTGCCGTTGTCACCGGCGCCCGGCGCCAGGAAATCGCGGGCATCTAAACAGCAGCACACAATGTCGTAAAAAGGCTCTAGAGTTTTACTTTCAGATGTCACTCCAATAGCACACATCTGCTACGTGCCGTGCATCTGCTCGGCTCGCCCGTCTCAGAGAGCCGCGAGCGCTGATTGAACTGAAGACAGAAAACATCCTCATTATCGCGGGCAATGAGCGAGCTGGGCTCCCCAACAGCCCCCTTTAATGCCTTTCGCTCACTTAACTGCAGCCCGGCATTGTGGGAAACGCGCATGCGGGCGGGCATGCGTGTGCGCACACATGTTGACTCGGGCGCGCGCGCGCGAACACGTAAACACGCGCCGCCTCGCTGCCAAACACCACTGTGTCATAAACAATGGTATTAAACAGCCATTGTGTCAGTGCTTACTGAGAGGTGTCTGCTCGTCAGCCTGGCTCTCTGTACCGGGGGGGTTTCAATAGCGACGGATCAGACCGACTCTCAACAATGAGATCAGAGGAGAAATCCCATATTTCCTTATGTATAACATGTGGACAAATGGGCCTCTCCAACAATGAAATCCAACCTAAATGCGGTTTTATTACATTTTCATTGGTGCTTGTGAGAAGTTCTGTGAATCACATCCTTGAAGGCTTCCACATAGATGCTTTCAAACTATATTATACACAACAACGCAGCACAAATGCATCCTTTTTCTATAGTTGATGGCAAAATGAAGTGCAAAACAAGACCAGAAGAAAGTGCGTCCACCTGCTCCAAAGTGTATTCCTCATTGAATTGTTATTAATAGCGAGGAGATGAAAGGAAAATGACTGAAAAAGCCAATGGTACCGATCAGAACCGACCAACTGATCATCCAATTGGGCAATGAAAGCACTTCTTAAGATGAGGGGTACTCGTTTGGGGTCGGAGGGTCGCTGGTTCGAGTCCCAAAAGCAGAAATCCACCGATTCTCCCACCACAGCAACTTAACGCAGCACACTGCTTTAACTACCGACAATACCAGAATCAAAATATGCCGTCGTCATCAGCGTTTTGGGCCACTGTGTGGAGGATGGTATGTGGCATCACTTCCCACCACTTCCTGTCGAGACCAGCGCTCCGGCTCCTCGCCCGCTCCCGCTCACGCAGGCGTGACGAGTCACGGCTGTGCCAACTTTCGCTCGGGTCGCGCTTAAAATCGCCGCATTTTCCAAGCCGGTTTGTCGGTGTCAAACGCAACCTTTCAAGTGCTCGGCGAATAGCAGCCTCTTGTTTGACTCCGCGTCGCCCGCCGCCCCTTCGCTCGTCTCGCAGTCTCCTGATCGTGTGGTTTGAACGCCTTTTATTGGGGGACCTCTGCAACAAGCATGCCAGTGTTTCAATTCAAGTACCCACTTGTTCGGCTGTTTGTGTAAGTTTGATCCAGTTTCTACTTGTAAAATCTGGACTTTATGGATGGAGTCTGACAGTTCTTCCTCAGTGGGAGAAAAAAAAAAAAAAAGAGAGAAAGAAAGAAATCAAAGTAACACTATTCGTGTCATCCAGGATGATTGGGAAGGTTTTATCGAACAGTTGTGAGAGATGGCAGGAGCGAGCGGGGACGTGTGCCAGTACAGCAGAGCTGGAGTGTGTGCGAGTGTGTGCGAGCGTGTGTGAGTGTGTGAGAGTAAGCTGTATTAGTTGGCAGGGGTCAGCAGGGATGAGGCTGTTCACCAGGTTAATAGCTGCCGAATGAACTGAGGACACGGTAATAGAGTGATAACATGGCCGGGGTTGAGTCGAGGAGGAAGGGAGGAGAGAAGGAATGAGTGCAAAGAGACAAGAGCTGGATTAGAGAGAGAGAGAGGGGGGGATTAAATGATAGAGAAAGAGAAAAGGGACAAAAAAAAAAAAGATCAGGTTATGGTTAAGCGAGAGACTGGGGGGGATGTGGGAAAATAAAAAAAGGAAATACCAGAGTACAAATGGAGATTCGGCAGAGCGACGGGGTGTGAAAAATGGTGGAAAAGGATGAAGAATGAAACGAAAAAAAAAGGAGGGGAGGGAGGAAAAATAAATCAATAGATAATGACAGAGGTGAGGCCGCAGTAATGGAGGGAAAAGGAGGGCAGGTGATAAGAAAGAAATGATAAGTTAATGTAGGAGAGGGAGAATCGGAGGAAGGGGGCGGTTCCCCCCCCCCAGCTCTGCAGTGAGAATGATCTCATGAGAGAATTTCACATGTAACCATTCAAACGGCTGCACTAGGGTGGCGTTTCTAATGGGGGCTCCAAGGCACACCGCTGCTCTCAATTATCAGGTAATCTAAGAACTTTAATTCTGTTCTCTGTGAATCAAAAAGTCATTTTGAACCTTTTTTTTTTTAGATAGTTATTCAGTTGGATGGGAAGTGCCGAAAAAAACTGACTCCTTTCACCAAACCGTGCTGGACACTGATACAATAAAAGTGAGACACTGGACTGCAAAAGGAGCAAATTCGAACGTATTTGTTATGTCACAGCGTCGCCAAAGATCACTTTCACTCTTCTGTTAGAGCGAGCCGAGAGGACACGCACCGAGCCTCTGTGGAGCGATTCACACCGGGGCCATTCAAGAACTTTCCGTGAAATCCGAAAGCTAACAAAAGGTAGCAGCCGCTTCGCCTCGCTCCGTCTGTCCTCACTTTTATTTAAAAAAAGAAAGAAAAAAAAAAAAAGTAGGTGCATTTGAATGTTTGGATCCTTCTCCCTCATTACAGTGCGAGATTGATGGCAGAATAACTTATGCATACGAGACAAACAGTGCAACGAGCAAATTAGGCTTCACCTTATTGCCTTAAAGAGCCGAAAGACGCATTCCACATCAAGAAGAGCCATTTTTAATGATAAATTCAAATGTTTTTATGTAAATATCGCTCTATTTACATCACAAGTGAGGGGAGCGGGTCCCCCGGTAGACGATTCATCGCGGAAGGTGAAGACGGATGAGAATCAGAACCTCTGGACGGGTTAAATGATTAGATTCCTGCTCACAACACAACAACAGCGCGTGTGTGTGTGTCCGTGTCCGTAGTCTAATGACTGCGCTGTCTGCAGAGAGTGGAACACAGGAGGGAATTAGTCGTCATTGCATATCAAAGGCTCAGCCATTAGAGACACGGGGTTCGGGCTTCCTAATGAGAGGGGTACCGGTGTGTGCGTGTGTGTTTATGTATTTGTATGTCTGTCTGAGTGTGTGTGTCCTTGGTGTATGTGCTGGGGTCACAGTATATGCATACTTATACACACACCTTCAAACGTGGTTACTTTATGCGTCGTCGTTTGTTACACAAAAAAAAAAGCTTCAGTTCATCGTCGCCGATTGAGAGGCAAAACGAAGGCGTCGCACGATTTATCGAAAGCGCTCGGCGGCGTCACCCCGCATACACGCTCTCCCCTCAGATGTGTTCCACCGCGTCGGGGAGAGAGACGCGCGCACGCGGGCCGTGCCGTGCCGTGCCGTGCCAGGCCCTCTGGCAGGCCTCGCCGTGGCTCTCAGTGTGGCACGGCGTGGGCAGAGGTGCCAGCGAGATGCCAGGGCTTTGTGCGCGCCACGCTCGATCCAACGCGCGTACGCGTCGCGCCGAGGGGCAGAGGACTCGCACGCCCACCTGCACCTTCATCTCCGCGCACATCCAACTCTCGCTCGCCCATATGCGGCTCACCTTGTCTGATTCGCCTTTATTCCTCCGCGTGAATGTGTGTGTGCTCGTGAGGGCTGATTGGCGATGCCCTCTGTGCCATCTGCAGCACCCCCCCTCCCCTCCCTATTCCCCCCCCCCACCACATACACCCTTCCCACTCATCACAAGGGTGGGCTTAACCATCTGTGTGCCACTGTGTTCCCACAGTGAGAGAAGGGGGACTCGGGGGCTCCATAGTGGTGCAAGTGGGGTTGCCATGACAGACACATGCATACAAATATAAAAAGCTGCACAATGCACCGTATGTTGACATCGAATCAAAAGGAGAACGCGTGGAAAGAGGAGAATCGGATGGAGAAGTCGTGTTCGGTAAATCACCCACAAGTAGAAATCGTCTGACGAAACAGTAAAACGAAGCCCAAAAAAGCTGGATTTCATCACTCTTAAAGGGGGTGAATCAATGAAAAATGATGAAGGGGGGCTAGAGTTTCAAGACAACATCAATCAAGCCAGTTCGCTTCAAATCATCCCCACAAACATGAAGCAAAAGCACCGTTCAGACACGTTCTGCGAGCGAGGCCGCGGCGTGGTGCTCGGTGGTCCTACCTGGTGGCGAGAAGTCGATCGGTCGTTGCGTTCGGGAGTTTTTCCCCTGGCTGGTTCCAGTAGCAGGAGGGGTGTTGAGGTTGTAATCCACGGTATCCACGTCAGGATAAAAAATGAAAACACAGCGTCCACAAAAATAATTCCAAAATGTGAAACAGAGTCTGGGGAAGCAGGAGCTGAAAAAACAAACAAAAACATCCTAAAGTCCACAGCAGAGAACCTGGCAACAAGTGACCACAGCCTGAAGCACATACTGTTGCTGGTGCACTCCCTCCACCAGGTGAAGGCAATCAGGCAATCAGTCACAGGTGATCCACATGAGGGCGGGGAGCAGCCAATCAGGCAGGAGGAGAAGCTCATAGTTGGAGATCCAGTCGCTCTGCAAAACAACAAACAAACAGCAACTTGACACCAAAGAAGCTGTTGAAAAGCAAGTTTAAATCACGGTTTTTACTTTGCCGTGTTAGTAGATGATCTGCAGTCAGTCGACACTTTAGATTTCATGGACAGCAGAGTTTCAGTTCAGTGATTCGCCTTTCAGTTTGGGTGCTCTCATGCAAATTAAAGACAACTTACAGTTAAGAGGGGATAGAAAACATCATGTTAAGTACACACACACACACACGCACACACACACACTATGGTGTGAAGAGACTGTTCTGCTCTGCCATGCTGCCGAGTCTAAATAAGACGAGTTTATTAAGCCGGTTCACACCTAAAAAAAACCCAACTCCCAACAATAAAGATTAAAGTGTGTGTTCAAACGCAGTTTCCTGATGTGTGACATGCCTGTGGTCATGCTTCACGGCCTTCAGTTGAACTAGGACACACACACACACGTATACACACGGAGACGTCGGCGCGGGCTGTACCATTATTGAAATCTGATGTAAATAGCTTCTATAAAAAGGTGGTGAGTTGTGGCCTGGTAATGACGGTGTGTGGGTGTAGGCGGCACGCTGGTTTACGAAGGCTGCCGGGTTGTAAGATGTTTAGGAAGCTCGCCACAACTGCGGTGGCCGCGGGCCAACTGGCTCGCAGCCTCGAACCTGAAGCAGCTCATTTTTTATTCAGCCCCCCGCCCCACACACACACACACACATTTTCTCAACTATTTTATTCATCTTTCCTGCTTTTTTCTCTCTCTCCCCCCCCCTTTCATTCTTTGTCTCACTTTGGCATCTTGTTTAGCTTTAACGACTTATCTCAATCCACCCTCCTCCCATCATCAAACGAACACGCATATCGCACGTGTGCCAGTGTAAAAAAAAAACGCCAAAACAGGTAGCGTGGAGGGGGGGGATTACGCGCGTGTCCTCTTGGCCTACCTGCCCTTTTTGCAAACTGCACACACACACAAACACAGACACACACACACGCGCGCGCAGACACACACACCGACACTTCTGTCCCCATTGTTCCTTGTCTCGATGATGAAAAAGAGAAAGCGTCAAGAAAAACTCCAAGCGTCAAACCTCACACCCGGTCTGCTATGCGATAAGATTTATTTTTCCAGCTGTGACATAGAAAATGGAAGTGGATTATTTAGTTTGAAAAAAAAGAGAAAAAAAAAAAGACAGAATTAAATTAAAACTAGTAGGCGTTATTGTTAGGCGAGGAACATTGGGGGGCTTAAATATATAGGCTCAGCATAGCCCTCAGGCAGTGGATAGCACAATCTCCTCTCCTCTTGTTCTTGCGAATGGACTTAAAAAGCACACACACACATATAAACAGCCTTCCAGGACCACAAAGCCTGTGTAGAAAATCAGAAAATCATTTCCTCTTCACTCTAGATTTCCTTATGCTCTCTTTTCTCTCTTTTTTTCTTCTGTTCTCTCTCTCTCGCGTCGTCGTCCCCCCCCCCTCTTCTCCCTTAGAGCAAGTACACAGGGGGCTGCCAGGCCGCATCAATCCAGGGCTGAGCTTGTGCCTTGACGTGGAGAAACACAAAGTGCAGAGATTTGGTGCATAAACATGTGCTCTTTAAAAAAAAAAAAAAGAAAAAAAAAAAGGCGGCTGCAGCGAGCAGAGGAGAGGGGGAACGGTGCCAAATCCCCCCATTCAGCCTCAGACCCAAGGAGGCAACATCCCTGACAGCTTTGAGGTTGGGGAGGGGAGGGGAGGGGAGGGGTGGGGGGGGGGCTGAGTGACCCGAACTCAGAGCGGATGGAAAGAAGGAGAAGAATGAAGAGAGATAGCGAGAGATTGCGACGGAGGAGGAGGAGGAGGAGGAGGAGGGAGCACATCAGCTCCTGGGGATGAAAAACAAAGCTCAGGGAGTCTCAAAGTGATAATCCAATGAATCTTTATGGTTAAAGGAGGTTCGCTCCTCCAGATCGCTGTCATATCACGAGACGCAGAGTCGGACCGCG
>JAUESE010000037.1:3578730-3588852 GCA_032274725.1 Malacoctenus triangulatus
GTCTGTGTGTGCGTCTGTGTGTGTGTCTGTGCGACCATGTTTGTGTATGTGTGTGTCATTGCTCGCCGGCCCATTGAGCAGGCTCTGAGTGACGGGAGCTGGCCTTGTAATGGAACTCAATTCAGTCCGCAAATAAAGAGGCCTTTGAACCACTGGTCCGAATATGGCAGGACACACACACACGGACACACACACACACACACACTGCCTGTGGTCCACTCGCTCTGGGGGTTTGGCTAGTGGGGATAGAAGGGGGGGGGGGCGTCTGTGTGTGTGAGGTTTTCATGCTCGGCTGAACTACACCCCCCCGCCCCCACCCCTCCACCCGACCCCTCCCTTCCAGGAGCTACAGTGCAGCTAATTGAAGAGAAATGAGCGAGCGGCGGCTGATCTGATCTCAGCGAAGCTGCTCCTGTGTGCCGCGTTCATGCGGCTCATGACTGATCTCCCGCTGCTTCCCACAGCGGCAGCAGCACAGCCCGCTTCTGCACGGACCTCACTCACGACAGATGTTCACATGCTGGGCTTTGAAAAGGAAGGAACAGCACCAAAAGGACTTCATACCTGATACGCCGGATTGACTCTTGTTAGGGGCCGACATCGACTTTCCTCATCTGTCTTTAAGCTCCACTTGTGGATGTTAAGAGTCTTTTTTTTTTCCTCCTTCATAGCTTGAAATTATCGAACAGTAAAACACCTGATGAATCGTTCCTGAGCATCAGTGTTGAAACTGTCAAGTCAATACTTTAGATCGTGAAGTCTGCTTTACTGGAGCCTGTAATGTTATGACAATACTGGATAAAAAGGAAACCTGAAAGTGCGCTTTGTATAGAATTCAATAAGTCTCCATAATGCTGTATAGATTTAACAAGTCAAGGCTAGAAGAAGAAAGCATCAGAGGATCTGTGTAATGATGAGAACGCGAGGAAGAGTTAAAACACAAGTATCGAAGCTCCTCTCAGCCAGAAGAACAGACACTCACTTATATCATAAAGAATATGGAAGTAATCTCTTCTTTCACATGGCATCTGTGTTCCCAGCCCGGAAAGCTGCTTGAATAATATTCAAATCAACACTCTCACGAGTGTAAAGTCAGACACATCACCTTCCTGAAGGATCAAGCACTCGTGACCCTGTCAGGGTGCAAAAAAAAGAAATAAAGGTACCGCCTCTGATTATGCAGGTAGTTAAAAAAACAGCATAATAGTTTAACTAAAAACTGTAATATAATTACTCGATTCACAGCTGTTGTCCCAAACACTGTCTGGCAGTGAAGTTTTGCCACAGAGTCTCTCTCTTTTATGATCAAATTAAAAGTTTGGCAAATCCAATTAAAGCTATAGTCGAGGAAACGTGTCGCTTTAACAGCGGCATTGTTGAACGGTGAATATCGTGAGTGACAGTCCGAGAAAGCGCGTTTCCCATTCGAATACGAGATCCTTCCCAAAAGTATGTCTTTGTGCAAGTGTATGTGTGAATGTTTTTTGGTGGAGTTTTTTTGTTCCTCCTCTGTGTTTGTACAGAAAAAGAATAAATGTCTTTATTTAAGAGAGCAGAGGAGAGGAGCAAGAGCTAATGTGGCTGTCAGGAGCGATAGAGAGAGGTACAAACAGACAGAGCGAGCGAGAGATGGAGAGAGAAAGTCGCGGTGACAGCATCTCTATTTCTTGTCCATTTGCATAAACCAGCCTTTGTTTGACGCCGGTGGCCAGCAGCCAAGCGCCAACAGAAGGACGGAAGTTAAACTCAAAAAATATAAAAAAAAATATTTATTTTTTTTTTAAAATGGGAGGGAAAAAAAAAAAGGAATGGTCCTCTTCCAGAAAAATATCCCACCAGAAATAAATAATAACAATTATAACTATTCAGAAAAACAACAACACATCAGTTACTTCTTGCATTTGGTGCCCTTCAGAGGAAGGAAAAACAATTCGGAGAGCCGCAAAAAAAGGCAAAAAACAGCGTCTTGGAGATTTGTATTAGCCGACATGAAAGCGGCGGAGCTTTGCAGGATGATTTCGAGGAGCGAGATAGAGACAGAAAGGAGCGTTTATGAATATTGAAGCTCCTTCCAAGTTGTGAATATTACGCCGTGTCTGTTGCTGTGGAAATACCGGCCAGAGACTGTTTTGTGTGATACAATGCTATTGCATAAATATATCCCGGAGTATGTTCACACCATAGCAGCTCGCACCATAATGCTTTTATTTAATTGGAATTTAATTAAATACATAAATAAGAATAGGGATGAACTGGGATCCCCCTCCCCCCCCCTTCCCCCCCTGGTGGCAGTTATAAAATCAGTTTATCTTTATTTTGGACGTATTTTGTAGCGCCAGTGTGCGCTTTTGTGTCTTATTGCCAACTCAGTAAAAACATCACACACTTCTGGCATGTCCCATCTGGCATGAAGCATCACAAATCTCTATCTCTGTCTCGCTCGCTCTCTCTCTCGCTCTCTCCCTCTGTCTGTCTGTCTGTCTGTCTCCCTCTCTCTCTCTCACTCCATCATCACTCTTTTCACCTTGAGCAAGAGCCCGGCTCGCGGGTGTGACCTCGATAGCCGGAATGTTTGCCTTTTTCTCCCACGATGCACCTGGAGGGGACATGGCCATCTTCTAGGGCCTGTCACAGAGAGAGGCTGTTAGCGCTGCTCCCATGGGGGTGAGGAGGGAGGGGAGGAGGAGGAGTTGGAGGGGGGGGTCTGACAGTAGAGATGTCCCTCTCTCTATCTGCTCTCTCTGTCACACAAACAGAGGCCGCGCCACTAATGGCCTCCTCTCGCCGAGCTTTTCAGCCTCCTTTTCTCCCTCTTTTTGTGCGTGCGCGCGTTCTTGAGTATTCATTTATTCATGTCATCCCTTTCTTCTCCCCTTTTTTTCTCTCTCTCCCTCCGTTCTTCCATTCTTTCCTGTCCCTGCCACCACCTCCCCCCCACCTCCTCTTCCACGCTGACCCTGCTCCTCTCTCTCTCTCTCTCTCTCTGACCTCGCAGCAGTTGTACGCGGCTCAGCTGGCGGCCATGCAGGTGTCCCCGGGGGCCAAGCAGCACGGAGGCAGCCTCCCGCCCCAAGCCAACCTGGGCACACACTCCCCGCCCACCAACACACACTCACAGAGCGACAAGGTCCGCAGCTCCCCGCCACCGAGCAAGACCAAGGTAACGAGGGGAGACACCCCTGCGTTTGCGCGTGCGTGTATGTGCATGTTGGTGTGCACCGAGAATGAAGGTGTGAGCGCTGGCGAGCAACGCTGCTTGCTCAGTGTCATCCACAGTGCAACGACTTCAGGGCATTATTCAATGCCAAATGACCCTCAGAGGGAGCAAACGACTGCTTGAACAGGATTGTGTTGCACGAGCTGTGTGTAAAAGTGTGTTTGAAGCTTGTTTTGCTCTCGTATTGCATCTTTTTCCTTTTTTTTTTTGGCCCTCTCCATGTATCAAACAAGTGTCCACCGCAGTGGTCAGTTCCTGTGTACTGCTCAACAAAGCCAGCAGTCGACCTGCTCCTGCAAATCAAACACTGCCAATTTATCACAAAACTCCAGCTGCTATCAGGTGGCGGCGGCCGATTTGAGGATGTATTGGTGTTTCTGCGGGTTTTCTCGGCTGGCTGCCCAATAGGGGCAGAGAGGGGGCCTTGTGTCCATCCAAGTGGAATTCTATGAATATCTGTCCGCGCTTTTGGGACCCTGACCACCTCCCCCTTCACACACACACACACAACCCCACCCTATGACCCCCCACAAATGCAGCGGTCAATCACAAACACACACAAAGACGTGAGGTCTGTCGAGAAAAACACCATCAAAATCCCACGGAGTTCCACAATCTGAATTCAGATTCGTGTCTCCAAACTTTCCAAACTTTCTCTTTTGATCCCCCCGTTTATTTTCCTCTCCTTCTTCCTGTTTTTTCTTCTTCTACCCTCAACCTTTCTAAACTTATTCTTCGTTACTGCTTGAAACGTCTTTATATAACTCTTCTCTCCAATATTGTTCTTGACTTATCAGACACACACACACACACACACACACACACACACACACACACACACACACACACACACACACACACACACACACTCTATCCCTGTCAGGCCCGGCTCATGGCTCAGATTAAAGCTTGTGGTTGACCTCCGAGCTCGCACCGCCGCTCGCTCGTCCATCAGCCCCTCCCCACATCGAAACCAACACACACCAACACACACAATTACCATCACACCGCACTGTCACACACATCTTATTACCATATATATGGAGTTGGGCTGACAGGCAAGTGCTGTGGCCTGTGGTGGAGGGAAAGCGGGGAGCCGTAATGGCCTCCCCGGTCCAGCGGGAGTGGCTGACTGGGGAGTGGACCAACCTGGACCCCGACAGTCCCCATGGAGCCAAAATGGCCGATTGACCACTGAGTTGTTGACAAAAATGAAAGAGTTTCTAAGATATTTCTTCTCCTTCCTTCCTTTCGTTATTCCTTTCTTCATCCTCTCTTACATTTAAAATCACACTTTCTTTTCTCGCCTTGTTATGCCTTTCTCTTTATTTATCCTCTTTTCCCTTTTTCATTTCACTCTTTTATCATCTTCTCATTTGACTAAAATCACACTTTCACTCTCTCCCGTCTGTCTTTCTTTCACTCTCCACGCCTTTGCCCCCCTCTTTCTGTCTCTCACCACTGATGCACCCTCCCTCACTTTTCCTCACACTCTCTCCTTCTGGCCGTGTGACATGTATATTTCAGAGGTGTGCTCCCCCCGTGGGCTTTATCTCAGGTCTCCAGTCATTTAAAGAGCCACCGGCCGCTCCCGCTCACAGCTGTTTGGACTCGGGTGCACGCCGCTTAAGTGCTTTACCCTCGGGTGAGACATGGACACGCGCGCGCCGGCCAACGCACACGCGCGCACACACAAAGGTGTGGAACCAGACACCAGCTTGAAAAAAAAAAAACCCCTCTCCACACACACACACGGGCGGACACATGCTCAAATCACTGCAGCCTTACATGCAGCTTTCATATATGCAAGAGTGCCTCTGCAGATGTATGCAGGCATGCATACAGAGCCGGACAGCGGTGCGCTCCAAACTGCGCGCCATATGTAGCCACTTCGCTGACATGCATCACATGCACGCAGCAGCCAAATGTAACCAAGTGTGCGAAATCAGTTTAGCCAAGTCCTGTTTTTATGAAGTTGTCTTATAGATTTCCCTTTTTGACTTCGATTTATGACAGACAAGAGTAATAAAATGACATTCAGAGAGGGGGGGAAATAAAGCAACTTAAACAGACACCCGAATGTTTTGCGCCACAGTTAAACATGTTTGAGGACTTTCAACAGTTTTGTTGAATTCTCTCTGTCTTCTTGAAACAATTTGTTTTCAGTAAGAGTATTCAGTGCAAATTTTACTTTTTCCTAAATGTCCAAACACAACTGTTACAAGAAGTGTGCAACAGGGATGTCATGAAATGTTGTGGCGGCAAATCAGACATAAATTCATATGTTCATCATCAATTCACTATCTACTTTTTGATAGGAAAATAAGAAAGTAATTTGAGAATGACTAAATATGATCACGGGGCTCGTGTATGTTCAGGAATAATAATCTCTACTTTTTCCTTGTATTTCAGGACACAGAGTGTGGTATTAACTGTTTTTACATAAGTAAAGGATTTGCCTTCTAATACTGCATATCAATATACTTAGCCTGGGCCATATAAAAGAGGATATACACAAGCACTTTGTGTACACTTAAAAGCCGACTCTAACCGTCAAAGTACGAGGTTTGAGAGGGGTTACCAAAGTGTTCCCATCAAATCCATTTCAAGCTGGCTTCTCATTAAAAGCTTCACTTTTCAGAGGCTGTTGGAGAGCGAGTATTCCTCTCAATCTGATTAATAGAGGCCTGCCGCAGTTATAACAAGTAAGAAAAAAAAGACGACAAACAATCGTGACGATCCAAATTAAAAACGTGTATTTTTACACATGAGGAGTTGATCTGAAACGGTGCCAGATAAGACACAGTGGCATATCTGCCCACTGCGTGTCACCCGCTGCCTAATAGAATCCGATGTAATGACGATTTAATTGATATACGAACGGTCACTTATAGCTGGAAGGGAGGGAAGAGAGGAGGAAAAAAGAGAGGGGGGAGAAACGCGCGAGGGTCTTGACATGTCCATAGCTTTACACACCTACACACACTGTTGATTTACACACTGACTTGACTGGGACAAACGACGGTGGCACACACACTTGTCCTGTTAATTGAACCGTCAGCTCCCGTGATAAGATGCAGAACCCTGATGTCGCTTTTCGCATGTCGGCATCGGCAGCAGTGAAATACAGCCCACACACACACACACTCGCTCGCACGCACACACACACACATTATCTCTCCCCTTCTGCTTCCTCTCTGTGTCCCTCTGGCTCTCGCTGTCACTCTGCATGTTTTCGGTCTCAAAGCTGGAGACTGTTTCATCAGCCAAGAGAGACACAAAAGCAATTGTATTAATTCAAGACTCGGAGCCTTTCAGAGGCTTTAGAGGCCTCACACACACTCATACGCACACACAACACACTCTGTCATGAGATTTAGAGCTTGTTGAACAATGTCTCACAAACACACACACACACTCACACACACGCACGCAAACAAGTCAGTCCAAGCCTCTCAGCTCCACTGTCTAAACTAATTCCTCCACACTGGCATAATGCAGGTTGGCCACCTTCCCGCCGCAGGATTTGGCTTGGCGTGAAGAGGAAACTCCCCCATCCACTGTACAAGAGGCGGAGGCATTATCTATTTGTAATAAATATTCAAATGCCTTCCCAGCCAAAGCCCACCATAATATGGGTCAGGATTGAGAAGATCCCGCTCAGTTTTCCTCCATTCTCTCCTCTTCTTCTCCGGCCCATTGTCTTCTCACTGAAGGCATCTTTGGGGGTCCTCCGTCTATTTAGACATAGACGGTGGACGCCCCCCCCCCCCCCCCCCCCCCCCCCCTTCAACACCACCACCACCACACCCCCATCTCTCATCTAATGAAGGACAATCCGGTTAGGCCTCATCGCACACACGCAAAGTGGTGATCGCACACACACGCATGGGCACGTAGACATGTAGGGGGGCTTAATTGGAAGGGTTTAATTGAGTTGTGAGGGGCTCATAAGGCTTAGTACGACTCAAGCAGTGGAAATCAGGGAGAGTCGGCCTTAATGAGAGAATATACCACACACACACGCGCGCGCTCACACACAGACAATACTTTCCCTCGTCTTGGATCCCACTGTATGCTGGTTTCTTCTCCAGGCTGAGCAGCAATTAGACTAATGACCAGAAAACAAAGGCAAATCTCCTCTCTATTCGACGAGGTGCACATTTGATCGTAATGGAGACACACCTGTGATGCCGAAACTTTGGAGCCGTGTGTTTGCCCAATAATTGAAGCACCCACCAAAGTGTTTTCCTGGCGCCCCGAGTTGACACTGTTGTTGTGTCTTTAACTGGCTGGCCCATTAAGCTGTCCCTTGCCCCCATGTTGTGTCTGGCTTTTAATTGTGGCGTTTTAATTACGCAGAGTGGTCCGTGTACATCTGGCCCCTCTGCGATCTAATTCCTCCCTTCCTGTCATGTGACCCTCCGAGGTCCCCCTCTGATTGGATTAGGTCATCGGCAGGGGTGATGTTGCCATGACAATTAACGTGATAACAGCCCGCCGGCGTGGCGCGGGGGGTCCACATGCCGATTCACTTAAAGCGGCTGCTGTCTGTCGCGGCGAGGCGTTGCTGCCGCGATCGGAGCCGAGCGATTGGCTCTAATGTTCTGCGCTCGTTTCTTCGCATGTTCACAACCATGAAGGTTCTTTCAAGCGGAGCAAGTGCACATTGAAGTGACAAGACAGTCGGCTGTTGCGTTTGCCGTTTGATACTCCGAGTGGCCGCGGTGGCTTCAGACTCTCGCAGCTCTGGGGGAGGTGTTGGTCACTGCGAGAGGGAGCAGGCCCATTGTAGTTTTGGAGAGGCCAAGGTGTTTCTCCATCACATGTGTTGCGTTGTCGCCCCTCGTGGGCGGCCTCGTCCGTGTTTGGCGTGCATGTTCGCTGGAGTCTGCATGAGGAGTGTGCACGTGCATGAAATGCCCCCCTGCCTTGTTCGCAGCGCGGCTTGGCTGTGTCAGGAAGTCGGTTGTTTTGCATGTGAATGTCAGTGGTTTGCACCAGTGTTTTTTTTTTCTTTTTGTGAGCTGTCTGAGGCCGGCCAGTGGCATGCACCTCGTCATCCGTCCCGCCAGGCTTGCCTCCAATTTGCTGTGCATGGGCACGTGTCGATGCCTCCATTCGTGGTTTCTCGTTATGAGGGAGGGCAAAGGAGGGGGGGCGGATCCCTGCCTCCCCCCTCCGCCGCCTCCCGCTCCCAAATTCCTGACGGTGGTCACAGCAGGCGAAACTGTGCTGTTTTGGTTTTTGCAGGACAGTGAGGGTGCACAGCCACTGAACCTGTCGGCCAAGCCTAAGGCATCCGAGAGCAAGTCACCCAACTCCCCCCCAACTTCCCCACAGGTCCCTGCTGCTGCCGCTGCCACCAAGCTGGGCCCTGCCGGCTCCATGAAGCACAGCGTTGCCCCCTCCAGCATTGGAGGACCACCGGCTCGAGTCAGCTCAATAGGTAAGTGGATTTGAGTATACACCGCACACACACAAAACTACATATGGAAGCTGCAATCGGTAAGGAATATACTTTTACCACGAGCAAAATCTACCATTTGGTACAACAAAAACGCTGAAGTAGCGCTGTTCCTTGTGAACAAGGAAACATTTGGTCCCATTCATCTCCAGAGGAAACACAGCAGAAAGAACACAGAGAACACGCAGCACCCATGTCAGACGCATTCTCGTGTGATCGATAGTCAATTGTCGCTCTAAACCTTCAGCGTCCTCACTCTGCACATACACTCACATTCTTCTGATAATCAGGAGCACAGACAAAAAAAATTCTTTCCTTTTCCGCTCTTTATCCCGATGAAACCTTGAGCGACGTACAGTATATGAAATTTCTCAGAGTTTGGGAAGGCGCTATCGATTGAGCCCGATACAATTCATCAGATAAAGGCAAGGCGAGTTTATTTGTACGGCACTATTCAGACACAAGGCGATTTGCGGCGAGGGAGCTGAACTGCTGCAGGAAACTTCACAAATCATCAAAAAGCAGCGTGCCTCAGGTTTCGGTGGCTCCATTGAGAGAAGCGGCAAAGTTCTGAAAAAAAACCAGCCCAAAGGAACCGACAGGGAAAGAAAAAAAAAAGAATATGCGTCAGCTGACTGCACGGTTTGCTCTCTGCCATCCTGTTTGTGTTATCTCAAGTGCATCAACACTGCAGACCAGCTGAGCGAGAGTCCTCCTGCTGGAGTTCGGTGACGAGAAATCGGCACATCTTGCACTAAAAGGCGCATTTGCTCGAAGCAGTCACACGGACTAGCTGGTTTACCTGTATTTTGAATTATTGACTGCGTTATTAACTGCTTAAGTCACCGCAACAAGTGTAATGTGACATTTTTGTCACATTATACTCAACCAAAGTTAAGATTAAGAAGGAGAAAAAACTGGTCAGTGTCGTAGAATTGTCCTAGAACACAACAAGGCCATTTTATTTGGAATTAATGCTCTCTCACTTCTTTTTTTTTACATTAAACTCTTTAAAACATGTTCTTTGACTTTATTTTTAATTTGTAAGAAAATCAATAAATGACACCTTCATGAAATACAACGCCCACTTCTACTGACAACAAAAAAAGTCCCTGTTTTGACCTGAATCTGGTGCTGGTGCACCACCCCACACTTATTATTATTATTATCTTTTTTAATTAACGGCCAAAATTGCAGAAAATGAGGCCAAGCTTGTATTAAACCGCGATGTTTCCTGACACAAACACAGCGACTGCATGAGTCAGTGCAGACTTATAGGTGCTCCCTCGGTTCCATTCATTCTTGTTGAAAGTGTTCGCAAATTGCCCCGATAATGACGACCAACATCGTCGGAGGAAAAAACACACACACACACACACACACACACACACACGCACACAGTAATAGCCGTGTCGGTAGTGGCGATGACAAGAACAGT
>JAUESE010000037.1:3605400-3615950 GCA_032274725.1 Malacoctenus triangulatus
CCCCCCCCCCCCCCCCCCCCCCCCCCCCCCCCCCCCCCCCCCCCCCCCCCCCCCCCCCCCCCCCCCCCCCCACGGGCTCCACGCCTCTGACCCGTCGCCACTCTCACATGAAACGCTCACCGGCTTCATCAGGCGGCGGCGGCAGCAGCTGGCCTACTTTCACCGCTCTCTGCCTTCCTCCATCGAAACACACAAATTTGTTCATTTTCCTGAGTCTATCTTCATTTTTCTGCTGTTTTGAACTGTTCATTATACTTTTTTGAATGATTTGTGACTATTTGTTCTTTGATTCCTCAGACTTTGGGTACATTTCTGCTCTCTTTCGCTGATATTCTTCCTAACTGACGTAGATTCGTCACGCCTCAGCAAACACACTTAATCAACGAATCCCTCTGCTAAAATACACTTTTTACAATTTGGACAATCAAAGTTTTGCACTAGATTCCTCGCTGGCTTTTATGCAACGTCTCCGAGTGCCGACGTGACATTTATATAACAGCTTGATAAAAACATAATCGTGACGAATCAAACGGGTGCAAGCGCTCAGGAGAGTGATCAGATGTTAGCGTGTAGGTGGGCCAGTCACACGGCGCGGGAGCCGCCTAACTTTTCACAGGCAACTTGAAAACATGATGTTGTGCGCCGAGCGGCGATATCAAAGCGAGATAAAGAAGCCCGTGGGCGCTTTTCACGTCATTTCATGAAATATATATTTTTTTGAGACATGGAAAAAAAAAAAACCCTGTAAAACTGTTATTTTCTCTCCCCATCAACACCCTAATGCACACATGCAAATATTATGCTAATGGTATGTTAATTGGTGGAGTAGCTGCAAAGCAGCCCTGCTGTTCAAATGACTGGTGAGAAAATAGGTGGGGTCAGTCGCAAGCTGTAAAAGCAGCTCCAACACAAATAAACAAAACCCTCGGGGATTAACAGAACAAGGGCCAGTGATAAACGGATGAGACGAGAGACAGGGAATACAACAGGCTGTAAGTGAGGGGGGACAAGGGAAGCAGCTCAGGGATATGGAAATAGGGGAGAACGCCGAGGGACAAGGAGTGAGAGGAGCGAGTGGAGGACGAGGGGTAAGGCGGCTTTATGGAGCAGACACGGGGATTAACAGGGGACGCGGCGAGGGGAACGGGAGAAAGGACAGAGGTAAAACAAATAAGTAACGAGGGTTGAAAGGGGAACGGTGAAAAAGCGCGGGGGGCTAAAAGGAGGCTGTGAATAAAAGGATAACGCAATAAGCACTGTGAAAGGAATTAGGTGCAAGAAAGGAGAGGAGAATGAGACGAGAGGTGGAGACAGATTAAACGTGTCAGCGTGCAGGGGAAGCTAAAGTTTTCATGGAGGGAGAGAAAAGCGGAGACGTGACTTTCTCTGGGAGTGATGAGGAGAAGGAACGGAGTCAAACGAGGGGGGGGGCACAGACTTTGCCATTCAGACACACTCCGTCACTCAGTCAACGAAACGAGGAGGCACCCTCAACACAGCCGACCTGGTAAGCTCCGCCCACCACGATCCTGCAAGTCTCGAGATACTATATACACACTCTCAGCAGTGCCGTCTCGACTCTACTCTGTTTCTGTCATTCCTTCATTGGAGTAGTACCAGCAGACTAGAGCCCAAAACAAAAACTGAGACGTCGTCTGCACCGAAACATTCACCTTCCGTGTCAAATATCATCACTCGGTCAAACGGAGCCGTCCTTCACCCTCGCTGTGAACGGCACAACTTGCATATTTTCTGAGTGAACACCGACTCGCTTGCCGGTCTCGTCTGCAGAGCCCGGCCTCGTCGCTTTCTCTCTCGCGCAATAAAGAACGAGGCAGAGCGCGCGCGGGAGCGCCGCACACGTACAGGATGTGTTCAAAAGGTTACTGCGCACTCACATGTGTGATTAATTAAGTGTAAAGCTCTTGACCCGCGGTAAACCACGGCGAAATGGTGCGTCGTTTAGCTTATCGCTTCATTATGTAAATGAGACACACTTGCGTGGGGCTTTTGTGCCTTAGCAGACTGCACTTTACGCGCTGTGCGCGGGTTCGGTCTTGCTCAAGGACACTTCGGAACGTTCGAACCGCCAACCCAGCGATCACTGAACCACCTGTTCAACGTTTCAAATTTGCAGCTACACAAATATACAGCAAGTTGATGACAACACACTTTTTTGTCCAAAAAAAATAGGAATAATAATGATTAAGACAAAAAATCATTTAAAAGAATCGGTGCACCCACATTTAGAAACAGGAGAGCTAAATCAGTCATCAGACTGTTGAAATGTTTGAAAGAAGTGAAGAAGTGCGAAGGGAGTAAATAAACTCTTAGAAAAAATAAAAGGTTTAAGGTAATCATTGCAACATTCAGGAAGTTTGTTCCCAACTAGGAATTCCACTTTCTGTCCTCTGTGTCACAACACATAATTGTTTGGAGTATTGAGAGTTGTAAAACATTGCAGTGGGCGAACACTCGGAGTAAATAAGGCACCCTATCGTTTTCTTCTGAATCTATCGGGGGCTTTGGAGCGCCAGGCCTCCGGTGCCTCTGGTCTTTTCCTGTGCGTGTGTGTGTGTGAGTGTGTGTGAGTGTGGTGTAATGTGTACGAGCGCAGCGGGCCCTGGCAGCGGCGGCACTATTTGGAAACTGTCAGTGTCCGCTCCATGCCAACCAGCCACAAGATACCCCCCCCCTCCTCCTCCCTCCTTCTCTTGAAAAACATCCCCTCTGGAGCCCCAATGGCTGCCAGTTTCTCAGACAGCCCACCGCTGACCCCTTCAGGCCAGGAAACTGTCGTCCAGCCAAGGAGCCAAAGAGCCCGGGGGCCTCCATTCATCCCCCCAACCCCCCCCCCCCACTCCTAACAACACTAAGATGGCTGTGTTGGCTGCTCGCTGAGGCCCTGGAAAGAAGGGCAGAGACACCCAGAGAGCGAAGGAGGGAGAAACAGAGAGAGACCGCTCAGAGTTTGCATTTTTAATTTGATCGCCCTGTCACTTCACTTTGCTCCAAGATTAAAAAGCCCACTTATTGCTCCTCACTCCTTTTTTTTTTTGGATATAATAAGGATTTCCCCGGCCCGGCACGCTCTCCAGACGGAGCGGGCGCCACGAGCCAGGCAGCAGACAGCCATGTGTCCTGACAGTTGACTTTGAATCCTCGTTGAGATCAACTTGATTTTGCCATCTTCACTCGCCCCCCCCTCCCACTATTTTTTGGGTTACACTCACAGAAGGGTAACCAAGGTTGTGTGAAAAAAACAAACTGCCCTCTTGATTGTCGCTACTTATTTTTGTCCTCCGTTCTGTCCAAAAACCAGCTGGCTGCGTCTCGCTCTCTCTCGCTGCCTCTGGGCCCCGTCGAGCGGAATTGTTAAGACTTTTTGCGATTGGGACGGATCCAGGACAATCCAGCCGCAGTATGGTCGGGAGGGCGGTGGGGGGGGGGAAGACAGGAAGAGAGACGTGACAGCGAAGGGATTGTCGGTTTAAAGTTTGAGCCTCGGACAGCTGTCGCATCACGAGGGTCAGGGGGATTTCCTGGATGGAGGTGTCCTAATGGCGCGGCGTTAATATGAATTCATAGACGACCCATTAGCGCCCTTTCGCAGTGACCCTCCACCTCCTTCCACCCCCCCACCCCCCCTCCTCCGTCGTCCCACCATAATGGCCCTGGCTCTGGCCACTAGTCTGCATGTAGCGGATATAGCGTGGATTTATTCCGATGTTCCCGGGGATTACACCCTCAGTGAGCTGTGTATTATGAGTAGATTTAGACCCATAACTCCTGAAGATAAGGGGGGATTGGGGCGATTGTTTAAACGGCTTGTGTTAGCCATCATCTCGGGGGCTTGGAGTGCGTGTGTGTGTATACGCGTGCGTGCGTGTGTGCGCACAAGAGTGTGTGAGGGGAAGGGAAAGATTCAGGACAATAAAATGTTCACAACACTGATGTTCATTGAAATTCCAATCCAATCTCATCCACAATACAAAACACTTTTCTGAAACGCTTTAAATGAATTCAAATGAATGCTTTATGTAACCGAAATGCTTTTTGGATAATGAAAAGCTTTTGGTTGCATTAATCAAGAGGGAAATTCCACCGATTATGCACAATCGCTGCAATTTATTTTCACATCATCGGTTTCGTTCCAACTATTTTCCGAAAGAAAGTTATTACAAAATAAAAGATAGCACAATAAAAACGCAAATTATGCCTCTTTTAGATGAAAAATAAGTTGTTTAAAAGATTAATGGCAATGGTTTGTACTGAATCTGTGCTACTTAAGGAATTCTGAGCTGTCCATTATTAGGAATTTCAATAAAGAGCAAGTAGGAATCGGAGTCCGTGCCAAATCTGTCCCGGCTCAAGTCGTTTTCACCTTTAAAAAACATGCAACAAAAGCGTTTTATGCTCATAAATTGGACTGCGAAACTAAAACAACTGTTCAGAGCCAAGGAACACTGTAAAGCCATAGCGAGACTTTCGGCCTTCCTGATGTCCCGTCGGGTCGCGCTCATAAATCTGAAGCCCCCCCCTCAACCCCGACATGCCGCCGCCCGACAGATGTGTGACTTCTGGTATTGTGGCGGGGAGCGCGCTGTAGCCGAGCGGGCCCTGCGGTGAGGCTCTTTACAAGGCCCCGAGGACGAGCCGGAGACCACACTGACCACAAAACACAGCTCTATAAACACTGTCAGAGAGGGCCCGGCGCGGCGAGCCAAGGACTGGAGGTCTGTGGGATAACTTCCCCGGCGATGATGAAGTCCCAAACTGAGGCAGCAGAGACGATCATTCTGGCGTTGGTCTTTGGCACCGATGTCGAGGTTTGCACAAATATCATTTCCTCTGTAGACACATGATTCCTATTGTTCACTAATGTTTCTACAACCACTATTCGGGTCAGTCCATCGATGAAATTACCCTTTTTGTGGTTTAATTGAATCGGATGTCCCATCAGCACTGTGACAGCGTTATCTTTGTCCTTGTTCATTTTGCATGACAAGGTCCTGATGGAGTCTTTATCCAGGATGGTAATCAAACAATGATAACACACAGTTTTTAGTCAGAAAATGTGTGGTCTGATGAATTTATAAAGGGAAACGGCACGAAAATAATCATTTGAGAGTCAAATTTGTCTGACTATTAACAGCAATGTACCTATTCAAGGGATAAAGGGATGGGGAGGGGGGAGGGGGGTCCTAAATCCCCAAGTTTGGAAAGACCGAGCCTCTCATAAACATGTTTGACATTTGAGGTAATTTGTGAATGTACTTGATGCATCTCCTGTACTTTCCATCGATGTCTGCAAAACGCATGTGCCGCTGCATATACTTTAATGCTGCGGGAGGACAACTTGCACTTTTTGTGGTTCCGAATGAAGGCAGACGCGACTTCTTTTTCCTTTTTTTCACAAGTTTCAGGTTTAATTACCCAGAAACAACATGCTGTGATGTCTGTTTGGCTGCACATTCTCTCTAAACCGCATTTCCATTGTGGCCAAAACGACATGGAACTTTTTCCTGCGTTCGCTTTTTCAAACTCGCACATAATTATATTCAATGTTTACACAGAAAAAACTTCCAAAAAGTGTGTGTTGCTTTTTCTTGAGCTGAATGGCTAATTAGCAACTTATGTAAGATTAGTTAAAAGTTAAATGGCTTTGAGTTGCCGTGCACGTTCGAAGGGTCTCAGCACTTTTTTTTTTACTGAAATGAAGAAGAAAAACAGAACCGAGCTGGAATTGGCAACAGTCACACTGTGGTTCAGCCTACAAAGTGTGAGCAAGGTAAACATCTTTGTGAGCAGAAAACAAGCTTGGAAAAAGGACCAAAAAGAGATATTTTCATGCTGGAGATCACAAGATTATCTGTTACCTGAAATTACTGTTTTCCTGATGAGGACCTGGTGGGTCACAACTAAAGATAAAGGACTAAAAAACAAAAGAGCAAAAAAATTGCGTCCAGAAATCATGATCCAAACAATTCTAGAGCACCCAACATGGTCAGATTTGGTATCACAGTCTACCGAAAATGTCTTGATCAGAGGACACTATGTTGGGACACTGTCATTCTGCTCGCATCCGGCCGTCATGCGAGTGAGGTCGCCAGCGCGAGACGATGACAGTCTCATGTTTGTGCAGTGGGTGGATGTTTGTTTGGAAATGTGGAGGTACAAGGAGTGGGCCTGTGCCCACGTCAGTGAATGACTTTGATTTCCAAAGGAGGGCTTTTAATTTGGAAAAAAAAAAAGCAACAGGTCAGTCTGAGGCCTGCAAGAACAAAACATGACAAAATGTCACCTGTGAGAGGGGAGGAACAGAAAGGACTAAGTAAAAGGAGAAACTAGTCGCCAGACACAAAATGTGTTTAATTTAGGTCGTTTTTACTGTAATATCACACGTATTTCTGCTCGAGTGTAAAGTCACCAGAGTACAGTCGCAGTTGGAATCAATAGGACTTCTTTCTTTTTTCTTCCTTTCTCCATTTCTTGCCAATCAATCAGTTTGGAGATGAAGCGGCAGTCCAGCGCGCTCCTTCCCTCAGCATTGTGCCAAGCTGTCAATTTACAGACAGAAGTATGTTGGCTTTAAACTGTTCCAACAAATAAACACTACTGTGTAAGAGGACAGCTCTTTCTGCCGGTGTGTGTGTGCGTGTTGTTGAAAAGTGCGCGCTGCCAGATCCGCAGCCTACATTCAGACAGCGACAGACAGACATTATGTAGCCGTGTCACACGCAGAGAGAGCGAGAGAAGAGCCGGGACAGAACGAACATCTCTGCTTGTTATTTCAGCTTATGGATTATGTTCTGTTTGAATGACATCTCTTCAGCTCTGCAAAACAACTTTAAAGCTCCCACCCCTTCTCTCTCTCTCTCTCCCTCCTTTTTTTTTTTTTATAGCATGCAACATATTTCATCAAAGTTGTTGTGAAAATAAACGCGGTCACAATGAACACGGCTTCGCAGAAATTGAGCTGGACGCAGACCAGGGGAAGTCGACTAATCCTCTCTCGCCGGCGAGGTCAGAGGTCAACTGCCTGATTTTGATGCTGAAGATGGAAACTTGACAGATGAAAAAAAAAAAATATCGATGTCCTCAGTTTAGTTTAGATAAGTCGTTTCAAAGTGTGTTTCTGGGGGGGCGCCAGAGACACTCTGTATTGATTACAGTTGCAGTGAAGAGACGAGACTCTCAAGCTGAAACTAACAGAAGACATTGTGACGATGATCACTGGAATTTGGATCTTTATGGGCCGGTTATGATTGTGGACTCCCTCAGTACAAGTAGGTCAAAGTTGATGATCTTCAGTTGGAGCAAAATGAGATACAATTAACTGAGGTTAACCTGCGTTGCAAAAAACGCGCTCTCCATTGTTTTAATAGCCGACAACGAAGCAAAAAGATAGTGTGGTTAAAGTCACTAATTTCTGTTAGCACGTTACATGAGGGGGAGAGCTTTGGTTATCTGCTCACTGAGCTGTCTGCTAGCTTCAGCGTGAACAGCAGCAATGTCCCTTAACTCCTGTTTACAGGAGGAAGGGCTGCTAGTATTCCACCTCAGTCCTCAACTGTGCAACTGAAAGAAACCAAATGTATTCAAAACTGCAGTCAAGCACTAATATTAAGTAATTTGCCTTACACTGAGCAGTGCACACTGTGGCCTCATGCACTGTAAATGTTGGTCCAAAACAAATAGAAAATAGAGGGGGGGTGGGGGTCCTTCCTTCTGTACTCTGCTGGCTTGGACAATTGTTCGCTTTCAACTTTTTCTCCCTCTCAGATACGCTCACTCACACACAGCCCCAGACGGGTGTAATTGGTGTGTAAGCCACGGTTGCCACAAATAACTGTAATTACCAGAAATGACTTGTTGCATGAAAACAGTCACGCGTGTCATTTTATGTTTGAATGGCGGCGGTCAGATGTCAGCGGAACTTTGAGCGCTCCGCCGCTCATTTTTAACACATTAAAGCATCATTGTTTTTCAGTCATGCCGGCGTGTGTTTTTTTTTTTTTTTTTTCTCCCTGATGAACTCTTCACACGCTGGTGTGAAATGAACTTCTGAGTGTTTTACTGCCGCGATGGTGGTAGGAGAGAGGGGTCAGCAGCGCCCCCTCACCCCCCTCCTCCTCCCTCCCCTCCCTCCCTTTTTCCCTTTGATAATGATAATGCAGAACACACGCAAGTCTGCCGATTCACATAACGAGCAGGCACGCGGGGGGACAACAGGCGTGCAGGCTGGAGCGCTCGTCAACAGAGAGGCGTAAACACACGCAACAAAACTCGCTCCTCGTTTCAGTTGTGCCCTTTGAAGTCCTCAAATATCATGAAGCATTTACAATCTAATTATGTGCACCCCCCCACCACCCCACCACCCTCTTTGCTACTTTTCTCCCCTCCCTGCACCGATCCCAGCTGTGAAGCGAGGGGGAGAAAACAAACACACACAACAACCAGGAAAGCCCAAAACCACGAAGATGAGACCACATGTGGAGAAGCAAACACGGCGACGGAGGGATGGAGGAAGCGCGGGGGGGGGCGGATGCGTGTTGACAGTTGGTATGTCCGCCCGCTCTCTGGGTCATTAAGAGAGACATACCCTCGCTGCCTCATTCCCAGCTCTGGGAAAGTCGATCTGGAAGCTGCGGGGGGAGTTGGAACCGGGACCGGGGCTCATCACCCGGGACGCCCCGATCGACAAATCCCCCCTCCAGCCGCTGGGAGGCAGAGGGCGGGCCGGGGAATATGGCGCCTCTGGAGCGGAGGCTCCACGCGAGCGACTGGAGGCGTTTTGTCAGCATCTTAATTCGCCCGTGTGAATTTATGTGCAAATAAAAAAGCAACTCGGGGCGCCGGGGCCTCGCTCGCCACGTCTGTCTTCTTGTTAAATAAATCTAAAAACTGTCTTTTTCACCGAGAGCCATAAAAACCACATTAAATCAAAGACAAACTCTCACTCGGAGGGAACAAATTAGTAAAAGGCAATCTGGGGAACAAGCTGTAAGTGTTGTGCGTGTGTGTGCGCGCGCGTATGCGTGTGTGTGTGTGTGTGTGTGTAAGGACAACTGCTCCTGTGTGTGAACGCGTGTGTCTGCTGTCGCTGCTCAAACAGTTCGAAGTGATACAGTTTTATTTGTGACGGTATGCGTGTGTCAGTGTAACAAGAACATAATCTATAGGAGGGTGCAAGGTGTGTGTGTCTGCGTATGTGGGCGGGCGACGGCTTGTGCCTCCAGTGTGTGTGTGTGCGTTTGTGTGTGTGTGTGGTTTTTTCTGTGAATGCTAAGAAGGGAAAGAAAATACACTTAAAGAATACAGGGGAGGGTGGCGGCGTGCGTCGGATGTGTCCCCGTTTGCGGCGCGCCGCGCGTGCTCTTCCCCGCTCTCTTTCCGCCCCTTCCACAAATCTCGGCGGCGGCGGCGGCGGCGGTGACATTTGGGAGCAATTTTGAAGTGCGCCCGCAAAGGTTGTCAAGGGATTAATCTCATCTCACGCTGGGGCGCAGAAAAAAACGGCTTCCTCCAAGAATTAAACACAATTTACCCATCAAGACAAGTCTTTCAGGATGGGAGACAAGCATAAATAATATCTCCTCGGTCCAGATTCGCTAATTTACAAGCTTAGCATCTCCAAATGTTATTAGCGGGAATGACGAGGTTACCAGAAGGCGCTGTAGGGAATGATTTGTTATCCGGGCAAGCAGCAGCTGCAGCGAGAAAAAAAAAAAAAAAAGGAGAGCGTGCTGGAGTGCTGGGATAGAAAGAGAGACATACCTGACACCCACCGCCTCACCCCTCCTCCCCCCCCTTCCACCCAGGACTGCACACACCTCAGGCTGGCAGATACTGAACTTGGCATCTCTCAAGCTAATGTTCTTTTCCACTCCTCTCATTCTCATTTGCTTTCACTCCCCCCCCCCCCTTTCTCTCCCTCTTCTCTTATTGCCGTTTATTTCTCTCTGTTTTCCCCCCTTCGGTTTTTCTCTCCCTTCTGTATCCGTCGTTCTCTCCCACTTGCTCTTGAGGCTCGAAACATCAAATAGAACATTTGGGCAAACCGTTGTCATCTTGGCAAGTGTTGAAGTAAGCGCTCGTCTGCAATATATATATTTATATATATATATAAAAGGAACGAGAGGGAGAGAGAGAGAGAGGGAAGTTTTAGATATTCAGCTGCTCTCAACATATCAGTCAAAGCCAATACAGATGTCTCTATGCCTCATCCAAAAATATGCTCGTCCCCTCTAAAGATCTATATCAGCATCTTCGCTCGGTTCACCGTCAATCACGCGCCGCCCGAGTTCCCTGGCCAAGTTTAGCAGAATTTCTCCCTGATTAACTTTGTAAATAACCAGGTGCCTCCTGAATTTGGATGCTACACCTTGTCTAAGCTGACAAGGAGCTAACACCCTCAATCTGACGTCGCCGTTGTGTGCGATCGGTGTGTGTGTGTGTGTGTGTGAGTGTGTGTGTGTGTGTGTGTGAGGCTTTTGTGAACGTGTAGGTGTGCGTGTACGTGTGTGTGTGTGTGTTTAAAGGAGAGT
>JAUESE010000037.1:3638856-3649669 GCA_032274725.1 Malacoctenus triangulatus
GTGACGTCACACTATCTAATTAAACCAAGGTGTGCCGGAGCAGAGCGACAAGCTCTGACCCTGGAGTTTCACTCCTCCGATCCTAAAGTATGGAAAATTTCAACGTTGATTATTTTTTTAAGTTATAAATTATGTTCAAACTTTAAGGTGAAATCATTGAAGTCAAGTTTCCGTTTTGCATTAACACAGGAAGAAACAACAAAGATTAGTAAATAAACTTTATTTTCAAAGCATATTTACATTTTTTTCTTCATTTTTAGCTCTTTCACCAGGCAATCATTCACATTAATGCAACTTTTTAGAAAAAGAGGAAAAAAAAAAAAGAATAAAAGAACTCCCTCTATGTACATTAATTCACATATGAAAACAAGCAAAGAATCACATTGTATTTACTGTACATATAAACATATGCTACAGTGGCTGAAGAGATTTAAGGACAGACTTTTCTTCCAAACATAAAAGCGATGGATTTAGTAGAGATGGAGATGGTTCATTTGATGCAGCCTTCCTCACGCTGACATGACAGTCTGTGCGTTTCGTTCATGTAAACGCGGTCCTGTCGGTTCACTCACTGTGTTCACAAAAAGAATCGTTTTCCCCAGTAAAACTCAATCACAACCATTCACCTTCAAATACACATCCCTGTAAGACGTTCACATGTGGTAAAATTGGACATACAAACACACTGAATTCATATTAGGTCCTGTTCAAACTGCTTCGCAAGTCACCTGCATGAAAAACACGGAACCACCATTGAAAGACGGGAGGGAACCGACAGGCCTCACCGATATGTACAGGATGGGAGCTCTCACGGGTATGGAGGTGGATCAGCGCGCTTGCATCTGCTCCTTGTGCACGAGTCAGATCGACCTCTAGGCAAGGCTTGACACACTTGCATTTGTTTCATTTCAACGTAAACAAAAAAAAAATTCAACTTTCCAACATTTCACCTGTTTGAATTAGAGTCTTAAATTTGGCGTCACCCCTCGAAAAAACATCCAAAATCTCTCAAAGACTTCTCTGCCCTAACATCTCTGTTGAAATAAAGTATTAAAAAAAATATTTTTCTAATTGTTGTTGAGCATATCTTCTCTCTGTGCTAGAAAATGATAGTGTTCACAAGCAAACACACATGTCAGCACTTTGGTGGAGGCTCATTGAAGAAGAGATTAAGTTGCTTATGCGTGTTTAGGAACTTCCAGAGCTGCTTCACCAACATGAAAGTGTGACTTAATCAAGAAGTGCAGTTAGTTTAATGCAATTAGGGTTGTTTTTTTTTGCCCCTCCCCCAAAAAGATACGTTTAACAAGCTGAGGTAACCACTTTCTTTATCCCTTAAACCGCACACTCCTCTGCAGACCAGTGATCTGGACAGCGCACATCATGGCTCAAACTGGATTACAGGGTCAGTTCTTGAATTCATGGGACACGCAATCGTGATGAATTGGTCTAACCCCGTTAGAGTGCAGCTTAAAGTGGATGTCACAGTGTATGAACTGCCCCGAAACTACTGACTTTACCCCCGGTGGGCTCAAAAACATTTACCTGCCCAAGATTATGAACCTGGAATGTTCAGATTACAGTGACAAGCATGTTTCACCTCTTCAGTTGCCATTTAAACAAAAAGACCCCAAAACAACATAAAAAAAGAACTACAATACAGTGAAGATCTCTCTAAAATCTAGTGACTCTTCAGTGCTGTGCGACTCTAGAACTGGAGGGAGAGGACAGAAGTAAACAGAGGAGTTCCCCCCCCTACGAAGCCAAAACACCAAACGCCCTCATCCAGCAGCGATGCTGCAACAACTACACGGCGACATGGTCACAAGACCACATCACAAGCTTCTGTTGACATGGCTTGTATCTGTTTGTGAGCCAGGGAGAGCGCTCGCTTGACCAAGTTGTCGTTTTGCCGTCACTGCTTTGTTTTTTGGTGTACAAATCGAGCTTTGTGTTGCTTTCCGAGACCGCCCAGTGTCCCCCTGGGAGTGTTTTGGAAAGGCATCACCAGGCGGTCAGATACGCGTGTGTTTGAAACACACTGATGCTTGCTGTGGTTTTAGCATGAATGAGATGACGTCCAACCTCTGCCTAACTGTCCGTTCTGAATTGAGCTGCTGGCAAATACAATAAGGTGAGATCATGAAGTGTCTGTGAGAAGCTGAATAACTTTAGCCGTGTGAGATTCACACCGTCTTTTACACACACAGCGCTAATTTGCCGTTTCTGCATATGGTGGATGCGACTGTGGACCGTTCCAGTTAAGATAAGGACATTGGTGTGGCAACTGAACACAACTCTCAGTCTGGCTCTTTCCTAAGCACACCTCTAGAGGGCGCCCCACAGCCACTGATCGCTGAACGCAGCAGGTGAGATGGGAGGAAGAGCTGGAGGAGATGAGGAGGTGGGCGGCGGCTCTTTTACTCGGGTAAGCTCAGCGCGGTCACCTCTGGTTTCATTTTAAAGTACTGGTTGAAGCGCAGGACGGCGTATCTGGGAGGAGAGATGAGGAGAAGATTCAGAAATGTTAAGAGCTGAATCAAAGACCTCGAGTCCAAAACTGACACAAGAGATACTTTTTTACTCGTATAAGTACAGTTGATCAAATGTTCTTGGTGCAGTGTGCTTGATGGAAACATACCCCAAGAAGTCAAAGTCGATGGTGGAGAATTTGGCCTGAATCAGAGCCCAGAGTCCCCAGAAGAAATGAGACGCCTGGACGCAGAGGACAGAGAGAGAGAGGACAACACAGAGGATTAAACCTGCACTCGCTGTCAAAATCTAAATGCCATCTCTAGTTACCCAACACTGCTCACTTGAGCCGAACAAAGCCCACACTATGGCAACAAAAAACAACAACAAGAAGCTGAAACACAAACACAACCATGCCTCCAGCCCATCCTCCACGCTGCCCTTCTTTCCTCTTGACAGTAAACAAAGCAGGAGAGCGGCTCAGGGGAGAGCGAGCGCGGCGAGGCTCAGGTCGTCATTAGGAGCGCCTCCCGTTTGGAGGCTGCATGGGCGAGCGCGTCGTAAACATCCCCGGCTAGGATCCAGAGCAGGTGGAGCTGTTTATGGCCCCCATCAGGCCGGGCTCTGTTTAACCCACAACGCTGTGTAATCTGTGTTTGTGGAACCGGCGTCCAGCAGAGTAGAAAATTTACTCCTCTCACATGAGCCCAGATTATACTTTGAACTTTTACAGGAAAAGAGGAGAGTGCACACGTGTTGGTACATAAAACAGAAAAATGAGGAGTCATCGTCCTTGACGATGTGCATGCAGACTTTCAAATAAGTCCAAAACTAACATGTTTGTTTGATATTTTGACCGTTTCTTGTTCCAGTCCATCCTGCTTGAATGTCAACTTTGTTTTGGAAAAACAAAGTGCCAGATTGCACTTCTTAAAATTGAAACACAAATCACGAGTGGTGTCCGATCATTTATCATGGGATGTGACGAGTTACAATTAGGTGATTCATCACAGAAAAGGTCACAAGAGTCCAGTTTTATTCCAGCAGGCTGTGGTCCAAATCATTCCGGCACAAAGTGTATTACTCACTTTAAAAGCCGCCACCCACTGCAAATCATTACCAATAGTGTTGAAACCTGCTGGTTATTAAATTTGTGAGATTACTTTTTGACGTCGTGTTTTTTATAGAAAAGCAACAACTTGCAAGATTGAAGGGGAAACAAATTTAAAAGAGAGAATGAAGCCAAGATAAACTCTGGTTGGACTCGGATTAATGAGGGTTCTTTCAAGCTGAACTCAGCCTGCTAACCAACGTTTCCAAGGAGCCACTCACCAGAGCAAACTGGTTGACCTGGATGTAGAGAGTCTCCACCTCCCTGTCCGTCACACCGCTCCCCTGCCCTTTGTGCTCCTTGTAGGCCTCCAGGTAGGAACGGAGCCACTCAAGCTGAAAGGTCCTCTGTGGGTAGTAGCTGTAGTCCACTTCATTCAGGCCTGAAACAATAAAAAGAGAACATTAGATTTGGCACCGCAGTGAGACCAGCGCTCACAGAAGAACAAACAGTCACAGGTTGTGCTCACCGGCAAACTCGTTGAAATGGTTCCCAATGTCATAGGCTTGGTAATTGTACCCAGCGTACTCGTAGTCAATGAACTTTACGTTGCCTGGAAATAGAAGCGGTTTTGTTTAGACAGAGACAAAGTAAGCAGACATTCAAAGAATAATGCTGTTTCCCTTTTTATAACTCAGAAAGCCTTTTCTTTTCAGACCTGACTCGCTTTCTCTCTCTCTCTCTCTCTCTCTCTCACATCTGACTGAACTCGCTGGCTAATGACCTGACTGTGGGGGGGGCAAGGAGTAAGAGTTTGTATTTTGAGGGAAGTGGAGAACAGAGGGAAGCTTAAACACAAGAACATCAGAGTGGGAAAAAAGACAAACACATTCAAGCAGGTATTTTGTTTACAGCCTTCATTTTTCAGATACAGGCTCAAAAACTGAAACCAAATAAACCTGCAATTCATTTATATAATAAATATCTTCTGTAAAAATCATTCAAAAGAGAAGAGCTGTCTGACTCGCACATCTACATGGAACCATTCTAGAGTTTTCAGAAAGTTAGCAGTGAACAGAAGTGGGTTAGGAGACCTTTTCCAAGACACCACACAATAGACAGATGGTACAAATTAGCAGAGATGACAAAGAACACATGCGAGGGAGAAGGAACTAAGCTGGACTTTGAGCGATTGTTTTCATTGGATTCATGCACGGATGAAAGAAACGTGGAATGGTGGAAGTTATGTTTGTAAAAGGGGGGGGGGGGCACAGAGGGAGGGAGATACAACACAAAGAGATACATGAGGAAGGTACAGTGAGCTGCCAAAGCAAATGTACAGCAACACAGTGTTTGATACGACGCTCTCCCAGAAAAGTGTTGACTGTGTTACAATGCAGCTGATAATGTTTACCTGGAGAACGAGCTTAATTTATAGTGTTTACCTCACAGATCATCACGTCAGATACTCCGAATGTTGTGCAATGAAACGGATGTATCATCAAAGTAGGACACACTCTACTTTCAGATGCGCCGTTTGTTCCGTTCAGTCTCTGTATGTCATTATGAAACAGTGCTGATAAAAGCCTGATTATCTGCTTCTAATTTTGAAATCGGCACTGGAGTCCAAAAAAAAAAAAAAGAAGACTGCGTCGCTGCCTGGGTGCATTTGTAGGTCACTGAGGATGGTGTTGTGTGGACATTAACAATGAACAAAGAGAGAATTCAGGCATGCGGCGGGTGAACTCAAAATACAAACCCTTACTTGGCCCGATTAGGACAGAGACGTCAATCTAAGACTACGAAGTACAGTCAATAAATGCCTCTGTTCTTTTTTTGGGTCTCTGTGCTGACTTCTTTGCCCTGACACAAGGAACATGATGAGGTTTTGAGGTGGTGCTGGACTACAGAGAAAGACACTTTGAGGTGGGTTACCAGCCGGCGTGTGGGTCCTAGCGGGACACAACTGAACACCTCCGGGCAGTGGCTATAGCCCCCCTGTGCAGCAGATGAAAAGGTTGGGGCAAACACAGCTTTCACACATGCTCACTCTCTCACCGACACATTTGCCTTGTATCCCATCTTTTCCTCTCGCACAGAGCCAGTCCGACCCTGCCACCGACAAACCCTCCTTCCTCTCCCGCCCCCCTCACGTCCCCCTCTCCCCACACGCCTCCGCGAGGCTCCTTTCCTATTGGTCTGCGCTTGATCCAATGGCGCGACATGTTTGCTTCGTCTGCAAGTCGCAGAATACTCCAGGAGATTCCTGTTGGCTGCCGAAGTGCAGATGTTTTCGGCCCCCAGGACAAAGTTATGTCAATTTCTTTGAAAAACATGAGTTAAGTAAGAGAGGGGGGGGCTACACCTGCCTGTTTGGCAGCCTCAACAAGACAGGAACAAAAGGAATTAAGTTCTTTTTGTTCATTAACTGAACTTTTTGAAACACGGAACAAAGGAAGAACATTAGAAGCTGCTGTGTTAGAGATTGCAGCTAAAGAAATCACTCAGTTTCTTTGTGAGAAACAATTTCTTGTGGTTGTTTCAGGGAGAGGTCCACTTAGATTTGAATTTTTAGGTGGGCCACTTCCAAACTGTTCTGGCTTTTATTAACTCTGATAATCAGAGAGAGGCCCTGGTGAGACGCAGCTGTCATGGAAACACAACCAGGCCAAGGCGTGCCGCTCAAGGACGAGCGAGGCTCAGCAGGGACTTTCAGAAAAGCACCATGACTGAAAGCCGGAAAAATAAACTGGAGTCTGCAAACATGCCGTAAAAGTAAATGCCTATAACTATAGATTCACGTGTGCCTGCAGGGGCTTTGCATCTCCACAATGAGTTCCAGTAGGACTGGATTTCTTTCCTTTAACCTGATCTGATGTACAGAACTACACATTCAAATGAGATTCTGAAAGTGTGCACGGCTCGCCAACAAGGCGTGGTCACCCAGGAGCTACTGTGAGGCTTTGTGTTGGTTTTCTTCAGCTTCAGAACGGAGCTGATAGAAGCTGATTAAACTAAACTGATCCCATGAAACCGACCAGAACCAGCAGGGAACCAAGCATTCGATCACTGGTCCCCTGTGCTTTCTCTGCCACGAGTTGCACGTTTGTGCATATTTGGTCGACTATATTCACCACAGGAAGGTCTGTGGTAAAAAACAAAATTGTAATCTGATCTGATCATTTCACTCTGTGACAACAGAGGAGCTCCGAGTCAAAGCAGTGGTTCTACAGGCACAGCTTCAAATATAGGACTACAAAGGGGAAGCTGAACTTTCATACATTTAAACTTCATGAAATATAAATAATACAAGCTTGTTTTCAGAAGCACTGCATCTGAAAACCACTGACTTTTAAGAAAACTTTTTTTTTTTTTTTTTTAAATGTGCTTGTACTCAATGTTGATTTTGATCTGGTTTGATTTCCTTCAGTGAAAAGAAAACTACAGAAGGCTGAAGAAGGAAGAGAAAGTTACAGAGAGACGCTTTCTTACTGAGGCCTTTGGCTGGAGCTCAGGTTTACTTACAGCACGGGCAAACCATATGAAACACACACTGGTGTCGGAGCATGCGGTGACTTAGCATAAAGACGGGAGAAAAACTGGTGGCATTGGAAAGTGATAAATAGATGGACACGTGGGTCCTACTGCCATCCCGATTGGCCTGAGCAGTGGGCAGACTACGCGGGGAGGGGGCCCTCTGAGGCGACTGTGTGTGAGGTGTGTCTCCCTCCATTGCCTCCCCAGGGCAGGGCGGCGCAGGGCAGCCACAGCCTCGGCTGTCCTTCCTGGGGGAGAGAAGGCTAGACACAAGGAGCTGTGAGAAGGGCCCCGCCCCTCGTCCCAGACTGACGAGGGGACTGACAGCTCAAAAAAAAAAAAAAAAAAAAGAAACAAACAAAAAAACTCCTCAACTCCTCCCACCACCCGCGCAAAAACAAAAACCCAGAAGTGACCCTTTATCTGGATAATCATCCCCTCCTACAGACTGTACAACTGAGGAGAACAACAAGCCAAAGTAGTTTAAAGCTAAAGTTCTTACACCTGACAGGTTGTGTCACATTCAGACCATCAATAAAATGGCAGCATAGCTGCAACACGCCCAAAGCAGCCCGAGACAACCGAGGCTGAAAATGTGATATGAGGCGATTGCACCGTTTGTTCTAGCTGAATACATTTACATTATAAAGTGTTCAGCACAGAATTAGAATGATCAGACAAATCATAAACACAAAAGGCAAATTTTGTAATAAAATAATAAAGAAGGGTTTTAATACTGAAACGATACACTTAAGAAGGAGGTCTTTTGGGAGTTTAACAAAAAGATATTCATTATCCAGTCAAAACATACTTAAAAGACAGTCAATCGGTTAAACCTGTAATTTGGAGCGTTAAAAAACCCTCAGCAAATTGTCTCATCTGACCGTTCTAGTTCTACGTTGGCAGCCCGAAGCAAACACACAAGCAATGAGTGAAGCATGTTGACAGGGACTGCCCGAGTGCAGGGAGAGCATTCCTACCTGGGTGTAGGCACCAGTGCAGAACACACAACACAATTCAGCCACGCAGTAATGTCTGTGACTGCACGTTTGCAGCGTCCACTCACCGGCCTGCTGGTTGTAGATGATGTTTTTGCAGAGCAGGTCGTTGTGGCAGAGGACGACGGGGGAGCCCAGCGTCGACAGCTTCTGCTGGAGCCACAGCAGCTCGTCTCGGAGGCACCGCTGACTGGGAACCTCCAGGCTCAACCTGGAAGAGTGTCAAAATAAAAAGTGAGTTTATAAAAAAAGAGAAAAAAGTGGGTGTAACAAAAGCGCTGTTGGAGTGGCTTAAAAAGGTTTAGTCAGCTCACCTGCAAAAACAGAATATTTATGTGTTCAATTATAATGACTTTATAATTTATTGCTCTATTTGTCTTTCCATCCTGCTGTAACTGTCCTGATTGGCTGCTGTGTGGGGAGAGTGGGTGTGTGACCGGGAAGTACGAAGCAAAATGCCAATTCAGGATAAAGGAAATAGCGTGAACTGAAGTGAACCTAACTTTTTATGTTGCAACATGAAAACATCGGTGTGTCCTCAGTAACCTCTGAGGGGAAATCTCTGAAGAAAACGAGGAGCTTCATTCAAAACACTCCGAGTTTACAACCACAATGAACATCTGGTTTTTATGACGAGGTCTTATCAGAATCTACTCTGTTTGTGTCACATTTTAACTTCCTACTGCTATAGTTGGAGTGTTATTTACATAAACCACTTCCATAATTAAGACCCATGATTCGGTTTTTTTCGTAACCGATATATGCAGATGAAAGAATTCAGACTCATGACTTTACTGCAAGTTGTTGTCTGATCGTTGGTTTTTTGCCATGGTTGGTGAAATATAATCATGAAACGAATACATTTTAGAGTAAAATCTTACCAAACAGAGTGTAAGGATTTGATCTTTTAATAATCGTGAGGAATCCCGTTTATTTGTGTTTGTCCTTTAGCATTCTGCGGGTGTCGCAACCTTTCTGTAAAACTTGGATCAGCATTTTTCTTGCGGTGCTTAAAGTCAGTTGGCCTCCAGGGAAATCAGCAGATGACAAAGCTGCTGTTTATTATGAATCAAGCTGTGCTGCCAGCCCAGGTTATTGAACATTTATTGCCAAAGCAATTCTCAAACTATCTCAATCTGATAGTGCCAAAGAGCCCAAAGCAATAAGAGAGCGCTATGAGCATGATAAATCAACCTGTATTTCTGAGCCGTGAAAAAAGGCTCCTTTAAATGATCGTGTGTTCGTCTTATCTCTCAATTTATAGAAGAAACAATCTGCTGTGCGTTCATGTGTGTGTCATATTTTTGGAATGTCAAGGCTGTGAAATAAACATGCCAAGATTGCGAAAGGAATTCCAAGAACTTCCTCGCTCATGTGAGACGAGCGATAAAACTGTTGTGGTCGGAAAGTGCACATGGGCCCGTTTCGAGTCACTGATAAGAGAAGCGCAGTATCACTAAGCATGACTGCAAGATAAGAAGGTGCAACAGGAAGCAAACGTGATGGAAATTCTGATTACTCAGAGTATAACTTCTGATTCAAGTCAGGACCTCACCTGGCATTCTGCTCAGGGTCCTTGAAGTACTTGGGGATGAGAGCAAAGTACTTGCCCATCTTCAGCCACAGATCCGACTGGGGCACCCAGCCGTTATGAGCATGGATGGCATGGTACTTTGCTAGCTGCCTGGCAATTAACCTGTGAGGAGAGAAAAAAGAGGTGAAAGCTTTGATTAGAGCAACAATCAAACTATCATACAAAACGATGTTATTTAACCTAACAGTCATTTGCAGGACACTTCTGTTTTTTTGCAGGAAGTAGCTTAAATAGCACCACTAAAAAAAATGCATGTGAAGCTTGCATGTTGAGCCTGAAGGCATTGGGTGAAACACCAAACTCTTACATTTGCATAGTCACCCGGCTCGTTCTTTTTTTCCCCTCTTTACCTGAAAACAGGTTGGCTGCGAATGTGCTCGGGCTCCAGCGCAGTCCCTTGCAGGAACTCGTAACACAGGCCGTTGTTGAAGGTGCAGTAGAGGCGGGGTGCGCAGCGGTGCGCGTGCAGCACCCTGAAGCTCTTCACCTCGTTTTCCCGATCGACCAACAGTTCCGTTTTGTTGCCGTAAATCCTGACCAGCACCACGTCCTGCATGACCGGACCCACGTAGCAGCCCAGCAACTTGTTGGTTATTCCATCTGTGAAGAACTGCGGAGGAGAAAAATAGTTTGTCCTGTGCTTCAAAATTATCTCTTGACGCCTACAATTAGATGACAATAAAACCAACCACATGCTGCTATTTTAAAACCGGGCCTGCAAACCTACGTTGTTGTGACCCTTACATAAGTTCTGAGAGGAGTTAAAAAAAAAAGAAAAAAAGAAGGTGACGTGAATGGCTGTTTGCCTGATTTCAGCTAAAATGCCTTTCCTGTGAAGCAGGGGACATTGGGGTTGAAAGGTGGGGGGCGGCGGGGTGCCCACATACCAGCCCTGATTGTTCACTCCGTCTGGGAATCTCTCTGTGAACAACAAGACTGTCAGGAATTTTATTTTGCGGGCCAAAAGCCATGACAGGCATTCGCTGAGTTCCCACTTTGCCAGCATTTATGAATACGTTGACGAGCATGTGATTTTTTCCCCAATAGATCACATGCCTTTTACCGAAGAGCCACACCCCCAACACTGGAAGGAAAAACACAGCTCTCACGCCTCTGTTTTACTTAGTGTGTGTGTGTGTGTGTGTGTGTGTGTGTGTGTGT
>JAUESE010000037.1:3704650-3714757 GCA_032274725.1 Malacoctenus triangulatus
AAGACGGTGAAAACAGACCCGCTGTATTGAGCTGTGTTCTTTTGTGTGTCTCTGTGTCTCTTGGGTACATTGTGTAACATGTGATTCAAAAGGGGGGGGGGGCTTCGCCTTCGAGTCCAAGAGGTGGTCACTCGTGTTCGACGCCAAAAATAACCGGTGCTAATGTGTGAACAGGTACACAAAGAGGGAATGTCATTAACATGGAAAAGGGAGGATATTTGTACAAATCTGTATAAAAGATGACAAGGTGTGAAAAGCTGCTCTCTGTTGCAATAACAGAAGGTGGCTCCTGATCAAAAGGGCCACAAGGCAGCAGAATAAACACAGGAGAAATAGACGATCTCTGTCAAGGAATATGAGTGGAAAGTCGAATGTGTGACAGAAAAATATGGATGGATTGTTCAGCAAATATGAAGCAGCATCAGGAAAAAAATTAAAGATATTAAAAAGTACCCTGGTAAAATATTTGAAATATCTACTAAAGATGTGAAAACAGGATCTCTGTGATTGTTGATGCTCATTTTATGCTTGAGACATAAAGATTATGTGAACTGGGTCGCATTCAGTTGTCATTTTACAAGAGTAAGAATGTATCAGGGACCAAAGGAACACCAGGCTGCTGCAGCCGGTGTTCATTTTTATTCTTTTTTTCTTCAAGTCTCACCTCAGAATAAGCAGAATGTGTCAGTAATTTACAAGTCCCACTTACATTCGCTCACCTTCTCCTGTTAAACTGATGGCCGCGTTGCATCGGAGCATGTCGTGTCAGTGTCCACTTATTCGTTTTATTGTTGCCGAGGGGCCAGTTGGCACTCACAGATGGTCCCGCAGACAAATGTCACGTTGGAAATGTCACCAGAAGCCAGTTTTTTTTTTTACATGGTCACTCTGCTGGCAGGCTCACACGGAGCCGTGAGGACCAACCATTTGTTGCATGTGTGTTTTTCACACCCCGAAAAAAAGAAAAAAAACAATCCTGGAAAAAAACACGATTGTTCTCTTGTTCTGTTTTTTTATGCCTGGTGTTTTTGCATGTTTTCAAGCATTCATAAGCAGCCTAATCATGCCAACCTCTTCCTCGGTCTCCTACGGTTTCGCAGCCAGACCTCTTTAATGAGAAATATTGTAATTTTGCTCCCTAATCAAATGCATACAGAAGCCCAGCACGCTCGCACACTCCTCGCAGCACGCCGTCGCGTACCGAGAACGCTTGTTCCGCCCGTGGAGTGGCAGTCACAATGTGTACACACACTCGCGCGTTCAAATGACTGCGCTGTGGTGTGACACAGAAGTCCCCACATTGCAACAAAAGGCAGAGTTTAGACCAGAGAACCGATTCGGGAGTTCGGTTGCGTTTCACGCCTCCGGGTGTTTCTGTTTATGTTGCTTGATTATCCTCCCAGAGCTCCGAGTGTGAGCAGAGCGTCCGACTGACAGCTGCTCACGCTGTTGGGACTTTTTGCAGAAACGTTGTTTCCAGTCAAAACAATATTTTCACAAAAGTAATCGCGCGAGTGGAATAGTTTTCGCGAGACATCGCCAAACGCCCGACTCCTCCCCGCAGTGGTCTCCGCTCCGCTCCACCGGAGGTGGGCCCGACGTAAGCGGCGAGCTCGCCGCAGCTAACAAGCCATGATGGCTCGCCGTCCCTCCAGTCACGCAAAGGTCAGCGCCGTCACCGCGCCGCCAGCGAAGCGCGGCGAGCTGGAATTAGTCACACCTGTGAAGGCGACGCCAGTGTGGCAGAGGCGTCAATCAAACACAGCGCGGACATACAGAGTCCAAAGGGGAGCCAAAATACATCGCAAAACACCTGAGCGCACGTGCATGCGTGTGCGTATGTGTGTAAGTGAGATACAGAAGTCAACGCTGTAAATTCGCTGTTTGCTGACCGCACCGTATGTTTGTTAACTTCCTGTAAATGAGAAATAAATCTGCGCCTGAAGCTTGTCACACCACAGAAATGTGTAAAGAGCCAAGCGGCCAAATCAGAATGGAAAAAAAAAAATGCCAAGAATTTATAATCGGGTGTGAAAATCCTTCGAACAAATAAAATGAGGAGAAGCGCTGAAACGGTGGAGGGATGTCAGGCTGAAAAACACCTGACAACAAGAAAGGTGTAACCTCCCAAACACTACACTCACAGTGTGAAAATCGTCCTCATAGGTGGTAATCCTGCGGTCACGAACAATATGGCTGTTAGTTATAAAATTTAAAGATGAAGCTGAAAGTCTAACACAGGCTTTTGTAACTGAGCTTGACCGATCGTTCGTTTTTAAAATAACCGCAGACAGAACAGGACCGACGATGAACTCGGTTCCACTTGTGATGTAACTGTACGGACCACGACCCAGCCCGGCTCCCTCCTCTCTGGGGGAGCCGAAGCCGGGAGTGTCTGCAGATGTGACGCTGCGTGGAGGTGTCGAGGCGGCTCACAGTCGGACCTCACAGTCTCCATGTGCATCATTTCTGTTTAGGCCCAGCTTTGCCTGTGATGGAACGTAAATGTGACGCCGCTCTCTGTTTCGTATGCGTTCGTTTGGAAAAATAGGCCAGTTCCCGGGAGAATCTCCCTCCCTCCCCTCCCTCCCTCCCTCTGCTCGCTCTCTCTTCCTGTCTGTCCTTACGTCTTTTCCTGTCTGTCCATTTGCTCGTGTCTTCACACCCACGTCCCTCCTTTTTTTTTTCTATTTTTTCCACCCATTCATTCTTTTGCGTTTGCCTTCCAGTCCTTTTCTCACCTACTTCCTGCTCTCTCTCTCTCCCTCTCTCTCCTCCTTTCTTTCTTCTGCCTCCTTCTGTTTCTCCTCTGTAACACCTCATCTCTTACACTCTTACTCACTGAGGCAGCAAGTCTTTCTCTTTCACACACACACGCACGAACACACACACACACACGCACACACACACACTCTGACACTTGTCTGCTCTCACTGCTTACAGTTGATCCTTCCGTCCATCTTCAGCTGCCTTTAAAAATCAATACTATTAAGTTACATAATTAGATCAGCGCGCTGTCGATAAGTCGCATTCTGTTAGTGGATTGCTGCTTACAGCCAAAGGAGAAAAAAATCACACCTCATAAACACACTCTGTACTGTATGCTGATTTCTGTCTGTGGCCTCATGGACACTTTTTCCACTTTAACGTTGCCACTTTCTAAATTTATAGCGCTGCGTTATTTAAGAAAACGTATGTGCGACATTGATTCTGTGATCCAACTTCATCCAACCCATCTTCTCCTTTTCTGTTTGGCGAAGTTTGAACCGATCGGTGGTCACGGCGAGAGGTGACGCACGGGAATATTTTTATCGGCGAGCCTGGGACGTGCCAGGTCCACAGTGCTGTCCTTTAGGGCCACATGGCATGTGCTCCCAGGCGTCCACCAGCCGCCAAGACGGTCCTGTAATGTGTCGGCGAATGTCAGCTGTGAGTCAGAGGTGTCTCCTCGCCGGCCGTGGAAAGAATGGTGCGAGGAGCAGCGGGGGAGGGGGGAGGGGGGGTTTGAAGACGAAAAACAGCCTGGCAAAACTCGCTTTTTTCAAGGAAAACACTTGCTGTATGTTCTCCAGTTGGAGTGTTTACATTTTTCCTTGAAGGTATTCTTTTTTTCTCATCAAAGTTTGAGTTATTCTTTCCCTCTTCGCACTTGACAGGTGTAAATGACTACCTGACAAGCGGGTGTAACATGATAGGAGGGTTAAAATAGATGCATAAAAGTACGTGTGAAATTAGTTTTGCGCACATTATTTCCCTTCCACCTGCCGCTCGCTCTTCCACACCCCCTCTGCTCCCCGGGGCTGTCTCTGTCTCCGTCTTACTTATTCCTCTCCTTCCTGCAGCATCTGTCTGTCTCTCCTCCTGCAGATGTGTGTGTGCGTGTGTGTGTGTTGTCACTCTCCCTCGCTGTGCTGAATGAGAGGTTTGGAGTCGAAGCCTGACAGCAGCGTGGATCCGTGTTTCCATTTTCAGACTGGGGTCAGGGCCAGCTCACACCTTCCCTTGTTTCCTTTGCACCGGCGCTCCACAGGGTCCCTTATGTAAGAGGAAGGGGGCGTGTCTCTCTGTGTCTGTGTGTATATGTGGTTTTCCTGGTATTTTCAGGCTTCTGTCGAACCCCTGCGCAGCGCTCATACACCTCACAGTTTCCTATTTGCGTTAGAAAAGGTGGTGACATCATCACGTTGAAATGACTCCATTATAAGTGAGTGATTGTACAATCTTACCAGAGGTCACTGACCTTTGCATACGTTATTACTGGCTGTAAGTAACGTCGGCGAACTCGATATAGAAGCTTATTCTTCAACTTTGATGCCCCTCTGGATAATAGTTCTTCATTATTCTGAACCATTTCACTAATTTTTCTCTTTTCAATGCATGAAAATAAATAATTAATAACCTGATGGCAAAATACACGGGAATTTAGTTTCCTAGTAACAGACGGATTTCATAGGGGACCTTTGCTGTGAGCTGACCATCAGTCGTTCCCCAGCTTTGCATGGCTTTTCTCAGAGGGACATAAACTCCAGCTGTGTTGAAAGGAAGAACATCAACCTCCCAGAACTCTGTCTGCTAACAGGTCACATGTTATTATTCAGGAAGTCTTGGACTGACGCTCTCAGCTGCCATAAAGCACAAAGGAAACGGTACTTTCTTTACACTTCATTGATCAACTCTGAATTATCCAGAGGTGTGAAAGTGTTTGTGTCTGGCAACCTTAAGCTGGTATTAGTGAATGAATGAATGCACATTCATGAATATTGACTGTTATTATCGACCACACAAAATGGAATAGCTACAAAAGAGAGATTTTGTTTTAGGCTCTCCAATCTGATTCATGAATGACCACTGCTTCCTCAAGCTGCTTCCTGTTGTGTTTTGCACGTTGTTTGTTTTAGTCTCATTTGTGTGATGAGTTCAAGAAGGCAACAGGTGAGTCTCCTCCACCGCAGCTCCCAGAATTGGAGCTAATTGGGCCAAAAGCGCCCCCTTTCTCAACTTTGACCTCTTGCTGGCAGCCTTATTAAGACCACGAGTGTCCCCCTTCTAGCAAAAATTACACCTGACCTTTTGCTTTTTCTCCTCCTGCTCAAAGAGGTTTGCGAAACCTGCTTCTCCGGATGCGACTGAAATGCAAGAATGACGACGAGAATTTACGCTTGTTGCCTTTTTTAAGAATGGTTTTCATGTGGGTATTTCACTCACATTTGTGAGGTAGAAGTTGGAGATGTTTCAGAGTGGGACATGTCACATTCCATCAGCCACAGCAGCAGGATATAATCAGGCTATGGTGGAGGAACGCACGAGTGAGGAAACTGTTGCACCTATTTCATTCGTGTCACCACATTAATGTATGCATTCCTGATGCAAGCGTGTCACTTGGATTCACCTGCGAGTAAAAGAAATGAAGTGGCTCCCTAAAAAGCGCCCGGCCCCAACATTAATATAGAAATAAAACTGACACCAAGAAATGAACCATAAGTCATTCGGGAGGGTTTCAGAGAGGCTTCAAAATAAATACCAAACAGGTTGGCTGAGCCTCTGTGTTCAGTGTGTACCCATTAAAATGATGCATTCTCCTCTGTAACACCTCCGAGCTGCAGCGCTTGTTTGCACATCCGTCTCCTGCACAAACTTTCACTTCGTCTCCAACTTTATTTATTCTCCATGTAACACAGAGAGACATTGTGGAGAAAACGCTGCCTTCCCATTGGCTTTTTTTGCCGCTCTGCAAGCAGACATCATGCAGGGATTCACTTGCTGCTGGTGTTTTTCATGCTGAATCCCTTCCAATATGGCTTCATTACTTATTTTGCAGCTGCTGGAATCACTCCAGGTGAAGGGCGCCGGCACGAACCAGGCATTACTCAGTTTCACTCACATTTGCCATTTGAACGCAAATAGAGACGTTTATAGTCGCTTTTACCGCATTTTCTCTTTTTTTTTTCCTCCTTTACTTCTGCAGGCTGTTATTTACCGTAGGATCAAGCTGGAACACAGTGTTTGTGTATGTGTGTGTGTGCACTGTAATCAGAGAGATGCAGTGCTGGAGATGGAGCGCAGCGGGCTGCACCGCTGGGAGCAGGAATAGTAGTTTTGCTCCTGCTGCTGCTCCAAAACCAACTCATTTCTCGTGCATGTGTGAGTGTGTGTTTAAGCATATCCGCTCGCAACTGTGTGTGTGTCCCTGGTGCACACCCAAGTTTGAACATAATGATCGGAGCAACCTTTAGCATATGTACGCTCTCTGTACAAGTGTAGGTTAAGCTTCAACAGAAAGAGTTGCCACGCCGTCTCGTTTGTGCTTCTGCTCTGCCTGAATGGGGAGCCAGGCAGAGCAGCAAAAGTGTTATTATGCAAATCCTTCAACTGAATGTCTTTTGTTTTTAGGGGAGAGGGAGAGAGAGGGAGAGCAGGAGAGATAACGATGCTTTCCAAGGGATGGAAAAACAGAATGCTAATTCTCGGTTTGCCTGTAGAGACACAGAAACACACAGCGCCGCACACTCGTGTCTGTCTTCCAGTTCCTCGTGGTTTCTGAGATGACTTTCACTACCGGCAAATAGTCTGTATCAAGAAACTCAAAGGGGCACTGGGTAGAGCGCATGCCTCCGCCAAAACACCTGCTCACTTCTGCTTCTTCAACCTCCTTCACTCTTTAAACACACCACAGAAATAACGTGTTTCATCATTTGGGATCGCCGGACGACCTCCAAAGTTTTGTCACCTGTTCATTATGTCCTCCCTCACCAATTCTGTTAATTTCATCAAAATCCAACAAGAACTTTTTGAGTTATCTTGTTAACAAATATGCAAACTGATAACATTTACTCTTTGGCAGAGGTAAATATGGCCTCTCTATTATGTGCATCATATCAGTTATGACACCATTGACTCTTCACAGGTGCGTGATTTTTTCCAAGCCCCCTCTCCTTCCCCCTCGCTACTGGTAACCCAGTATAGGAGGTGAACAGAGGGAAAACACACCCCATGCAGGTGTGTGTATTGTTGACCGCAGCCTGTTCAGAGCCTTGTTGATGATAATTGGAGGTAATCTGCCTGCATGCGGGGATGTGGTGCCAGAGCGGCGAGCATAATTACACTGTATGAGAGAGGAAGAACCAGGGAAAGTGACTGGCGAGGGTTCTATTTATAGTCGCCCGCTAATTGTGTAGACGAGGCGCTGGTACTCGAGTAGAGAGGCTGTGATTGGAGGTGAAGCTCGTCGCCGTTAAATAGATGCGATCGTGGCTTATTGGCTCGTCTTGACCAATTAGTGTGTTGAGATACGTTTTTGTGTGTTTATGGACGTTTACCTCAGACAGATGGATGCAGGATTCACACTCAAGTTGCACATAATTACATGTTGCACATTAAAACAGTCATAACAGCCCTGCAGAAAACTACCACTATGCCCTCAAATATTGACATCTGTGTTTTTTTTTCCTCGTTCAGGTACTACAGCGCCACCATCCTGCAGATGTCGGGAGTGCGGGATGACAGGCTGGCCATCTGGTTGGCTGGACTCACCACCTTCACCAACTTTCTGTTCACCCTGCTGGGCGTGTGGCTGGTGGAGCGGGTGGGACGCAGGAAGCTGACGCTCGGCAGCATCATAGGTGACAGCGGAGGCCACGAGCTCCGACGCGCCGACGCGCTTTCCTCCCTCCTCACGCTGTCGTTCACTCCCCCCTCTCTCGCGACAGGTACTTGCGTGAGCTTGAGCCTCCTGGCCGTGGGCTTCCTGATATCAGCCCAGCACAGTCCTCCGGTCACCTTCCACCCACTGGACCCGGCGATGGCCAACTCCACCTGCTCCAAGTACCAGTGAGTGAGCGGTGACGCTGACCACGCTCGATGAGCGTTCAACACGTCCTCAAGCAAACAATGCAACAATCGGCTGCACAGTTAATCCTCCGCGTTCTGAATCAACGCTGCGTTTAATTACCCGGGACTCCAGACTCGTGCGTGGAGTAGGTGAGGAGTGAAGCGCTCGTCTTTGTTCGAGGCTCCAAAGTGCTCCGACTGCTGATTAACGATCGTAACGACGCGAGTGCAAACAGAGCTTCACAACGTCAACATGAAGGGATCCGATATGAGAGTGTCCTCTGAAGCAGGACGAGTGTCATTACTCACTATTTATGATAATATGCAGGAGAGCAGATGAATCCACAAAATCATCACGAGCTGATGAAACTTAATGATGTGAAAAGAGAAGAGAAAATAATGCTTCACCTCTTAAACGCTTGCGTTCTTTGTAAAAAGCCTGTTGGCCGCGTCGCAGCATCGCTTCATGAGATCTTGGAAACAGATTGGGCTGAAGCTCTGACAAGTTTTCAAACAAACTTTCTACAGGATACATCTATTCTTTGAAAGAATGCACTGACCTTCAAACAGCTCCCACTTCTCGACACCCACATGTCACAGCTCTTTATTGTTGTTTGCTTTTCTTTTTAACAGTCAACTGACCTTCTAAATTGAAACACCTTTCACTAGTTTTTGATGAAAACAATAATCCTAAATTCTAAAATAATAATCACTTTAATCAGAGTCTTTTCTTTCTCAGATAGTTTTTTACTGTGATTATGAAATCTTTAAGCTGTAAATCAGATTTTGTCACACCCCAAAACTCTCTCTTTACAGTCTCTTTACATCTTTCTACTGAACAGAGTCAGAATATTTACCACAACGCTCAGCATCATGTCTCCTCTGGCCTCTGATCGGTTTATTATTTCTCGGAGTGAAACAAAGGGTCAGTGCAAATATATTCATGTGCATCTGACTTCTGTCGCTCCCGTATGAGCCGAGCAGCTATTCATCTCAGTGTTTCCATCAGCAACAGATGAACAAACAGAGCGACAGGGAGCCTGAGTGTGTTCTGATGGGAGGCGCAGATCAGATTCATGTCCCAATTTGCTCACAACACACACACACACACACACACACACACAAACTCCCACGCAACCACGGCCTTTCATCATAGCGACAAACAGCACCTAATGGACTCGATGTCCAACGCACACAAACACGCACGCACACAAACACAAACAAGGGGGTAATTTGAAGAGATGAGTGCTTTTACCACACTGGAAAGGCTTCATTGAGTTCACTTTGCTCCATATGAGCCTCCACATCCCCTCAGTGACCACCACAGCGTCCAGGCAGCTGCCAGTCTCATTACAGATGGGACATCCCATTGCAGGATGCATTCTTCAGCTTTCCTACTCAGGTTTTAAGCAGAAAGTACTTCTGTTACTCCACAACACTGCAGGTGTACATGACAGAGTTTATGTTTTCCTCAGTACTGATTGAGAGTGGATTCTCTCTGCTTTGATATGAATCATGTTTCAATGAAAGCAAAGACGCTGAATTTGAAGCTCAACTGTTGCACGCTCCTCTTCACCTTCCTGCCTCTCCTCCTCCTCCTCAGGTACAGTATAATTACAGCAGAGTGCACGGCACACTGAGTCGCCGCAGGCCAGCAGAAAAAAAACTGAGGCCTGAAACAAAAGGCAGATTTCACACGCTTCATCAGGCAGCACGTCAAGCCCAATAAGAGAACAGGAGAACGGATTTCTGCTGTCAGCGAGACAGCATCTGAAAGCCCTTTTTTTGCATGTGAGCTGCTCATCAAAGAGCTGGCGGAGGGACTTGACGGGGTGTAGCTTTAATTAACGAGGACGGCGAGAGAGACAAGACAAGAATGAGATGTAACTCATCATCGTTTGCTCCTCGATCCAAGTTCCATCGAGTCGCTGCGGAGCATCAGTTGTTTGTGTCACTTGAGTAGTGAAGCAAATCAAATGCAGAAAATAGATTAAACGCAACGTAAACGTGGAGGTGACATAACGTTTGATTGATTGTGTTCAGGTAAGCGAGTGCTAATGTGAGCTGTTGTTTGTGTGCAGGCTGTGCGAGCTGTGCATGCTGGATCCTGGGTGTGGCTTCTGTTACCGCGAGAACGGCACGGCGCTCCTCACCTCCTCCTGCGTGCCCGTCAATAAGGCCTCCACCGAGCATGCAGCATGGGGCAGGTGAGCCACAGGATGCACAGCCAGCATGTGCATGTGGTGAGGGTGGGGGGGGGGGGGGGGGGGGGGGGGGGGT
>JAUESE010000037.1:3727889-3738643 GCA_032274725.1 Malacoctenus triangulatus
TGTGTGTGTGTGTGTGTGTGTGTGTGTGTGTGTGTGTGTACACGCGCTCAGAGCTCCTTCTCTCAGGGCTTAGCCTAGCTGTGAATAATTCTCCATCTGTTGATCTCTTGCCCTGCACTTCTGCATCCCTTCACAGCCCGCTCCTCCTCCTCCTCCCCCCACTGCTTCTCTCCCACTTCATTTAGACTAACAAGAACAAAAACGAGACATTGACCTGATCTTAAATGTTGCTCTTAGCATCTGTCAGGATGTGTCTGTCCTGTCCTGTCTCCGTTGGACGTGCACAGTCCACCTGGCCGGTGACTCTGTGGAGGACTTGGCACACGCCGGCCCTCTGTGCAGATTAGGTGACACGGTGACATTCAAGCCCTGGTATCCAAAGAGTCCGTCAGTAATGCAAACTCTCACCCACAACGTGTGACACCACACCTTTGGAAGCCTGTGAATATCTTGCCTCCAAAAAAGTGTCGAAGCAGACTTGTTTTCTCATCGGATTTTGAAGGTGTCTGTGATGATTATTTCTTGATTTCACAGCGTTTGTTTGAACTTTAGAAGCGCGAGATGACTCCTGCTTAACTTCATGACTTGTGTTATACAGCAGTTGTATCCTGTTTGACTGAATCAACACATGAAACTGTTAGAAGTTACTCATAGTGAAAGATGAGACGAGAATCGGGAAGTGAAAAAATCTTTTGATTCGGAGGGGTGGAAAAAAAAAAGGAACCCATGTGAAAGCTTTGAATATATAAATAGAAATGTCAAACCACTGGACACGGTTAGGACGCCACACGCTGAATCACCGGTAAAGATCTGACCGTCGGGACGGGCTGGAGAGCGCCGCGTCCCCGCCGGCCCTCGTGAATTCTCAGAAAGCGCGTTTTGTTGTTTATTAGGACCAAGCTGTGTCAACAGACTGCGTTGTGTGTCGCTGCAGGGCGCAGAGCTGCAGCAGCAGCATGGAGCTGCTCATAAGCTCATTTAGCTGCTTTTCCCTTTTTGTTTTTAAATATTTTATCTCTCCGACACCTCCTTCTTCAATCAGCCCACAGCAGTGACCACGACCTGAATGGCCGACGCCGACGCGCTCTTATCCGATGCTCGCGTGTCCCTGGAAAAAGTCCACCGCCCTGCCGACCGTTGACCGCCGCTGTGTTTGTCCGGACAGGTCACGGAGCTGGCCGGCTACACGGCGAGGGTCCACAACATGTTTGTGGTGTTCGAGGACGTCCAGAAGGGCATCTACAAGCGCTCCTCGCTGTCGGCGACGACGGGGACGGAGAAGAAGAGCAAGCTGCACATCGAGGGGCCCCTGGAGATCAAGGGTAGGCCCCGCGGTCACGCCTGTCAACAAGCAACAATACTACACCCAATAGAGTAAACACAGTAAATAAATCTTAACCAACAATTAAAAATGAAACGATAAAACAATATATTACAAATTTATAAAAGTGTGAGACATCACAGACACTGAGTCTCAGCTCGGTTGTCAGCGAGCTGCAGAGTCACTGTTGTCCTGGGGTGTTACTATGGCGATAGGCAAAGCATCGTCCCCAGATCCCAGCGTTGATCGGGGCACGCTCCTGGGCAGTGGATCGCTGCTGTCTGAAGTGGTGAGATTAAAATCAGACCAGCAGAGAGCAGGGGTGGTGGTGGGGGGGGTAGAGCAAGTGGTGGGTTTCATCCAGGAAGCCGCGCGGATCAGCAGACGTCAACAGGCGAGATGTGGTTTTCATTTGGCACGCGGTGACATCATCGGTTTGTCTTTTTTCACGCGACGGTTTCTTTTGTCACGAAGCGGCGTCCGACTTCCCCTGCACTCTGAACCGCGGGCGAAAACTTCAACTTTAAGTTGCACCGTGAACATACATGACGGGCAACAACCAGTGTGAAACAGCAAAGGTCTCATTCAGTGTATAAATACTCTGTGTGTGACCATCCATTGGACCCTGGAGTGCATCGAATGTTCAGATACTTAAACTGAGAGATGAGTGAGGATTTTTCTCCCGTATTTAATCTCATATGTTCTGCTGTGGAAGTATTAACCCACCATATCTGTGCTTAGGCCTCAGCAGGAGGAGTATAATCCGTGACTTGAGCCGCGAACACACAGCCGATCTGTTTTTCTCTGACCCACAATTGATGTTTTCCGATCCCCCGCAGGTGAGGTCATCGACGTGGACAAAGGCATCGTGTGCGACAGCGTGCCGATCATCACGCCAAACGGCGATGTGGTGGTGTCCTGCCTCAACTTTAAGGTGAGGCGGCGTCGCTCGAGCGCGCTGACCGCCTCCTCTCCTCCCCTCGGGGGTTTTCTGTCTTTATGTCGTTTATTCAGCATTGAAACACAGGCGTGATTGTTTGTTGACCAACGACTGTTCAACACAAAGCTACACGAGCCACCAACAAGCCTGAGGCGTTCTGTGATCGGTTCTCAAGCTTCTTTTGTGTAAATGCAAAGATGTCCTGGGAGAATTTGCCTTCTTGTGTTGACATTTGCGAGCTGCAAATTAAAAAAGGGGACACGCCCACTTTATATCTGGCGATGGCTGCTGCTGAAGGGACTCTGCCGGGCTTCTGATAAGCTGCGTGTTCCTCACAGGTGGAGGAAGGCATGCACCTGCTGATCACGGGGCCCAACGGCTGCGGCAAGAGCTCCCTGTTCAGGATCCTCAGCGGGCTGTGGCCCGTCTACGGTGGGCGGCTGCACAAGCCCTCTCCTCAGCATATGTTCTACATCCCTCAGAGGTACACACACAAACGCACACGCACAATATTCCAACGTCAACGCTCTATGAAGTGGTTCAAACAATCAGTAGTCTCATACCGCGTCCATTTGGATTTGGGAGCGCAGACAAAAAGGTGAGTCGCATAGAGCGAGCTCGTGTCATCACAGTTTGGTGATGAACAAAGAGACCTCTGAGGAGAAGAAAGCAGGACCGTCGAACTAAAACGTGGCCGAGACAAACTTTTTAGATGTAATCGTATCCTTCGAACTGGAGACTCGCTCCACATCTCTCCCCCCCGCAGAGCAGTGAATATTTTATACACGGGATGAGACGGCCACCTGGCAGCTGTAACACAACCCGACACTCTCTGAAACAACCCAAGTGGGACGAGTGTCCTTTTTTTTTCTTTAAGTGTCAAAAAGGCGGCTCCCTTTGTGCGCACACACTACATACACACCTTCCCTCTTTGTGAGGTTCCCTGCTTAACAATGAGGCACTAAGTGTGTGTCTGTGTGCGTCTCCAGGCCGTACATGTCGATGGGCTCGCTGCGGGACCAGGTGATCTACCCGGACTCGGTGGAGGACATGTCCTCCAGAGGACTGAGTGACAAGGACCTGGAGGCCATCCTGGACATCGTCAACCTGAATCACATTGTCACCAGAGAAGGAGGTGGGAGAGTGACAAGAAACTGGAATTGTTAGTTTATCAGAGCATCAACCTGACCAGTTGCACGTAGGCTCGGAGTAAACCAGTGCAGGTTACGTGCAACAGCGCTGCCGCCATCAGGTGAACCGTGTTGCCCAAAACTTAGCGTCTGTGACTCGCTGGCACTCGCACTCCTCACACTGCGGGAACAAACAGCACCATTGTTTTGAAGCGACTCCTGGACTGAGCTTAGCTGCGAGAGGCTTTTTTTTTCCGTATGAATGGCTGCTCTGTGAGCATGTTCAGGAAAGGTCTCGCGCAAATTACATCACGCAGTTTTTGCTGCAGTTATGGCTCATCAGTCACTGATGTGGAAACACCATGAAGCCGCGCCCTGGAATTAGAAGGGATTTCGCAGAATTCATCGAATTATTTTTATGTCCCTTCCATGACCTGAATCGAGGTTCTCAAGCCTATTGTAGTTTGGATGCTACAAAATGAGGCGGGGCCAAGAATAGAACAGGTACACTAATCCATCAGCAACAATGGAGGTGGTGTAGAAATATCTTTTACTAATTAATCCAACTTGCCTTGGCACCCTGTGCTGCATTACCACTTTCTACCACAAGATGGTGAATTGAGTCTGATGATGACTCTCCTGAAGTCAGAAAAAAGAACTGCAGATTTCGTGACTCACCGCTGCCACCCAACACACCAAGGTGGTATTACAAGACAGGATTTGAAGTCACAAATTGGGCCTCCTCCTGAATGTCCTCCTTCGCCCCTCAGGTTGGGACGCTGAGCTGGACTGGAAGGACGTGCTGTCGGGCGGCGAGAAGCAGAGGATGGGCATGGCCCGCATGTTCTACCACAAGTGAGCCCAGCGAGCAAGAACGACGCACGATGCTTGAACACAGTCGCTCTGATGGACGGTTATTAAAGACTGCTGCCCCTGTTTGTGTGTCTGTCAGGCCCAAATATGCCCTGCTGGATGAGTGCACGAGCGCTGTGAGCATCGACGTGGAGGGGAAAATTTTCCAGGCTGCCAAGGATGCCGACATCTCCCTGCTCTCCATCACCCACCGGCCCTCCCTGTGGTAACACAGCGCGGAAATATTCTATTCCAGGCTCCAAATGTAGCAGCGCATCAGAGTGTGAGCTTATTCAGGGCTGACTTTGTCCCATTTTTTTTTTATTCCCCCCCTCTTCAAACACCCTCCCCCCCTTCTCCAGGAAGTACCACACGCACCTGCTGCAGTTCGACGGCGAGGGAGGCTGGCGCTTCGAGCAGCTGGACACGGCCACGCGCCTCTCCCTCACCGAGGAGAAGCAGCGGCTGGAGGCCCAGCTGGCCGGCATTCCCGAGATGCAGCACCGCCTCAACGAGCTCTGCAAGATCCTGGGAGACGACTCGGTGCTCAAAACAGCCGAGGAGTGAGAGGGGGAGAAGGAGAGGGGGATAGGGGGGGAGGGGGGAAGAGAGGCCCCTCAGAGGGGACAGACACTGTGGAGGAAGCAAGGCGCAGGAATCTGAAGACGACTTGTTTGTACTCTTGCTTAGATTTCCTTTTGCTTGTCGTTTTTTTTTTTCTCTCTCTTTCTTTCTGTGTTTTCTTGTTCCAGTGAAGCAGAGGAGCTCCTAAAGCCAGCTCGCCTTTCTTTCTCAGCCCCCTTTTATCCAGTCCGAGTCTGAGAAGTGGAGGCGTGAGCGCACAGACTGCTTTTTCAGATCCTTTTTTTTAAAAAAAAAAAAATAGGTTTTAGTGAACATAGCTGTCAGGATTAATTCCTCCTTCCTGGATAAAACTTTTTTATTTCTTCTTGGTTTCTTAGCACTTTACTCTGCTTTTAGAGAGCGATGGCTGAATTTAGCTGGAAGCGTTTTTAACCTAGAACCACTATCATATCCAAAGCAGTATTTGAAGCCCTGTGCGGCGCAGGACCCTTATTGTTTGTACTGCCGTCATTCCGCTGTAGGTTTGAGTTTGTACCGAAGTGAAATGCGAGAGACTATTTTTCATACTGTCCGAATATGCCTTGGTTCGATCCGTTGCGTTTACGGCCACAGTACAACCCCGCCCCCCCCCCCTCCCCTTCATACCTCATGTTGCTGCAGCGACACCGGGCTCAGGCTCCGCAGGGTCTATTATTAGAACAATTAGTAACGCAGGTCTGGCTGCTAAACTATAGGTTTCTGGTTTGCTGAACAAACACAATGAGCCGAGGAGGGTCCCCCCCTTTCGAAGGGGGGGTCGGTGAGCAAAAGGGGGCGGGCGCTCGCTCGCGCCGGCGAATGCATGTTTAGGAGCCATTAACCCAGGTACATGTACACACACCGGGAACCCACTGAAGCTCCGTCCTGTGTTGATACTAAACACACGCGTGTCGCGGCGCCGCCCGCGCTCTGTGGGTTCCTCTGAGCCCGTTTGATGTTGTCACTGGATGGACGAGTCCTTTTTTTTTTTTTTTTGACCTTCAGTGACCCTCTTAGCTTTCATATCTCCACTGTACAATCCAGATCCGTCTCCGTCTGATAAACTGTATTTTCTTACGCTGAGATGACACAAGTATTTGATTTCGTCGGAGGCCACGTACAGACGGGTGACAAGTTAAACTCGTGTCATAAACTATTTATTCAGCCCTCTGCATATCAACTAGTTAAAACTACCTAAAGTAGAAGGAAACATACCAGATATGTTGTGTAAATGTTACATTTTGAGCGATTTGCTCAAAAAGAGTGGTTGTTGCCATAGCGACTGTGGGAACAGTGATGTCATTCTGGCCAGGGCTGGGCTTTAACACACCTGTTCCTAATGAAGGCAGTGGTCTTAACGAGCTGCCTGCTGCTTAACGAGGCCCTCGTTAAAACCAGGTGTGTTAGTGGCTGAGTTCCATCCTAAACATGCAGGAGAAACGTTCTGTCCACTCTGTCCAGTTTCTTTTGTTTTTAATTTGTCGCTCGTCTGTACACGCTGCCCCAAAGGTTGTAACTCAGGCTTGTTTATAGAATACAGATTCGAGCAGGTGGGGATTGAATTCAAGTCGGACAACGATCGCAAGTTGTGATACTGTGAAAGAGGGTCGTTTGTTAGTTTGTAAGTGCTGTGGAATCAAGTGACCACTGAAAGCTGCGTCCTGATACGCCGGCTTCTTCATTACACCCTGATTCGAGCGCATCGAGCTGGTTTGTTGTGAGACTGCAGGAACACTGGCTCGTTGAAATGGCCTCTAATCATGATTTCAGGCTCCGAAAAGGCCTCCTTTTAAAGAGCTGTTTGAGTTTTTTGTGTTGTGTGAACTGAGATTCGAGATTGTGTCAGAACTGTTATAGCTGTGGTCAACAGGGGGAACACCGGGCCTCCGTCTTTCATTGTACTTCATTAATAAGGCCCAAAAAATTCACCTGCAATCTCAAGCACAGAATAATCATTGCTGGAATGATTTCTAAAACCACTGTTTTGTTGTCAGGACAATCATGTACTGTAGCCCCCCTGAACTCCCTCTATATCAGGCTGTGGACCCCCGCCCTGATCTTCGTTTTGCCGAAATACTCCAGTGGTGCCAACTGCTGGAGGGAAACTTACACCAGCATACAAAAAAAGCAGTCACCTTCAAAATGAAAGCAAAAATCCATCATCCAAGATCTGCTCCAGATTGTAGAAAGTGTCTCATTGTGGTTTTACTTTGAAATTTTGATTGTGATACCTCCGCTCAGGCATCAAGGCGACGCCTCATGGAGGTCCTGACCCCCGGGTGCAGAGCCTCCTGAGTCACATCATCAGCTGATTCTGAACAAGTGCACGGCTGTATATCCGATTTATTGTGGTTTGGCCTGCATAGGACACAGGCGTCTTCTGAGTTGTTATAAAAAGCAGTAGAACAGACGTTCTTGTCTCTGCATGTGGAGGTTTCCCCCGAGCTCTTTGTCAGCCAAGACTAAGCTCCCGTCCTAAACCCCCACCCTCCCCCCTTGGAGCTCTTTTATTCTGAAAATGTGACAAAAGAACAACAAGATGTCAATTTTGGAAATACCACTATAATCCTAACGCAAATATAACAATCGCTTTTGTTCTGATGACATGATGATCAGACGTTGCTTTAAGCTGGTGCACTGTGGCAGCACTGTGGGCCCTGCTGGAGTGCATGGGGGGCGGGGGGGGGGGGCTTTTTCAGGAGTTTTTGACCTACTCTTTCTCTGTGGTGCCGGGCCGACTCCGTCGACAGGAGGCCGCAGGAGCCGCTGAATGACACAGAGTGGAAACGGCGCTCGGAATCCACCGGTCCGATTTCTTGAGTCAGAAAGAAACGCCTCGTTTTCTCCTTGAATGATCTGATAGTAATTGATGAAGTGCTCTCTGTCTCTGCTCCTGACTGAATATTTTACTGTCTAAATTGTTTTTATGAGGATTTGTTTTGGTTCGGGTTCTTTTTCGACCTCGCTGTTCTTTTAGGTGACAAATCTCGGTCAGAGTGAGGCTGAACCCTCAACGTTTGCTGCTAAACCCTCAGCGAACCACTCGTGATTTCATGGAACCACCTGTTGATGTTGCACAGAAATGTGACTGAAAAAAATGATATAACGTTTTCCCCTTGCAAAATCTGATGCATTTGGTGTGAGGTGGGCCTTCGCCAGGGGGCGCCAGAGAGTTGCAGGGAATACAGGAGTAATCTGGATGTCAGAAGAGTCACTTTTCTTGAATCTAACAGAAACATCATGTCAAAAAGACGATTGGAGAATGAAACTCACTAATATTTATTAAAATCTACAATCTTTTTTTAAAGGCATTAAAATGATAAGAATGAATTTAAGCGCAAAACAGAATGTGTAACAGTTGTGATGGTTGCAGACTGAAAATGAAGGATGACCAGATGTTTTAATAGTTTGAATGAAATGTCCAACAATTTTCTTTAAAAAAAGGAAATGAATTCATGACCAGGCAGCAAAGAAAGGCGGTCACAGGCAGGTGACTGCCAATGGGATGCCTCACACAGAGATCAAAATGTCTCATCGTTCGGACTAAGGACCCTCCGGACCCTCCGGACCCTTCTGCTCACCTATTGGAGGAATGTCCTCCTGCTGTGTGTGATAAAGCAGATTCAAAATGCTATAAAGACAGTGAATACATGTGATCAGGTCTGTTATGTTGTGTTTTTTTCCAATACTCTGTCGTTTTTATGATTGTGTGAACAGTGCATGTACATTATTTCGAGAGCCACAATGACTATATAGATTTGTTCATAGAGTTTATAGTTACTTAATTTTCTTCTGAGGGATTTCTCTCTCTGTGTTTTATATTTTAAAGTTCTTTATCGGTAGATCGGACTGCATCTGTTTAGGACTCAGTGGTTCAATATAGGAATCCTTCTTCATCTATGAGTTCCATCAACATAAACGTCATCTGTTGAAAAAAGGCGACATGCTGGTGTCACTTTGTGTTGAGAGATGATTTATTTTCTTGTAAATAAAACGATACAGTGCGACCTTCGGCGAAACGTCTGTTTCTTCGAGAGCTGTTTCCGAAACACTTAGTTGATTTGTTCCTCAGATTTGTCCATAATAAAACATTTTTCACAACAAATTCAACAGCAGAGAAAAAGTCTTGCCTTGAGAAAAATCACATATAAACCAGTTAATTGACGGAACGCTCTGATTGGGCGAAAAAAAAATCATTGATTGTGCTTATACACAACACCTGGACACTTCACTGCTGTGTCACTTCGCTTCCCAGCTGAATCAAATGTTATCAATTACTTTTGTTTGGACTGTGTCACTCGTTTGACAAAGTATGCAGTACAATAAAAAAGCCACAAGGTGGCAGCACGACAAAGGAGGAAGGACCCAAATTACCTTTGGTTTCACTTTCGAGCGATTTGGCGATTCATTCAAACTGAACAAGGGACGCGGTTCATTTGATAGAAAGGATCTTGAATGTTTTTATACTGGGAGAAATTTTGGTTTCATATTTTTATTTTATTTTCTCAAAATCACAGAGAGTGAAACGCAAATAATAAAAAAGACATATCGCAGAATCCTTGGTGCCCTCCTTCCAGAAAGAAAATATGTAAAGCTTGAACTGTTTTTCTTTTTTGGTTTGAAATTCTTGCTTGATTTTTCACTCTAAGTGATCTAGAGTCACTCAAAATCCAACTTCCATTGCTGCTTTGTTTTTAATTGCCAAGTATATTTCTTCTTAATTCACTCACTCACTCAAATCATTCCCTGAATTGTTCATATCCTGATTCCATGTCACAATAGTCCCCCTTTACATTTTTCAACATTATTAGTTTTAATATTAGTGTTGTAGGCCGGTTGTGGTGGGAGAGGCTGCCCCCTGTCTGCGGTGGTGCAGCTCAGGAGGAGGAGGAGGAGTCTGGTTACGTCCTCCTCCTGTGGGATAACACGCCGATCGGATCCGGGCTCTATCACACACACGCAGCGCGCTCCACCCGGGCCGGAGGCCGTGACGATGCGCCTGGAGAGGTGACCACCGCCGGATCCGCGCAGGACCTTCCCACGATCATGGCGAGCCGACCCATTCCTGCCGAGCCCCTTTAAACACGGAGAGGAGCCGGTGAAGCGCCGCCGCGGTGGAAGCTCGGGATAGAAGCGCCTTAGCGGGAGTCACCGGGAGGGGGGCCGGGGAGCGCTCTCCCTCTCTCTCTCTCTCTTTTCTCCTAAGAGGATCAAGAAGAAAAGGGAAAGCGAGCTATTTTTAAGCGGACTGTTTGGGGCCAGACGCCGCCGACACCATGAGCGCGCCGCCGGATGAGAGCTCGGTGCGCGTCGCCCTGAGGTGAGGATGCGGACCCTCCTCCCGCAAAGATGCTGCCGTGCTGCACCTGCCACACAGGCGTGCACATGGCCCCCCTTTTACCCCTGCACCGCTGTAAACATTGTGTTCTCGCCTTTCTTTCATGCCTTCACTCATCGTTTCCTTCATGCACAACAATGGGTCTGAATGCGCTTTTATTTTGAAGCTCCGAGTGCGTCCACATGCGTGCGCCTTATACCCGATTCACAAGGCGGTGCGGCCCCTTGATAACTTGAGCCTCTTTTGTTAATACCTGTGCTGCACATGCAGACTTTGTAATGGATCTATGAATGAAGATGGAGCTGCTGAGGGATTAAGGCCTCGGAACATTTATCTAACGGTGCTTTAAGTAGCTACGAGGTTAATTCGGTGATCGCATGACTGAAACCATATCCGTTCAACACAATCGGATAGAGTTCAGTTGTCTTGTTTTTGCGATATTTGTCACTTGTATATCAGTGTGTGTGGAGCTGCAGCCAGTGTGTTTCTGCTGTATCATGCTGATGTGACCCTTGTCCCAGAGGCCGAGTTAGTGCTGTCACTTACTCAGCAGACAGACCGAGGTAGCCA
>JAUESE010000037.1:3840337-3857529 GCA_032274725.1 Malacoctenus triangulatus
AAAGTTTGAAGGCGCAAGCGACGCTCGGGCACTCGGGGAGTCCCATCCAGCTCTCCTTATTGTCATAACAATACACTTGTGCGCATTGGTCAGCGGGGCCAGTGGCACTTCCTAAATCTCCATGAGAAAAACACGGAGCCCCCCCTCCGGGAAAGCGTCCCAGAGGGGGAACGCAGCAGGTTTATGGTAATAAGGAGGAGACGAGGAGGAGGAGGAGGAGGAGGAGAAGGAGGAGGAGGAGATCCACGGAGCCATTTTGTACTCATTTCAAACTCAGTGTGGTTTCACGCAGCCGCTGCGCGCCCTGGAGACTCGGATACTATGGATACCGGGCGTCTTTCTCCGCTGTAAAACTTCACCATGAGGGATAAGCGCAAGGCGCGGTGCTGGGAGCGGGAGAGTTAACGCGTTTTGCGCAGGAGCTTCGCTGGATGGGATTTCCTCAGGTTTTGGAACAAGCATGGATCGACCGACGCGCTGGATTTGGGTCTGTGTCCTGCTCGCCGCGCCGCCGCTCGCGGCGTGTTTGGAGATGCACCTCTCGGAGACTCTGCAGCCCGGGAGCCTGCTGGCCAACCTGTCGCTCGGCCCCGGGTGGTCGCACCGGCTGGACAGGACTTTAACCCCCGCGTTCATTCAGAGCCTCTTCCAAGTGGAGAAGCGGGACGGGCTCATCCGCCTGTCCCACAAAGTTGGGTGCGCGCACACGCTCAGGAACCCCGCGCCCGTTTATTTCCGAGCAGGTTCCTCGGGCCGCGGCGACGCGGTCCTGACGCATTTTAACGTCTTCGTCCACGGCCAGGACTGCTTTATTAAATACAAGAGAAAGAAAGGGCCAAGTGAGCCAGACATCCACATTAAACACCTCTCCAAAGTGGAAGCAACTTCCTGCTTACCCGCAGGCACCCTGTTTTTGAATGTAACTAAACTTTTACCAGCTTTTACGCGGAGTTCTGCCTTTCAGGACAGCGAATGTGTAGGGAAAGACTTAGTTGCGGGGTTCAGACACGGGGATTTGTTCCTGGTCAATGACTTGTGTCCTGAGCGCAGTGAGCTGAGCGTGCGCTGCGCGCTGCACAGCTCCGCGGGCGGCCGTCTGACCGTGCGGCTCAGCCTGATGCTCCTGAAGGTGCCTGCAGGACAAGACGGATCTTTATCAGGGAGCGCGCTCCGAAAGTCGGACGGGTTCATCCGCCGAGGGAAGCGACAGGTCAACGCGTCCCCGCAGTTCCAGCTCCCCACCTACCAGGTGTCCGTGCCCGAGAACGAGCCCGCAGGCACCCGGGTGATCACCCTGAAAGCGACTGACCCGGATGACGGGGAGGCGGGGAGGCTGGAGTACAGCATGGAGGCCTTGTTTGACAGTCGCTCCAATGACTTTTTTGACATCAACTCGCGGACGGGGAGCATCACCACCCAGCAGGCGCTGGACAGGGAGGTCAAGGACACCCACGTGTTCAAGGTGACCGTCACCGACAACGGCAGCCCCAAAAGGTCGGCCACGTCTTTCCTCACCATCACCGTGAGCGACACCAACGACCACAGCCCCGTGTTCGAGCAGAACGAGTACCGGGTCAGCATCCGCGAGAACGTGGAGGTGGGCTACGAGGTGATGACCGTCCGGGCGACCGACGGCGACGCCCCCTCCAACGCCGACATGATCTACAAGATCGTGAACGAGAAAGGGGTCAACTCCGTGTTCGCCATCGACCCGCGCAACGGCTTGGTGCACATCAGGGAGCGGCCCGACCGGGAGACCAGGGCCCACTACCAGCTGATCGTGGAGGCCAACGACCAGGGCAAAGACCCGGGGCCGCGGAGCGCCACGGCGACCGTCAACATCTCGGTGGAGGACGAGAACGACAACTCGCCCCAGTTCAGCGAGAAGAGATACACGGTGCGGGTTCGGGAGAACGTGGCCGTCAACAGCGAGATCATCCAGGTGGCGGCGACGGACAAAGACGAGGGAAACAACGCCAAGGTTCACTACAGCATCATCAGCGGCAACATCAAAGGGCAGTTCTACATCCACTCGCCCACCGGGGTGATCGATGTCATCAACCCACTGGACTACGAACTGATCCGGGAGTATAATCTGCGCATCAAGGCCCAGGACGGAGGCCGGCCGCCCTTGATCAACGGCACCGGCGTGGTGGTGGTGCAGGTGGTGGACGTCAACGACAACGCGCCCATGTTCGTCAGCACGCCGTTCCAGGCCACCGTGTTGGAGAACGTAGCCATTGGTTACTCGGTGATCCACATCCAAGCCATCGATAGTGACTCGGGAGAGAACGCCCGGCTGGAGTACCGACTCACCGACACCGCGCCCGGGTTCCCGTTCGTCATCAACAACAGCACGGGGTGGATCACGGTGAGCGAGGAGCTGGACAGGGAGACCACCGAGTACTACACCTTCGGCGTGGAGGCGCGGGACAACGGGGTCCCCGTGATGTCGTCGTCGGCGAGCGTCAGCATCACGGTGCTGGACGTGAACGACAACGTGCCCACCTTCACCGAGAAGACCTACGCGCTGAAGATCAACGAGGACGCGGTGGTGGGCTCCAGCGTGCTCACCATGACGGCGGTGGACCGGGACGTGAACAGCGTGGTGTCCTACCAGATCACCAGCGGCAACACCCGCAACCGCTTCGCCATCACCAGCCAGAGCGGCGGCGGGCTCATCACTCTCGCGCTGCCGCTGGACTACAAGCAGGAGCGGCAGTACGTGCTGACGGTCACCGCCAGCGACGGCACGCGCTACGACACGGCCCAGGTGTTCATCAACGTCACGGACGCCAACACGCACCGGCCCGTCTTCCAGAACGCCAACTACCAGGTGACGCTCAGCGAGGAGAAGCCGGTGGGCTCCACCGTGGTGGTCATCAGCGCCACCGACGAGGACACGGGCGAGAACGCGCGCATCACCTACGTGATGGAGGACAACGTGCCCCAGTTCAAGATCGACCCGGACTCGGGCGCCATCACCACCCAGATGGAGATCGACTACGAGGACCAGGCGTCCTACACGCTGGCCATCATCGCCAGGGACAACGGCATCCCTCAGAAGTCGGACACGACCTACGTGGAGATCATCATCCTGGACGCCAACGACAACGCCCCCCAGTTCCTCAGGGACATGTACCAGGGGACGGTGCTTGAAGACGCGGGGACTTACACCAGCGTCCTCCAGATCTCCGCCTCCGATCGAGATTCGGGCTCCAACGGCAGACTGAGCTACACGTTCCAAGGCGGCGACGACGGGGACGGGGACTTCATGATCGAGCCGTACTCCGGCATCATCAGGACGCTCCGCAAGCTGGACCGAGAGAACGTCCCGGTCTACAACCTGAAGGCCTTTGCCGTGGACAAGGGGGTCCCGCCGCTGAAGGCGGCCGTGTCCGTCCACGTCACCGTCCAGGACGTGAACGACAACGCGCCGGTGTTTGAGAAGGACGAGCTGTTCATCGACGTGCAGGAGAACAGCCCGGTGGGGTCAGTGGTGGCCCAGATCAGCGCCACCGACCCGGACGAGGGCACCAACGCTCAGATCATTTACCAGATCATCGAGGGCAACTTCCCGGAGGTCTTCCAGCTGGACATCTTCAACGGGGAACTGACGGCGCTCACCGACCTGGATTACGAGGCCAAGACCGAGTACGTCATCGTGGTCCAGGCCACGTCGGCGCCGCTGGTGAGCCGCGCCACCGTGCACATCCGGCTGGTCGACATGAACGACAACCCTCCGGTGCTGCAGAACTTCGAGATCATCTTCAACAACTACGTCACCAACAAGTCCAACAGCTTCCCCTCTGGAGTAATCGGACGGGTGCCGGCTCACGACCCGGACGTGTCGGATAAGTTACGCTACGAGTTAAAATCGGGGAACGAGCTCAATCTGCTGCTGCTGAACGAACACACGGGCGAGCTGAGGCTGAGCAGGAACCTGGACAACGACCGGGCCCTGGAAGCCCCCATGATCGTCTCCGTCACCGGTGAGTGATGATCACCTTCTGTGGGAAAAAATCCTGTTTTTCCATGTCGGTTTTATGTGTCACAGCATTCCAACAAGGTAATAAAGTGTCGGCGCTGGAAATTTGACTCACCCATAGTGATGTATGATCACTCTGTTGAGTCAGTGAGGAGGTTGTCTTATTGATGAGAGAGAGAGAAGGAGAGAGAGACGGAGGCGGGTTTCAGGTGTGAGTGTGTTGACTGTGTGTTCAGTTAAAGGGCTTCGCTGCAGGCTGTGTTGAGGATCCGGTTGTGCTGCTTTTGTGCAATTGAGGTGATGGATGTATTGTGTAGAAGTGGTTGGTTTGGGTAATAAAAAGGCACTATTAGCAGGGCACCCTCATAACTGAGCTGCTCTGCTGCTGCACTTGTGGGTTTTTTGGTCTGCAGCAGGAACACACACACACAGACACACACGCACACCAGTGCCAGTATATGCACACTAATGATCTTCGCTCGAAAGTTTATCCCAGCAGCCCTCTTTGATGTGCTGAGGCGGAGCGTTTCTCTGGAGGTGCGCTCTGCAGGGTGAGACCGAAAGGCGTATTGTGGAAAAGATGTTTCCCAGACTTTCACCTCCCCACGGGCGTTATCTCGGGCTCCACTCGTAGCCACGGCGATGGTCCTGTAATGGCAGTCTCGATAACGCGTCTTTTGCGAGGTCACTTTGTAAGAATTTGCACTGAATTTCCCTTTTTTCTCCTTCCTTCTGAGACGGAAGCAGACTTTGTCCCACCTGAAGTTAAAGATTAGACAGATGCTCACTCTTGGACATTTACACCCAAAGTGGCAGGACAGCAGCGCCGGTCCAGGCAAACACACGCAGGGATAAATCTGACGCCCTGACAGAATAACTACCTCTGTCACCTATTGACAGCTGCTTGCTGAAATCTCTCTGACTGTTCTGTTCATTTCTTTCTTTTGGAAGAAGCCCAACACACTATTTTTACTGTGTGTCATCTGATCAGTTCCTGTAGAGAAAAGCCAGTTCCTCGTATTCGCCAAATAAAAATAAATGATCTCCTTTGTTGAAGGGGAGGGGCTTAACCGGACATGTAAATTTTAGATCCCAAAAAGTTAATCAGTCATCAGGAAGCTGAACTTGTGGTTTCATGCTGACTTTCACCAAACATCCCTCCCACTTTCCCCACAGAAAGTCTCTCGCTGCAGCTCTCCCGTCTCGTCTTTGTGTGGGACAAAAGTGTTTTTATGACAGTTGTCGATGACCCGCGGGGCCTCCGAGCAGCCAGCGGCCCGCCACAATGGACCTTATAGCCCCTCTCAATCCGTGCTTGTCAATAACAGCTGACACGCTTTGGCGTATCCTTGACAACAGTGACCTCTTGATGGTCCCAGTGGGGGGGGGGAGGCTCAACCTCTTCATCACTTCAAGTATTAAGCACACACACGTGAAAATATAGAAGCATGCGTCCAAGCCTCATTAAACAGATGTGCACTCTCTACATCCGCCTTTTTTTTGAGGAGGGGGGGGATTTTTTTGGGACGGTTCACTCAGATGTCAAGTGTTAGGTAACCATTACCGCTGACATCTTGACCTTTCAACCTTGGGCTCTTGGGAGAGGAAAGCCCCGGGGGGGTTGGTGGACTATCAGCACTTTAACAAGCGTGAAGAGACAAGACACCAACTGTGTCCCTGACTCGTTTGAATTTTACCCTCTTTTATGGTGTTTTCTTGTTATTTAGACACATATTTAAGCCTCTTTTTTGAGTCTTGGGAGTCACACTCATCAGTGTCTTCAGTCAGATCAGTGTGAGCCAGTTTGTTGGAGTGGTTTTGATTAATAATTGGATTTTTTGGGAACTTTTATAGTTGTTTTATATTTGAGCTGCTTTTATCAGCATCGACAGCTTTGGTTCCCGGTTGATGATTCTCGACAGAAGAGAAGAGGAGACTTAAAGAAAGCATTAATGTTTCTTGTTTATGGAAACCAACGATGAAAACAAGTGATAAATCCTCCAAACTGATGCAGGAACTTTTTCACTCTGGCGAGCGGGGGGGCCTGAGAACGTTTTCTCGACCCGTCTGCTGAAACACGAGAACTCACTGATAACTCTTGATACACTTGCTTAACACACTTTGCTAGCCACAACACGGCCACATCTGTCCTCGCTCGCTCTCCCTGTGAATGGTGGTCGCTTCGTGTTTTGTTTTTTTTCTATGTTTTACCCTCTGTTAGAATAAAAGCTGCTTCTTTAATGTTAAGGACCTAAGACGTGTAAACAGACAACATGCTCAATAAGTTACTCCGAGGAGAAAGTATCCCTGACACACTTGGAATTTGGCTCGTTTAGAGTCCGCCAGTGCTGTGATTATATAATTATAGTCCCCCCCCCCCACACACACACACCCCTATGTAGGCCACACCAACAGAACGGCCCCAGAATGTGTTGGGTTTTTTGTTTTTCTTTGCTGTTTTTTTTTTTTCACACCTAATTCACCGAGTGTGAATAAACCAAGCAAGCACGCAGCGACTGCCAGTCCAGCTGGTCGATTGCCAAAACTGATACAAGCGCGAACAATGAAGCCTGCTTCTGTTAATATGAACCTGTTGTGCGCTCCAGTGTTTACTGTAAACAAAGGATTCAGTGGAGCGGTGACTGAGCGACTTGATAATTTAGTTCGAATTAGTTTTCAGGGTGTTATCTGCAGCCCCCCCAGTTCCTGGTTTCGCTCCTTGCAGTCGTTTAAGGTACTCCACCATCAGACGGGACAAGCCACATCAAGTATCGCAGCGCTGCCAACATTTAGTGAACCTTGTACTATAAAGTCTTGACTCACACGAGGCGCAGATTTCCTGAAATTGGGTTAGTGACAGATTTCTTGAGGAGTTTCACAATAAAAGAGACCCGACCTCTCATGCCGCTGCTCGTGTGAACTCATGACCTCGGTAGCTACTTTGTTCTGAAAGAACCAGTCTGAGCGGAGGTGGTTTAGAGCTGCTTTTCAGGCTCTTATTGTGAAATAGGGCTCTGAAGAGCAGAAGTGTATCAGTGAAACGTGAATCTAATTTTATTTCCAGAGAGGAGTTTGTGTCGATTTTGTCTGCTCGCTAAAAATATCTCACTATAATTGTTCTGTTCACTTGAAGCTAATTTCCTGATGTATAAAAGTTCTCACCGAATGAGCTCTGACGTTTTTATATCCAGCCGGTAGGCAGGGTGAGCTGTATAACACCTAATGCTTGCAGGAACAAGCTACAGGTGGAGCTGCGTTATATCACTCATGGATAGCAGCATAGCAGATTGCTACTTAAACGATTAGGAATGATTGATGCGACATCGTCCTTTTTTTTTTCCACGCTCGCTCTGATCTCCTTCCCCCCTTACGCTCGGCATGACGCTACACGCACTCCTACGCCCTGATAGCCCCACCCTGCTCCCCCCCACCTCCCTCTGCCACCCCACCCACCCCCCCTTCTTCTTTCCCCTATGGGGCTTTTTTCCTGCTTCTGGGTTTGGCTCCTAATCCTTTAGAGGAGCTGCACGGCTCTGCTTTATTTAGGATTCCTCTTGTCGAGGCTTTCTCAGCTTCCAACGCCCCCACCACGACCTCCCCCCCGAGTACACATGATTAGATCACCGCGGTGACACCAGATTTCAAGCTTTGGGTCTAATTTGGAAATCCACGCCACGAAAGTAAAAGCAAAAAAGAAGGGAACTTCAAACCGACAGGCCACTTAAAACATTCCTCTGAGAACCACAGCGATGTAATTTAAAAGTGTAATTGTCCTTTTGTGATGAGACACAGTTACAGTTAATCTGTGGAGCGTTGGGCGTGATGTGAGACGCCATGAGTTTTGTAACTTTTCATTCATCCTCCAAAAATGCAGCCTGTGATTATTCCCCCCCCCTTTTCTTTTTTTTTTTTACTTTCGATTCTTTCGAGTTTTTTTCTCAGTCGGACAACATTGCGGCTCTCTGCTGCTCGCCGTATCACAGGTGTGGCAGCAACTCGTGACCTCTCGCCTCCAGGATCAAAGCGTGACACGTGTTTTTCCCACACAGACTCTCAGTTGTGAGAAATGACCCTGACAACAAACCACTCAATGACCTCAGGCTGACGGATTCACAAGGCGAGAGGCGGGGACGGAGTGTTTGTCGGGGGCGAGGACATGGGGGCGCGTGCACAAGAGAGGAAGAGATTTCAAAAGTACAGTTATTTTCCCTGAATAAAGACAACTCAGATTTGGGTTAATATGGTGAAAAATGCACCAACCAGATTAATCTTCTCCGCTTGAGCGATTTGGGTGGTTTAACATCCGTCTCACTCCGTCAGAGTGTTTTGTGAGCACTTCTGGAAGTCTGCGATTCCAAAATGAAAAGAAGGATCCAAGGTTAAGACACAAAAAAGTGGAAGTAAAAATAAACTAAATCTGCTGAAAAATGTACTTGAGCGCTGTAATGCGCCTTGTGTGTTTGAAGCTTGTTATTTCCCAACTGTAATTAGTGGGAACACCAGGCTTAAACTCTTTCCCTAATTAAATCCTCCGTAACAGCGACTTGTTACCCACTAAAAATAGACCCGTTTCTGTTGTAAGAGACTCTTCCTCACATCAGTGAAGGCCCAATAACACAGGACTGACTACCCAAGGAAAGTCTATCAGCAAGGGAAGAAGTGGTCTGAGTTTAATCAACATGGACGGTGCCATCATGTGTTTGCCACGTCTGCACCAGCATGTAGATTTTCCAGCAGCGTGCATATCTGGGTGTCTCAGGCTTGAAATGCCCAAGGAACTGATATTGGGAGATGTCGGTCATTCCTAAGATTTCGCGGGCTCGCCTTGATTTTGACCGCCGCCACATTCCCCCCCCCCACACCCCCCTCTGTCTCCACCCTCAGCCCGACTCTCTCCTTGTATCATTTTTTCCTTTTAAAAACGAGTCCCTCCTCGCTTGGATGGTCCCTGTCGCTCCACCGCCACGTTGCTGCCGGAGGCTAAATCAGTCCTGAGTGGCGATGGGGGCTTATTAGATCACCGTCCGCACGTCTGTGTCGGCCTCGCATGTCTGCCTGCGTCACCGTCTGAGAACCTCACTTCTCACCGGGTACAATTTTTCGCTTTTTTTTGTTTCCCACACAGCAGACTTTTCTCTTTTTCTGTTTGACAGGCATTGTAGAGTTTTGGTTGTACTCCACTGTGAAGTGTTGGATTAGCTCTTTGCATAGAATGAGGCGAACACAGCTTGTCTCAGAGGTATCGAATGACTCGCTGAACTGGAAATACAATTTGAGCTTCTGATCAGTCTTTGCTTCTGTCACCTCTGACTTGCTGTTTGAGCTTCAAAACATTCAAGTCTTTAAGATCAACAGAAATTATCTTGGTTGATTCAAAGTGCATAAATCAAATGAAAAGGTCGTCTGTGAATCAGAGTAGAACCACGCTGAAAAAATGTTTCTTCTCACCTTCATTGAAAAGTTAATAGCTGAACATAATTCTTCCTTTGTCCCGCGCCAGGTTTGTGGGGGGAAAAAAAGACAGAGCAGGTGTAATAACAGCGTTCATCTCTCCTTATGTGCTCAATGAGCGGGAAGAGAATCACATTCATGCTTAATCTTGTACGCTCACTGTGGGCTTTATTGTGCGCGCGCACCTCGTGTGTGTGTGCGAGCGCGCACGTGTGTGTGTGCCTCCGGGCTGTAGTCTGGTGAGGTTTGAAGTGTAAATACCAGAGGATCAGGACTGGTCACTGGTCGACTCCACTGATGTCTGAACGCTCAATTACAGGCTGAGGGGAGGAGGGGACGTTTCAGGATCTGAGGCTGTCTGCTGGTGCCGATGTCGGCCGTGAGAAGCGGCGGGGCCACACACTGACTGCAGGGACCAATCAAATGATGCTACTCATTCCCCTAAAAAAAACCCCAAATTTTGGTTCCTACACTTTTGCTTTTATTGGTGGAACTTTGGGTTTCAATACAGCCAAGTACTTCTATTAGCACTGCCATAAAACCTTGGTTAAAAAACTATGTAAAACATCAAATATAGTTTAAAAATGTGTGTTTTATCCTGACAGGTCACCTTAATCCTCATTCCTTTTATCCCATGAACAACCACACACAGACAGGGTTATCTCCTCTGTGTTTGCTGATTTAACCACTCAGAGTTGGGGTGGGGAATGGTTGGAGGAGGAGGAGGAGGAGGGTGGTGGGGGGGTTTCTCTGATTGTAACCGGACACACCTTTCTCCCGGTCCCTTTCTTTTTTTTTTTCTCCATTCCGTTTGATACAATACTCTCCTTTGTCTCCCTCGCCGGGGAGGCTGGAGCGGCTCCGCGACTCGCCAGCGGCTCACGAGTGTGACATTACATGCGTCATGATGTGCGATGACCAGCTGCTGGAATGTTAAGTGGCGGTGGTGGGTGGGGGCCAAGGGTGCATGCATACAGTGTCTCGCCTGAGTGAAGTGTGACAGTTGAGGAGGTGGGGGGGGGTCTTCGGCGTGCTGCTGACCGGGGGCCGTTCGTGCTCGGTCACTGATTGTCTCATTTATGCAGGATGTTTATTTAGACGTCCGAATCTGCAGCAAACCACAAGAAACATTTCATTCCCCCCCTCGAGCTCCAAACTAACACTGGCACGGAATTGGCGGCGGCCTCGTGTGAATGACATGACATTTACATGTTGTCACAGCTACTCTGACAAATGTCGGGGTCATATACCAGTCATGTGTAGACCACATACCAGGAGGTCAGATTTTGAGCTGATATTCTATCTACTAGCAGCAAAAAAACCCCACGAGACTGTGTTCAACCTTGCTCTTTAACTCCAGTCATTAAAAACACGAGCACGTGCAAGAAGAGATTTGAAGTTGCCTAAATGTCTAAGTTTGATTGTTTTCTGGTGTGTTCAGGCCTCCATACAGTCCAGTTTGTCGGGCTGCCATCACCGCAGGACTCGGCGCTTGGCACCTCCAGTCCAGGTTATTAGGATGAAATGACAAACGGCTTAAAAGGATTGAGTTCACTGGCACAAACAGTCCGATATTCTGTCCAACAGGCCCCGACGCTTAATCCAGAGCTAAACACAAACATGGCCTCGAGCAGGAAATCCAAACCAGTGAGATATCTCAACTTTTGATAGAGGAGGTGATGATTTTCTGATCAGTTTGGTGGATTAAAATCCAGGTTTTATGTGTGAGGTTAATATGAAAACCTTTTTTTTTCCCCTGAAAACTGACACCTTCCTGTAATTGCCCTCTCATGGAGAAAACTCCCCGATTGGGGCTTTAACACTGATCCTCTGTGAGTGTTGATGTTGGACTGCACAGAAGGACCTCCTGCCAGATTGTGCTCAAAAAGGTGTCAGCTTTAGTCATTTCCCACCTCAGTCAGAGACGGAGCTGGTGACAGGCGTAATCTTGACAGTTAAAGGATTGTGCGTGTGGACGTGTTGATGCATGTTAAGCTTTCGGATTGTCGTACTTTCGGAGTGTGTTGTGTTTCACTCTCACCACAGATTTTTTGGGATTAGATCGTCCCATTTACATGAACACAGAATAAAGTGTTTGGACTGATCTGTGAGTTTACAGGCAATCTGTGGATCAATCCCATGATGCTTTGGGCTTTGACTGCAGAAACGGGGTTACACAAACAGTTTGGTCAGATTGAGGACTTTAGCCAGGGTGATTTTGATCTGATTGTTCAATCAGATTACCTATTGTCCATGTTAATGGTGCGCCAGGCATAATTTCACATACAGATGCATTTTTACTTGACTTTTAGCAGCTGCGTCGAGCAACGTGATTGGCAGCCATTTGAGTGACCTCATCCCAAAGCTTTCTTAGCTCGACCTGATGGATTGACGTCACATATGGATTGTGGATTTGTACACAAATCATGATTTACTTCAATGACTTTTGCTTCGACCGCCTCATCGTATCAATCAGACAGCTGCTGTCATCATCGATGTCACCTTACCACCTCCTCACAGCCACTGTTCTGCTCCGTGGAACCTCCAGTGCGACTTTCTTGTCCATTTTAGGCAAGAAAAAGACGCGTTTGGGTTACCTGGAGGTTCTGGCGGAGATTGAGAGTGTTTGCGAGTGCACAGCACCCCGGGTCACACTTGGATCCTACGGGTGGAGCGGGCTTAGAGCTCTGTAAGCATTTCAAAGGCGCGGCCTAAGACGTGCAGATTGAAGCTTTGTGTGTCTTCAGCAGCCCCGCGGGCCTCGTCTTTCAGCGCGGCGCGTCAGACTCCGACGCTCGGATGCAGACAGAGGAACCTCGGAGGTACGTCGAGTGTTCCTCGGCCTTTTGATGAGATGTCAGGATGCTTTCTTTGAACCGATGCGTCCTTTGGTTACAGTACGGATAGAATGACCGAAGGCACATACCCGATTACACATCTCCAAAGTGTTCAGGAGCGCGCGTTTGCACAAATGTGCCCAGGTTATCATTATTTCCCTGCATGTCAGTCACGACGCAGATCACACGGCAGCTGCGGACTCTGTAGTGGCCCCCCGAAGTGTTTGCGGACAGGTTTCACACTAAGATCTTTTCCACCTTTTTATAATGGCACACAAAACCAACCTCACCCTCCAAAAAAAAAATGGATTCAGTTACACGTATCAAAGTAAAAGCTTCTTTATTCCCTCAGGAGCAGCTTTTACACAGAACATTGTATGACCTTAAAAAAAGGGAGGCAAAGTTTCCAAGAGAGGTTTGATTCTTTTTTGGGCGAGTTTACGTGCAAGTTTTGTGCCCAAAAACTCCAAATGCAGCTTAAATGACCATGTTTTAAAGGTCACGGGTGATTTTAGTGTTCCTCAGAGGGTTAAACTTAAACTATATGTCACATAAAGTGGTAAGATCAGGTTGTAGAGGTGTGATGTTTCATTTCTTAGCAGTAATATCCTTAAAATGAATAGAAGGAGGTGTAAGACATTTCCTCTTTTGTTACTCTGAGGCAGTGGTGTCCATCCTGTCTTTCCCTTCAGGGATTTCTTCCTCTGGAAGGATTCTCGCTCGCTGTTCGGTTGCTCTATTCACACCTCTGTTTATGAGAAGAACCAGAAACCACAAAGCCCCCGTCTGTCTCGCTTCCATCACATGTGATGCTGGGAAATAACATACGTGTTGCCGTCAACCTTATCGAATTACATCTCCGGTTACAGTGAAGAGCTGTTTATCTGCGAGCGTGTGTGTGTGTATGTGTTGGTGATGAGAAGAAGCAGCTCCGACTCGTCCCGGGTGTTTCTTAACTGTGAAAAACTTCGCAGAGAAGCCAAAACAAACTTGTGTGACCTGACCGGGCGCTGCATCACCTCCCTCCCGTATGATACCCAGCACGGAGGCAGGATCTTTACCAGAGCTTCTGCCCGCTCCTGTGCGTTCACCTCGGACCTCTGCCAACTCCTAATCCTCGCCGAGTGCTGTTAGAGGCGGATGGCGACGCTCCACGTCTGACTCTCCCCGCTGTCCACTGACAGGATGTACATTCTGCTCCGGATCACCTGAAATAGTGGCAGAATTGATTTGTTGATTCAACACAACCCTTCATTTCTAACAGGATTGACTGGAAAGCTTTAATGTTTGTTCCCTGAATTGCTTTTATAACTTATTGTAATGACAAGACAGCAAAGCAGGAGCAGTTTTTATGAAGGAGATATTACAGTGGAGCGACTGCATCAAGGCTATAAAGACTTTCAGGAGGATCTATTGGCCACTGCAGTCTGAAATACGATCATATTATGTCCACGTCAGTCATGGATCAGTCTGTTTAAGGTCTGGTTTCTGTCCGTCCTTAAAGCTAACGAGGCGTGTCCAAAGTTCTTGACCCCTGCCGACGGTCCTCCGACCTTTGAACCCCGGTACAAAGTGTTGGGCCGAGATTGGAGTCGCCGAGGGCTCGGTGGCTTTAACCCACCCTTTGTTTGGGATCTGCTCTCGCTGCCGGGTCATCTGGACGGTCACTCTGCCTGTGTGTGTCCCAGATGTCGTACAAAAAACACGACGAGAGGGCGAGACAGAGCCGACAATCAAGTCGTTGAGCAGAGATGGAGGTTGAGTGGTGGAAACACTCAGATCCAGTTAAAAGATATCACGAAACTTGCATCTTCTCTGACTGAAACCATGATTTACAACCGATCTGCCCACACACAGATATGTTCTCTCTCGCTAGGTGTATTTGGATAAGACATGAGTGTTACCGTGGCATCGGCGCAGAAGAGTGTGTTCCTTTGAATGCTGATTGCTTTTCCACAGCCGAGGCCTGACCCTGGGAGCTTTGTGTTGTAGGTGTGAAATGACTGTCTCACGGTGTCGAGACTCGCGCTGGTTAGAATGGAGTCACGCGACTTCAGGAATCAGAGAAAGACTGGATGTTTAGTTCAAATGAAGTTGCGAGCAGGAAGATTTCGCAAATTTCTGACCTTGTTTGGTCGACCCAGCCTTGTAGGAGCTCTTCTATGTGATTATAAATTTATTTTTTTACATCTGATCTCACATACGTGTTACCGGCCAGACAGAGGCAAGGCAGTGTGGCGAGGAGGGGGCCCCGAACCAGAAGCTCCCCCCCCTCCTCTCACCTCAACCATGCGTGTGATGTGAGGAATGAGTTGGTTCAGCTCCACAGCCCGGCGCTTGCTGCTGCCCCCAGCGAGGGGGGTCCGGGGTCGACAGCTGGCCCGCCGATGCCTGGCATACTGGTGCTCACTGCTGCGCCCCGCACACATCCATCACCGCACGCTGATACGGAGACGGGGAGCAGCGGCATTGTTGTAATACTTACAACATGTGTGAAATGTACACCGCAGATAAAGCAAATCTGATTTGATGTCGGGTTTCTTTTACGATTATTTGTGACTTTTATGAGCCGTGCCGGCTCCTATGTGACTGATATGACTGCATTCTGTCCTCATGACAGTTTATTCGTCTGTAGATCGTATAAACACGTTTCTGTGACATCCTGCTTGACAGGGATGATTGTTCCAGGTCTTGAAGGATGAAACAATTCAGACCTTATATATAAGGTTTCATGCATTCCTCTCATAGTTGAGCAGCACTTCTAGCACAGCTCCTCTAACTAATGTGTCCTTTGGGAGCGCGGCCGACTACACTGAGGCCCTGTGCGCACTGTAGGTGCTTTAAATAAGCTGGGAAATCTGACTAGTTCCTGTTGATGGATGACTTCAAATAGTCCTTCCAAGGTTTTTTTCTTTTCCTTTTTTCTTTCTTCTCCACCCTGAAGGTTCAGCTCGATAAGAAAAAAAATGGACAAATTTCCTTTCGGTTGTTTGTGTTGCTTCTGCTGTGGCCACGCTTTGTGTCTTTATGTACTCTGCAAGGTGTGTTTCAAGGTGAAGGGAAGGCATGTCGGAACAAACTTTAGACCTCCACGTTTCCTCCGCTGTCCTTCGCACACCTTCCGCACACATTCGACGCACCGGCGCACACACAAGGGCCTCCTGTGTGTTTGATTCATCCCCCCCCTCCCCCCCCTCCCCCCCCCACACACACACACCAAGATGTCTACTGTACATGCTAAGGGACTTGCTGACATCAGTCAAAGCCTGTCAGTCTAGCCAGATATGATCTATAAAGCAGGCGAGGAGCGCTGTGGTTAGTTGTGGTTTCGCTGCAGGCCCAGTTGGTTTAACAGTCTGAGTGATCATTATTAGCCACACACACACACGTCTTCCTACACAAACACACACAGGCTGGTATTCCTATCCACACTCGCTCTCTGTAGTCTCTCAGTCGATGGGGTCGAGCAGGCCGCAGGGCTGATAAAGTGGAAATGGCCTATTATTACTAACGTGATGACAGCAGCAGTGGGCAGGCATCACACACTGGCATACCTCTGGCTGTGCGTAAGCCCAACGGTCCTGTGTCACACACAACGACCGTGTTTTTGCTACATTTATGCATCTGTTGTTAAGTCAGGAACTTGTGTGTGTGTTTGTTTCACGCTCCTTCACACGTGTGCGCTGTGTTCTGATAAGAATTTCCTGGAAATACACACAAACAGACATAAAATTGTGCAAATTGCCCCTGAAACAACAGCGGCGCCTGCTACATTCCCTTCCTCTTATTGTCGATCTTTTGTGTTATTACAGTGACCACACTCCTCTCCTTGTTGCCTGTGTTACCCACCCCCCGCCTTCCCATTTGAAATCATCAAAACATGTCATAACACAACCCCAAAACTTCACTCACGGTTAGTTATTCTAGGATCAGGCACAGTTTGATTGAGGCGCAGAACTGAAACTGTAACTCATCTGGCGATTGCAATTTGTCTCTTTTTTGGGGGGGTGGAGGCATGTTTGTGTGTGTGTAGCTGTGTGATGTCTGGGCGTGTCTCTGCAGGTTGAGCCCAAGTCATAATTTAGTGTCTCCCCCACCCTAATAAATCCCCCTCCTGTGAGAGGAGGGATGGAGCAAAAGAATAGCAGGATGAAGGAGGGAGGTAGGGAAGAACGATTTCTGGTGTTGCGTCTCAAACGGCGAAACCTGTAGAAATTAAAGAATCTTAAAGGAGAAGTAACACTTTTAACTTTTTTGTCACTTTAAGACGGTGTTTTGAACCCTCTTTTTTTTCCTGGAGCCCCCCCGAATCGCCTCCAACACAGAGTGAGTCTCCAGTTTTGGGCTGACAGAAACTGATCTCTCTCCCGCCTCCTTTTCTACCCTGAAGCTGACTCATTATCACGCACCGTTCTTGTCATCCATGTCACCCGGCACAATACAGTGACACTTAGGTGACCCTGCAGAGGAGGAGGAGGAGGAGGAGGAGGAGGAGGGGTGGAGAAAGGGAAGGAGAGATGAAAATGCAGAGAGGAGTTTGAGGATGAAGGCCGAGAGGCTGTAGTGGTCTTAGGAGCTGACGTTGAAGGAGACTTTCAAGAGCAGGAGAGCGGAACAAAGTAAGTTGTATGACAGGGAGGAAAGGGACAACAGGGGGGGGAGTACAGAGGAAGGAGGAAAGGGGGTGGAGTTCGGGGGACGCAATCTCCCGTATTTCACCCTTACAGCCCCCCCCCCTTTTTTTTGACTTCAAAGAATCTCCCGGTGAGAAGGAATTATTCCTGTCCGCTCAACCGTGCCGCTTTGTTACTCTGCAGTTTTCTTCCAGCTCCTGCGCTCCGGGGGGGGGGGGGGGGGGGGGGGGGGGGGGGGGGGGGGGGGGGGGGGGGGGGGGGGGGGGGGGGCGGGGGGGGGGG
>JAUESE010000037.1:3988054-3998797 GCA_032274725.1 Malacoctenus triangulatus
TGCTCTGAAAGCCGCTGCAGGAGGGAAAAGTTACCTCCTCCGCTTTTAAACTAGTGGTTTGATTCAGGTAAAAGTGAGGTTGAGATTTTCTTCCAGCTGCTCTCTCTCTCTCAATCCACTTTAACCAACAAAGAAAAATAACCCAAAAGAATTTGGAACTTTCTATTTGTGTCAACTGTCGCGATGATTGTAGGCTGACCTGCAGGAATGATCCCAATGCGAAGGGAACATGGCACCAGCTCTGCGTTGGGCTGGTTCTGGTCCACGCCGTGGTCGCTTTGTGTCCTGGTCACCAAGCCGTGCAGGATCTCACTGAACATCCCGTCTCCACCTACACACACCACCCTGCGTGGACAAATGAAATCACCCCCAGAGGGGGGTTTTTGCTGTAGAATTTCTGATCCAGTTTATCACAGTCTCCAGATATACAACTCGCCTGTGGATGCCACATAATGAGCAGAGCGACGAGTCCATTTGTTGGAATAAAACACGCGTTCATGAGAGAAATGGCCACAGAGCCCGAAAGCCTTGACAATAATGCGACGGGGCAGCAGGTCCGACTGTGAAACCCTTCAGTAAATACGGATATCACGCGGTGCCACTAGGCATTACAGCTTCTTAGGTCTAAATCCGAACCCCAGAGAAACGGATCTATAAATTATATGAACTGCGGAGTTGGATCATTATGGACTCTCACCCTGCACTGGTGGGCTGAATATCTGATGAATAGCAGCTAAATATGACACGACACTCACCAGGAGGGGAACAAGCACCATATATATCAACTGTATAACTATATCAACTGCATTTTTCCATCATGTACAGTCTGTTTTACTGTTTTATTTTCCCTAAAAAAAACAATAATCACAAAACAACTAATCTGTAATATATTTAGTTGTATAGATCATTTTCTTTATTGAGAGGATCAGTGATTGAGATACTCAGGGACTGACAAAACCCTGTTTTGAGACCCAGAAACTTCTGGCCGAGTCTCTCGCTGCCTTCAATAAAACATGAAGACGCAAGTCCAGTCGGCGGAGAATTCGAGTCCAAAAGCCGAGAACCCCGCGCAGCTCCAGCACTCCACTCACCCGTCATATTTGTCCAGATGGGCCTCTGTTTTCAGGTGGTCCCTGGCATGATTGGCACGCTCGGTCACTACGGAAACAAACCAAGCAGTGAGCAATGGTGTGAGTTGAGTGATGCGGTGGGTGTGGGGGGGGTAGCAGACGGGAAATCTCGACTCTCGGTGGCCTGACGGGCAGAACTTGAGAGCTGTTACAGGAATTTCTTTGAAACCCAAAAACAAGAGACGCGCTGCGCTTTTGAAAACTTCCACTGGAGCTCTTGGAGCAGATTTATGTGGGGGGAAAAAAAGGCGTGGGCACGGAACAGTCTCATTCAGCCGTCTGTTTATTAGCCGACGAAATGAGCCCTGAGCTCGCAAAAAAAAACGATATTTCAACAGTAAATCTGTTTCCTGGGCTTAAAACACCAACACAGATCCAACCCTGCAATTCATCGTGACTGTAGGAAGCTCGCAGTGGACGGCGTTCACTCCGATGGACCCTCAGCCCCTCCTGACTACATGTAGCTGTAGCAAACACTTATTGAATAATAGATGTGTTTGGATACCCGAGCTTATCAACTATCACAGCTTCCATTACGGCGGCGGCGTGATTAATGGCACTATGAGGCCAATCATATCCTCGCCAGCCTCTGCCGGTCCCAGCGCGACGCCACGCTGGCAGTGGAGATCTATACGCCGGCCACCGGGACTCATTTTTTATTTAAATGTTGAGGGATGCCACTGATAGGGGACCCACCAATCACATCGGTGGAGATGCCGGCGCGGCGAAACGCCGGAGCCACCTTCTGCTCGTAGATACGCTTCGCTCGCCGCTTTCCTCCGTATGGATTGATGTAGACCAGAAGGCTCTTCGGTCGGTTGGCTGCAAAAGCGAGAGAGAGAGAGAGAGAGAGAGCGAGAGAGCGAGGGAGGGGGACGGCAGGCTCATTAAAAATGCGCAGTGTTTACCTTTTTTACAAATGTGTAAGTGACAACGACTTGATGAAGTTTTCATTAACCGCAGACCTTTTTCGGAGCGCTCCGTCAACGTGACGGGCTCCCAAAACGCGGTCGCGCGGGCGGGGGGGGGGAAATAAATGGCGTGTCGACTGGCGGTGGGAGGAGTGCGGCGCGATTCGGCGGCACTGCATCATTCGGTGATAAACCTACAAAGCGCCGCGATGGCGAATGCTAAATGGCTTGTTTACTGCCGTCGCGGAGGACCGCGCTCGGGACAACGAACTGAGATACAGCAGCTGCTCAAACGGCAGAATGAACGGCGCGAGATCAAGTGTTAAATGAGCACCGAGAAATATAGCGCGGCGCATTGTTTGGCAATAAGACAAAAGTTCCATTAGATTACATAAATGGGTTGTCAATGGGTGATGTAACGGTGTGCGATGAGTGGGGGGGAGCGACGCCAGGCTGAGGCGTCGGAGTCTCATCACCAGGAATGTGGTCAATCGTCTCGAATTGATTCGTCCTGCGACAGCAAATTGGGGCCGAGGAGATGGTTGAAGTGGCTTAAATCGCAAACACACACACTCTCTCCATCAAACAAAAACGGGAGTTCTCGATATTAAAGCTCAGGTCAGTTTTGGAGCTCCGCTTCGGATTCTACAAAATGCTCTTGAGCGTTTTTCCTCGACATCGGAGCAGGCAAAGCCTCGGGGCCCATCCCGTGATCCCTTTCTTTAGTTTCTGACAGTTTACTGGGAAAGAAAGAAAGTGTCTTGTTGATGTCTGATACTTTGCAACTTAATTTGCCATATTGAACAGTTATTTCCAATATAACTCTTTGAAAAAACTCCAAGACGATGACGCATCCTCGTGTTTATCTCGAGGCTGCAGTCGCAGACTTTGGTTACGAAAGACGTCCCTGCACATAAACAGACGTGCACTTTCACCCAGGCACATCTGGACACTAAATCAGACGCCCGCTTCATCCTTCACCCCCCCCCACCCCCTCCGAAATAAAACGTTGTTCGAGTTTGAAGTTGGTGATGTTGTCGACGGTGGCGCCACCCTTTTCTGCCTCTGCCTGCGAGGCGCCTGTCAGCAGAGAGAAATGCAGGAGACCACCCTCCATCGCGGGCTCGCCCACGGGCTGTCCTGAGGGCAGTGAGGATAAGATGCTGTTGAAAGGAGCGAGCTGATTTTTATAGGCAGGAGTGCACATTGCACCGGCAGACAAAGAGCCCCCCCCCCCCACCTTCCTCAAGAGGGCTCGCCCTGTGCGATAACACGATTAATTATGGAAAAACTTGAGGTGCAAATTTAATTTGGGCGGGCTCGTGCAATCCCTGCTTTCTATACCTACAGTCTGTTCAGTTCGAATTTGTGGAAAACTTCTGTTTAAGATCTACATGTTTAAAAACTACAGTCAGCTATTGAATTGTGGGACTTTCTGAAGGACATGGCAACATATTAGGTTGTTTAAAGTGTCTGTTGGTTATATTAACTTTGCCAAGTGGCTTCAAACTAACAGCAATAAACAATACTTTGTCTATTCATGAGCAATTTATTTAGGAGCCCTACGTGTGGACTGTAGTGTGTCCCTTTAAGTTGTTTTATTTAGCACTTTAACTTTTCCCTTTGATAACAATATACTCGATGTATCATTTCCTTTCAGTTTGTCCTCTGTCGGCAAAGTGCACGATAAAGAATTGCACTCTTGGAACGGATTGGAGTCATAGATTTTGTGTCGGGACAGAAAAGTTGATGTTTCCTTGGGCTCTGCGGAGCCGGAGAAGCGACGCCGCCTGTCCGTGTCCCGGAGAGGTGATCCATAAACCGCTCAACGGAAGGACTGAGTTGCGACCCTCGCGTGCGCAACCGCTGTCAAGAGTTAAAATTGCATTAGAAATCAAAACGCCTGAAACTTACAGGACACACGGGTTGCTTTTCTGCAGGAATAAACTGTGTTGTAGAGGGTTTGGGACCCCCTTGAGGGCTGGGATTGCGTGTTCCTGCGAGTGTTTGGCTTCACTGTATTGTTTGGGCCGAGGAGGAGGAGCCACGGCTTTTCTTCAGGAAGCTACGAGGGGCAAACACCCAGCCTGAGTCGCCTCCCCCTCCCCCCGACGGTAGCGAGTCAACGTGCTGTTTCCGATTGAGTCGGGTTCAAAGTACAGTCGCGGAAAATCAATAGCGAGCACATACTGAGGAGCGCCAGCTGCTCATTTGTAACCTGGACCCACTGCTCGCAGAGCGCCTGGTTGGCGCAGTGGAAGGTGACGTCACTGCACCGCCACTGGTGCTGCCTCGTCCTCGCCACGTACGAAACTGGAGGGAGGAAACAGAAAGAGAGGAGAGCTCGTCAACTTATGCAGCATCTAGAAAGCGATTGCATAAGGAAAATGATATCGTGAGTGCAGAGATTTTCCTTATCAGACGATAATACCTGCATCTGATAACCAGTCACAACAAGCTGTAAAGTTAAAGGAGCTCCATAGGAAGGGTTTGGCTGTTAATCTGCGTCTGAGGCTGCTCTTTTCTGCCCCATTCATACTTTTTATACTTCAGTCCTGATCAGGAACCATTAGCTGGATCCTACAGCCCAGCTCCATCATGTATATGAATGAGCAAAGCAACGAGAGAAGAAGTACTCGGTTGATCCTGATAGTCTGACAAAAAAGCCGAGATGGAGTCCCCTAATATCCTGCGAGGAACATTCCTGAAATATTTACATTGAGGAGTAAAATATTCACCCGCTAAGCACTTCGACAGCAGATTCCCTCGCTAAGCATTTCAAAGTCAAATTATCGCACTAAGCATTTCTCCCACCCCTCCCTCCTTCCCTCCCCCCTTCATCTGATAGGAAAAGTTAACTTTTTTTCAGGCAAGTTCCTCGGTCTAAACCACTTAGAGTACATCCCACCAACAGTGGGAGGAAACACGGCAGAAATCATCCTTTAATAAGTTACATAATCGGGATGTAAGTGATGGGGCCCGTCTTTGAAGCCAAGTTTTCACAGATTGCGGGAACACAGTCACGTCGGGCCGGGTTCAGTCTGATGCCAGCGAGAGCTCACATCAGCGAGGTGAATTTTTACTCTTTTTTTTTCTTCAACATTTTGGGGCTGCGATAAATAATGCAAATCCCATCTTGTTTGGATATCGTCTAATGGCTCCAAATCAAGTATTAGCCCCAAAGTCGCTGGTGTGCTGCCATCTTCTGCCCCAATCAGCTGAAGCTGGGAGGGATCCTCTGGCTAATGCACCGCTTTCCAGCGATGGAGCCGTGAACGGCTTATTCCTAATGTCGGATCACTTGTGAGCGGCGGCGCTGAGCAGCCGCCTCTTGGCACAGAATCTATGAGCTATCAGCCTGATTCGGTGAAACCAGAGCAGTTGTCATGCAAACCGGTTTTCAGACTGGTTTGCTGTTGGAAACGAGACGTGGGGTCTGTTTTTTGTACCTTTGAAGGAGAAAGGGTACAGCTGCGAGCGCTGCCTCGTCCTCCTCTGGTGCTTCCTGGTTCCGCTGTTGTCCTCGCCGTGGTCGTCTCCCGCCTTGCAAACGGCCACGATCTCGCTCACTTGCACCGTCTGACCACAATCTGGAACAAGAAAACAGAAACATAGTCGTCAAATGCACGATGACCCAATGTGGAGCTCAGTTACTCGCAAGTAAATAGTAATTTTAGCAAATCAATCCAACACTGCATTTGATGTGATGTTGCTCATACAGATGTGTACAAAGAATTGTCATCTTACTGCACCTCCTCTTATTGTTTTGTTTAAGGGTCCCATTCTCACATAATAACAAGCTTGTGTTTGTTTCTATCTCAACAATTTGGGCCTGAGAAAGTGAAAAAACACACAAATAAAAGTTGGCAAGATGCAGTTTCTTTTTCAAAACTAATCGAGAGCGACGTAAGGCGAGAAACAACAGAATGGACAGAGATGCACCTTGTGAATTTGGATGGCGACTTCAGTTCAACATTTGCAGCAAAAACATTTAAAATAGGTTCTGGATTTGAATGACACTTTCAGTGACATTATTTCAGACGAGACGCGCCATAAAGCTGCGCTCCGAGAGAAGACCGGCGCTGAAACGTCGTCTAACATTTCCACTGTGTGCAGAATCAGTAAACACTCAAGTGCACGATGAGTCACCGGACATTTGTCACCATTTCGACGTCATTCCTTTTTTCGATCAAACAGCCTGATTCTTCGAGGCATCGACGGCCTTTAACAGACGGCTGTTTTCCTCGCGCTTCAGAGGTAACGGTGGTGCGACGGAGGTGAAGACGTCGCGACCCTGCACAGCGGACGTAAGCGCGCCCGCTAATGAGTTGCCCGCCGTTGCCTGGTCACGTCTTTGTTGCCGCGAGCCCGTCGGCTGTTTGAGGGCTTCGCGCTGGGCGGTCGCTGCTTGACTCGATTCAAGCCGCAAAGAAAAAACTCGGCGACCAGAGGAGAACTCATTAAGTCGTGGGTCTCGGGGGGGGCTGGTAGCAGGGCGGGGACGTGACTCGGGTTGGTGCATCACTCAGTATCTGCTGGACATGTGAATGAGGGGAATGTTTGCGAAAAATGTCAGTTTGTTAACTTGTGATTATAGACCGGTGTTCATACAGATTGTCTCCACGTTCCCAGGTGGCCAAAAAGTGAGTAATTTCACAAGCCCGGCTTTCCCATTTAAATTCAAATAAGCTTTGTTCGCTCACTTGCTGCGGTATCTTGTATTACAGTGGCTCCAGAATGGCCGACTAGCATTCGGGTGACAAAGAGTGAAATGAATGGAAGGAGGAGAGGGGGTGGGGAGGGGGAAACGTGGCCATGTCCCGGGAGAGCTGGTGAGTGTTTGGGAAGGAAATGCAGCCTCTTGTTCGCTTTCCCCCCCTCGGGAGCCCGATTCAGGCGGCTGCTTGGAAATGACTTCAGTTTGAGAGATTCTGGCTGCGCGGGTGTGTTTTTTTTTTTTTTCAACGGCTTGTCGAGCCTGTCGAGTGCAGCCTGACCTGGTGGTTCGCGGCAGTACCGGGAACAGGGAGGGACGGCTGTTTTTTTTTAAAGAGCTGCTAAGTGACTCGGAAAGATTTGAGCAGGTAGTAATTTTCTGTACTGGACGTCTTTGGTTCGTGTTTATGCGTCGACACTATTCTCCTTGGTGAATCTTTGTCAGTTCAACGAGCTCTCCGAAACTAATCAACCCACATCTCAATTTAAAAGCATTGAAGCTGATTGGTTGCTGTGATTGGAAGTGATGTTGGTCCGTAAACGATAAGAACAATCCTACTGCATAAAGTTGTTGGTCGTTGCAAAATTCTGCCACTTCCTTGACACTTTTTTTGTGTGCGACCGGGGTAAACACAAATAAAGGCAATAGAATAATCCAGAGAAAAAAAGTCAATACTGGGGAGGCGCCGGCTGAATATCCTCCCTCAGGTGGGCCCGCGGAGCCCCCTTTGAACCATTTCCATTTGAATTCAGAAACCCCGAGCTTTCAATCAAAGTGGACGGACGCGGCGAGAAACAAATCCGAAGCCGCACTCTTGCGCGGAGGGAAAGGGACAATATTACTCGCAATGAGTTTAACTGACCTCTTCAACTGCATCACAGACAGGCATTCGAGTCCCCTCCTACAAATTTATTCAGCTGATATGGTGAAATGGATGGGAGGGAGGCATGACATATTATTTCTCTCCTGGGAGTCTGAGGGAATAGGATTTCATTTCTTTCTCAAATAAAGATGATACGCCATGCGGGCATGAATAACTTTATGGCCATCGATATTCACACTTTGACAAATAAGAAGAAGAGTTATGGCCATGTGGGTAATGGCTTTATTTCAAGGAAGGGGGGGGGGGCGGTGGTGGGAGGGGAGGTGGGGGGGTGGATGAGGGGTTTCACTTAAAGCGTTTGAAAAATGGGACAAACTGTCAAACTGATTGTTAGGTCTGAATTATAAAATATAATGAATTACAGAAAGTTCCTCTGACTTCTTCTGAACTGCTGTTGCAGCTCAGTTCAGAGATTGATGTCCCAAACGGCTGGATTGGGACCCACAGGTGGGTCACTTGAGACTTCATTGAGGTTGCCAAATAACAAGTGAATCATCGTGTTGACTTTCCTAAAAGTTGCTTTAACGTTTTACTGATGGGAGGAAGTAAATGGCGACAAAACAGGCTGGTAACTGCCTTAATTCATTCATTTGGTCTCATTTATAAAGGTGTTTTTATCACCCTCATACGTTTATGTTGTGAATAACATGAATAAAACAAAATTGGCCTTCAAATTACCCTTTCAAAATAAAGTAATGTGGAAATGGCAGCGAGAATGATCAGAAATGGTGATTGAAGCACATTTGCTGCTACGATGCATCGATAAAAACTGAACGCGAAAGTGCAACGCAACGGTTTGCCATCTTTTAAAAACGCCGTTTGAGGAGAATTGGAAACCAAAATCACACACACACACTCGCACACACTAATGTTATTGACTCCAGCTCCTGTTCACCCTTTGTTGGAGGACATGAATGAATGACACGAGAGTTGAAACTTCCACTAAATGTGCTCTAAAGAATTCACACAGTCGCAAGGAAATTTCTTCAACAAAAAGTTTAAGGACGCTTATTGTTTGCGGTGTTGATTCAGGCGCTCCTTCTCTGCATCAGCTCGAGGTCGCGGAGGGCAAACCAGACTCCGATCCACTTCTGCCGCTGTTTTTTTTTGTCTCGTGCACAACCTGTTACGCTGACTGACTTATCACCGGGACGCGTTGACAATAAAATATGCACGCGAGATGGGAGGACGGAGCTTTGTTTGGAACGATTTCAAGCAGGCGTGCAGAGATAAGAAGAGGCTGATTATCTCAGAGCAAGACGCAGCGTGTTGATAATGACAACAATGGGAAGTTGCAACAGTTTTGAGATAAATGCTATATTGGCAGTTTGTTTGCAGCTTGTATCCAAGCTGAGGTGAAGCATCGAGGAGAGGATGTTACGATATCTAATCTTGTATCTTCTCCATTCACGTGTTTGTTATCTTGAGCTCCCTGACATACTTTGGAGTCCAAAATATGAGAAATAATGACATTTCTCATGCAGGTAGACTAATTTATTTCTCATTTGGGGAAACTGGTTACACACATTAAGCTCCACACTGCTGAAATAAGATCTCAGAGTCATATTTAAAGTAAATTTTAACTGGCTGTGGTGCTTTTACTTTCGAATTTGAAAGTTCATCATTTTCACATGTCTCTGAAATGAACCCAGGAACAATCTGGGATCCAACATCCTACTGAACTGAGCTGGGAAAGGAGCTGTGAACAATAGCCGGCATTCCCACATTCCAGTAACCCCCTCAGCCCCCCCACCACACACAAACACTCGCACACAAACACACAATAATCCCATCGGCACACACACGGAGAGAACACAACCCCGCGCACCAAATTCCCCCACTTTTTTGCTCAGTTCAGTCCCTAAGCTACATGCTAAGCCCTCGGCCATACAAGGCAGATCCTCTCTGCTCTGCTCTGACATACTTTTCTTTGTGCTTGAAAAGAATCTGAGTGCTGGCAGAGCGCCAGTGTGCGCGCTGCCTATTCAAACCAGGGGGCTCAGCGTGCGACTGCGAGCCGGAGAGGTCTGCTATCTGCAAGAAGTCAGCTTTCCAGGAAAACCGCGGGGCAGAAAGCTTCATTTTCCAACGTCTGGAAGTTGTTCCTCACTCGGAGGGAGGAAGTCAAATTGTTTGTTTGGTTGCGGCAGAGCTGCACTGACACCTGTCTGAGAGCTCTGATAAGGAGGACTGGTGTCATTTGGGGTAACAGATCAAACTCAAGCTTTTGCTTGTTCATTCGTGAAGCCAGTAATTGACATAAGAGGTTTTTTTCCCCCCATTTAAAAAAAGATACTGAAATGAACAAGCTCTATCATCTTAAGGGAACAGTATCTACATATTGACTTATTTTCTTATTTGCCGTCTTGCAGAGTTGTGTCAGGAGATCAATAGCCTGCTCTGATCTATATGCTAAATATGCAGCTGCAAAGCCAGGAACTGCTCGACTTGGCACGAGGAGCGCCGCGAAAACACGGCAAAAGTTCCCCTGGAGCTTTGTGAGCTTTCAAAATCAAGTGATCCAGAGGTCACTCGGATCCGCCCGGAGACTGCAAACGAACCCCCCCCCCCCCAATTTTCACGTTTATACATAAAGAAGATATCAAAGTGTTTCAGTCAGTGATGCGTTGCAAGGATCATTTTGTTGGTTTTGAACAGTGCAAAACAGTGCGAGCTGTTTCCACCTCAAATGCTTAACTAAATTTAGCACCAACAGTGCAAATCATAAACAACACACATTAAAGTGGCAAAACGCCCTGATTCTAACAGAAAATATGCACAAGCTGGATCAAAGCACCAAGTCTGAGCAAAATTTAACTCCGATTACTTTTGTGCTGATTACATTTGTGTCACTTCGGGGAACTGGAGCCACTATTTCATTGCACAGTGAAAGGTTCAAGCAACTTTATCGTCATTTGCATGCTCACACACGCAAGGTTTATTCAGCCTCCGGACCAGCAGTGTCCAATAACTCCTAGAGTAGTCTCGAATAATCCTCCCATCACTTTACTTGAACGGATTGTTCTCGGTTTAGGATGTTCTGTGGTTCACTCGTGCTCCACCTAAACATGGGTGGGGTTGTTCTGAAGCCACCTTTTACTC
>JAUESE010000037.1:4088012-4099321 GCA_032274725.1 Malacoctenus triangulatus
GGTGCTTGTCAGTCAGCCCTGATTAAGAGCACGGAGTGTGTGTGAGAGAGAGAAGAGGATGCTATAGTTCCTCTCTAACTGGATTTTCTCATAGATTCTCTGACAGCTCTGTAATTACAGCTCTATTATGAAATGTGCGCACCCAGTTGTGTGCGCGCGCGCGCGTGTGTGTGTGCGAGGGAGAAAAGAATGAGTGTCATGGGCTTGATGACTGAGGAATAAGCAGTCACTGCATACTGAGTGCCATTGTTCATCTTTTGTCATGCAAAAAGGAGCATAAAACAAACATTTTACCAAGCGACAATAAAGGAGGCGAGCGCGGCCGCGGCGCGCAGCAGGTCTCTTCCTTCTGACATCTCGCGGCGCCGCGCCGCGTCACGACACCGACACCTGCGCTCCAACCCCACCTCGAGAACATATTGCGGCCGCCTGACGCAGCATATGGCCCCCCCCCTTCTCTCTCTCTCGCCGTGCGGTTTGTTTGGAAGCGAGACATAATCGGAACCAATTACAGGAGGGGAAAACAAAACACTTTTTATGGGGAGAAGGAGACAGATGTGGGTTTTTAATAGCTTGCTGATGTTTATGTTTGCGAGTCTGGAGCAATCTGCAGTCCTAATGGATACATATAGTGGACTGTTTTGTTTTGGGTATTTTGTTTTTTTCACCGTGTCCTCAGTTCACATCGATTCAGCATCGGAAAGATTATCATGCCACCGAAAAACTACAATCCTTCTTCCTTAACGTACAACTTTGTAGATGTCTTATCAGCAGAAATATAAGCTAAAAAACAAACAACAAACCAGGTTGATTTAATGCTAATTGTGCAACAGTTTTGCCAGAAGTAACTTGTGATGGATCACTGAAGTACATGCATCGAACTCGATCACAGATGTCCCCTGAATGCCTCACAAGCAGCCTACCAGGAGAAACTGTGATTTCTAGAAACACTGTCCTTTAACATTTGACGTCAATATTTCGTTTTTTTAATCGTTCTTTCTCCACATTTTCATGTGGTGAAAATGTGCACAATCATACAGAAACAGTCCTCTTTTACTAGTTTACTGAAAGATACATCACTGACTTTTGTTGGGGGTTAAAAAACAACCCGATAAACAAAGACATGAATGATGTGTCAAGTGGCCGAGGCCAGCCTTCGTTTCCTGTTTCCAGCCGATGTCTTGTTTTGACGGCGCCGAGACCACCCTCGCTCCTCCTCCGCCCCCCTCCCCCCTCCCCCCTCCCCTCCAACGGATCGACTTTGCACCGCAGGTTAGAAGTCGACGAAAAACAATTTCCCTCCGCTCCCCTCCTGGAAGCTGCCGTGTCAGAGAAAATAATTAACTCGGCCCGCTCTATACGGTTGATGTATGCGCGCCTTCTGTCCCCCACCTTGTGATGCCACTGACCCGCTTTGTACACTCTCCAGAGCGGCGCGCCGGCGCTTCGGAGTGTTGTTTAACGGCACAATTACGCTCCCATCTCTCGGCCCGGGCTCGGTGTGCGACATTTCTGTGACAATTTTGATAGCTCGGTAATTATATTTCTATTATGAGGTGGAGGAGTTATTAGGAGAGAGGTGGACTTCCAAAGGAATCGGCACACTTGTTGCCGTCTCCCCGCAAATTAGTGCAACTTAAACATTTTTGCGTTTTAACTTGACAGTTTGTTTGTGTGTTTTCCTTTTTTTCTCCCTCCTGGCAGAGTCCGTGCATCGCCACATGCAGCACTACGAGGTGGAGTACCTGCAGTTTGCCTTCCGCTGGATGAACAACCTCCTGATGAGGGAGCTGCCACTCCGCTGCACCATCAGACTGTGGGACACCTACCAGGTAGAGACGCACACGACAAAGCCGTGCTGTCTTTTTTTTTTCTCCACCCGGATCGCTTTGTGGCTCTGCGTGGGATTCTGGGAAAAAAAAAGGGGAGCCGGACGCTCCGGTATTGACATCTGTGATCGTCTCGGAAGTGTTTCGCTCCCGTTGCGTCCCGGCAGAACGACGTCGCGTGATGGTTTATTGTTTTCTATAAAGGATTTCGAGGCGTCTCAGCTCTGGCTTTGATATTGCTAATTACACAGAGCTCGTGATGACGTCCGGCTGTGCCGAGAGGCCCAACCGAACTGACTGATGGATTTTTGAATCCCTCAGTGAGTTTCCACTGAAACTATTTGGAGTAAGAAGAAAATAGCAGTGGATGACTCGGCAATATACCCGGAAACCTTCGAGAGCCGTGTGCTCAACAGCGCCTCCTGGTGGAGCATATTTCCGGCAGCTATGCGTGGCTGTAAAACAGCATCACATAGACCTTTTCGACTCTCGCTCAGAGCTGGGAAGTTGTTCCAGAAAGCTCCTTGTTTCTGCTGCTCTGCGGCGTCCGTGAAGGTGAGACCGATTTTCAGACCGCTGACCTCGGCGAGCGATAATCCCACCCGGAAAAAAAAAAAAAAGTTTTCTCTTTCAGAGTTCTTTGAGGATGATTCAGGTTTTAAAAAAAAAAGAAAGAAATGTGACTGAATATTTGAAGGGAGGGATTTGCGAGCGGAGGATTGTGGGATTAGTTAATGCGGCGCTGAAACAAAAAGCGTGGGTTGGAACCGAACTTTTAGCTGATTGAACGTATGCTTTAATTTTCCTCCCCCTCAATGCTGGGCGAGGGGCGCTCCTCGGCGTGCCAGTGTCAAAGTAAAGCCTATTACCGTTGACCCAGATGTGTAAAATGTGCGGCCGAGCTGGAATCTTAATCCTTTTCAAACAAGTCCGCACTCGTCCGGCCCGGCAGACGTTTTACACGCAGCTTAATGGGCGACACCTTACAGTGGGACCGAGACGCTGAGCCCGCGGGGCTGCCGGGATCGACTACGAGTCGATTCAGCGTCTCCCCCCCCCCGTGCTGGAACGCGCGCTGTTATTCCGATGGATTTTCCGCGTCGGAGCGTCTGATTAGACGAGAGGAGGAAAAAACGAGACGTCGGGATGAACTTCTCCGTGGGTGACGCTGCCAGCTGCGCCAGGTGTTTGCACAAAACGTGGGCATCTCCCTCTGTTCCACGGCAGCGTCGTCTGCGCCCGTGATCCTTCCCCCACTGCGTCCTCTCATCACTCAGCCCACCGCCAAGATAAATAAAAAAAAGTCTCTGTTGTTTCTTTGTGACTCTGTAGTTGTTTTTTCTTTCTGACTCTGTTGTTTCATGCTTCGTGCGTCTCTCGGCTCAATTTGCAGCATGTGTTCGTCTAATCTGACGGTCCCTGTTTGGGTTTGGGGACCATTCAGTGTCGCCTTTTCACTTGTTGTTCAACTCTTTGTAGTCTCGCTTCATCTTTTTACCGTCATTGTTTTCAATATGTGCCTCTTGTTTCGTTCTGCTCGTTTTTTAGGGAGTTTTTTCATCATTTAAGATTATTTTGATGCCTTTTTCTTGTCTTATAGGTTTATTTTTGTCTCTTTTGTGAATTTTGCTGATTTCTCCTTGAAATCTGTTCTTTTTCTGAAATCTTTTTGAAGTCTTTTTAATTTTTTTTTATCTTTTTGGAGCATCTTCTTCGGTCGATCGTGTTTTTCTGGTCATTTTTGTTTCCTTCGTCCTTTGGTCTCTCGTTCCCGACTGCGTCTCCTCTGTCTGTGCACAAAAAGCTCAGTTCAAACAGCCCACCGCGCTTCTCACCTCTCATTAAAGCCCGATTGTTCCTCGTCGTCCTGTCTCTGTCCGTGCCACTCGTGCCTTTTATGTTCGCTCCTCTCTAAAGTTGAGCGTTTTTTTTTCTTTTTTCAACTCCAACTCTGATGTCGGACATTTCCACAACTCTGAGGCTTCAGAGCGAAGCGCGGAGTGTCGCGGAGCCAGTGAAGTTCACATTTGAAGTCGATTGAAGCGGCGCGCGGTTCAGTGTGGCCCAGCCAAACACCGAACTTTGATCAAGCAACGGTAATAAGAGGAGGAGGCCGGAAAGTGGGAGCCTGTTTGGAAGGGAAGGTAAAAGTGTGAGGTGGAGTGTCGGTGGTGGAGGGCAAAGAAAAAAAAAAAAAGTTGAAAGGCGATGGATGGATGGGAAGTGACGGCAGTAGGGAAAAAAAAAATAGACGTGAACATGAAAAGAAGAGGTGAAGAAATGTCTCCGAAAATTTACCGTGGGCCCGCTGAAGCTATGGCTGGCGTGCGTGTTCCCATTCCAGCAAAGCATTGCTTGATGTAATAAATATCAAATGAAGCCTGTCTAAATATTTATGAACTCTGACCGGACTTTGGGAAGCACGAGGAGGATTCGCCGCTGACGGGTCGAAACCAAACACCGAGCGAGGAGTCCTTTTTTTTTTTTTTTCTTCTTCTCGGTGTGTCGAAGTTGATTTTCTAACAGCTTCAGGTTCGGGCTGCAGCACGTAACAAATCCAGTCTGATGAGAGCCTTCAAAATAAGATCCTCCAAAGGCAAATAAAACCTTGACGTTGTTACTCACTTTGTTGAATGCATATTTAGTGATCATGAAAGGAAGCAACACAAGTGCTAAAACACTCGTTTTGCAACTTGTCTGACTTTAATCAACACGTCATTATTTACATGCTTCCTTTAGATTACAGAGTGATTTTTCTCTATATTCATATAGACGCTACACTTGAGGCTCTTTGTCGTACTTTATTGAATGCACCATTGTTGGCAGAGAGGCTGAGCTGCAGTTTGACGCGTTTCTTAGGGTCCGATCTCTTTTTCCGGCCGGAATCCATCTCCCTCACACCGTCGTCTAATGGGCTCCCTGCCCTCAGAATTACTTCTGATTAGCAGGCTAATGAATGGCTCCAGTAAATGAAGTGAACGGATGAGAGTGGGCGTTTTTATGGAAAGGCCTCGACATGCGTCGGGGCTATTGTAAACCCAGGGTGGGTGTCGTGGGGGCCCGCTGCCATGCATTGACCAAACATGGATTGGCTGGAGCGCGCGTTTAGGTTGTACAATCCGTTCTGCTATATCAGGATCGGCTGCATGCGACGTCTCCGCGGTGTCCATAGTAACAGGCGGTTATTTTTCCATCACGCGTCCTCAGTTTGGAGCTCAGTGACCGATTAGGAGGAACAGAAAGTACAGCTTTTTAAAATGGATTTTTTTTGTGGCATTAGAAGCAGCTTCTCGCCCCCCCCCAACACACACACACACACAAAGGAAAGAAAACACATAATACCTTGTCCTGACATTTAGTGACAATTCATGTCTCATTTCCTGAACACGGTCTCCACCCCTAACAGAAGGAACAACGTCGAGTTCTCGCTACATTACGACTCCTGTGGCAGTGGATTAATCCAGCTGATTACTCAACTTCAGACATGACGATTCTGACACATCTTTCGAGGACAGCTGGGTCACTTTTTGGGGAACAAGTCACCGTCTTTTTCCTCGACTTTCCCACTAAAAACACACTTTTTTTTTCCACTTGGATTGACTTTGGGAAGAAGCCAAGGTTGCCCAAAACCTCTTTAGACTTTATATGCAAGTGCCGCGCCGATCAGCCATAAAATTCCGACTACTGACAGGTGAAGTGAATAACACTGATTACCTCTTTAATATGGCACCTGTTAGTGGGTGGGATATATTAGGCAGCGAGTGAACATTTTGTCCCCGGAGTCGCTGCGTTGAGAAGCAGGACAAATGGCTGAATTTGAGTGGGTTTAACTTGGGCCAGATTGTGAGGCCAAATAACTCGATGTGAACATCTTTTAAATATGTAGGCGCTTCGCGAGGCGTTCACGGTCCGCGGTCATCATTTCTTGTCAAAGCTGGTTAACGCAGGTAGTCCCACGGGGGGGCTTCCACACGCAACTTCCGAAAGTGGAATCAACAAGTGACGTTAAAGCAACTCGAGAAACGATGTCGAGCTTTAAATCCAACGTGCTCGGCGTTCAAAATATAAATAAAGCATGGAAAAAGAACCAAAGTGTATCCGCCTTAGTGGTCAGCACCAGAACCAGCCGCCTAGCCAGACGCTGTTTTGTTTTGTTTTGGGTTTTTTTTCCTCATTTTATTCAAGAGGCGCTGGCTTGTAAGGAAAAACAGCAAGTCCGCACGAGAAAAAACAACAAAAAAAAAAACATCCAATTTGTTTATCGAAGCAGGAAGATGTTGTGATGGGTAAATCAGTAGTGCAGTGCACACTCGGGCGTGTGAGGAGAGCGGAGAGTAAAAAATATTCTTGGTGCCTGTGATGAAGCCAGAGAGAGACAGAGTGAGGGGGACGGGGAGGAGGAGGGGGGAGGACTGGTCAGCTCTGCTGGGACACAGCAGGACGATGGGCGACCTCAGCCAGAGGAGCTCCGAGAAGGTGGTCACCTCGTCACGGGTTCCCTTTTTGTTAGTAGTCCCTTCCTGCTTCGGCTGAAGAGACGAGGTCGGACACCTGAAAGCGCTCGGATAAAAGGACGTCCTGTGGATTTAGCATAGCACCCTCGCTGGTTCTCACCCACGGTGCAAGTGGAGCGCCAGCAACTCATGTAGTCGTGAAACCGTAGCAGGAAGTGGAGGTGAGAGGTCGTCAAACCCATTTTAGCCTCACATGGCTTCATTTTCAGTCTTTTTTTCCCCCCAGAAATGACGAAGATCCTCAAAATATCGACACTTTTCATGGTATCTTCCAACTTGTTGCGGAGAGAACCGGTGCGAGCTAACGCCATCAAACTCCAACCACACACGCGCTCGCTGTCCGTTCGAACCGGGTCCGTTTTGGAGGAAAAAAAACAAAAAAGAAGAAACGAGGGATGAATGATTAAACAGTGTTGTTGCTTTGTTGTGACTCGACAGCAATGCGAGCGCACAATGTTCTTGTAATCCATCCTCTGAATATTTGATGCACGACAATGTCGTTTGGATCGCCCTCCTCGACGCACGCATGTGTACGCCTCTTTATTCAACCCCCCCTCCTCCTCCTCCTCCTCCTCCTCCCTTCCCGCAGCACCTCTCCTGACCTGCAGAGGGGTTCAGATCATTTCCACCCATGAAACTTTGAGGAGCGACGACAGCGGCGCTGCGCCTCGCTGTTGAACTTCTTCTCTTTTTTTTTTTCCCTTTCCTTTCACACCCCCCCGTCACCGCGCACTCTTCCCCTCCATCCGCGCCGCTCTCCATCACTCCCTCGCCCTCCGCTGACCATCCACGCCATCCATCCGCACTGATTCAATTACGTCCCTCTGCGCCTCGCCATGTTCCTCCCGTGTTTGTCATGCTTTGCCGACCTCTGCTCTCACACGGCTTCTTTTTTTTTTTTAACTCCGGGCAACGCGACCCACCTTCCCGTATCAACTTTTAACTCCCGAGCTTGCACTTTATTTATTTATGTGTAAATAAAACTCGCTGTCCTCCACGTTTATCTGCTTTTCTTTTGACCTCGCCGCACATGTCCGTGACTCACCGCGCCGCCGCCGCGTCTCCCCCTTCACAAACTTCCATCTAATCTAATGCATACACAAAGACGTCGTCGGGGTAAGCTCGGGGAACCTGGAGCGTTTCGGGTCGATCCTCACCGGTAATAAACAGGAAGACCTCGCCCTCTGCCACCGAGCCAGTGTGTGTGTGTACATTCCGTGCGTCCGTGTGTGTTGTGGGCTCCGGGGGAGATTTTAACCTAACTGTTGTCGTGCCTCTGTGGTGGTCCTCCCTCTGCAGCGTGGCCATCTGCTCAGCAGCTCAATCCAACACAAGACGAGCTCGTCCTCCCGTCTTTCTCTCCGTCTCCTGTCATCTCTTTCACTCTCTGTATTAGTTTCTCTCTCTCTCTCGCATTATTTTTCAAGCCCTCTCGCCCTCGCATGCCTCCACTTCTCGCACTAGTTTTTTTTTTCTTTCTTTGCTTCTATTGATCTGGAGAGGAGGAGGAGAGAGATAGAGGGAGAGAGACACAAAGGGGGGTGATTCAGAGCGGCGCACACGGCCTGCTCTCACCGCCCCCCCCCCCCTCCCCCCACCCCAGCAGACAGACAGAGGCGCGAGCAGACAGACAGACAGGGACCAAATTATCCCTGTTGCGTGGAGCATGAAATTAGCAAGTAGCTCAGTGTGGCAGCATTAGCACGGCTGTTAAAGGGATACCGTGACTTTTTTTTTTTTTTTTCGCCTTCTCTGAAGCGCCGTCCCTCTTTTCCATACGGCCGCGCAGGCCGACCAAGCGGGGAGCTGTTGCCTCGTTACTGACCGCGCTCAAAGCCACTGGGTACAATGTGATCACATTTACGGGTTACTGGTGGGAAAACGAGGTAATTTACTGCAACATAGATCAGAAGATTAGTTTAGATTGAGATTAAAAGCGCCGACTGAACAAATGGAACGGGCGCAGCGGGCAGCTTTTTACACATATGCCGCAGTCTGTGGAGCCCGCTTGTTGCTTTTATGCCTCTGGCATCCGATACTCTGACGGGTAAAAACAGAAGTGATAAAGTTTAGTTAAATCAAGAGCTGCCGTGTTCAGATCAGAGCTGCGTTATTTTCTGTTTTCTTCCATTTCTTATGTAAACTACAGATAAAAAACGGCTTTATTTTTTTCCAAGTTAATCTCAGGTTCGCAGTCCCCGGTCGCCGGACCCTCGCCGCAGTCCCGCCTCACCGGGCTGACTTCCATACGTGCGCGCTCCCACATAATATTCCAATCTCTCTCCCGCCTGCCTGTCTGTCTGTCACGCGCTCACTGTCATGAGGATTAATGTCGCTCCCCTCTTTTTCATTACTTTCTCGATTTCGGCATGAGAAGGGGGGCAGAAATAGTCTCACGCAGGTTTTCTCCCCAGACAGGATTTATCAGGGGCTCCTCAGTCACGGAGCGTCCCTCTCCGAGTCCTCACACGTCGTCGCATACATCTCTTTTTTTTTTTTTTTCCTTCAATGATCCCAAAACGGAGGATTGATTGGCCCGTTCTGGGAGCGGTTTCACACCGGACCATGAGATTTAAGTGTGGACACACGTGTAAACATGGTGCGTGGTTGACGTGCGAGTGACCCCGGGCGCGTTTGATTACCTTTGAAAGTGTTGCCTCCAGCTGGACGCCACAGGGGACGAGCATACGGGGACAGAGCAGCTTCGATTTAACATGTTCCAAAGCTTTTCCTCCTTTTCATCCTTTCGAGTGGATTGCATCATGAATCCACCGTCACCCCCCCTCCTCCCTCCTCCCGTTCAAGATCTGACGTCTGACAATTGAAGATATGAATTTCTTGCTCTCAAGTGTTCATTCTGCTCACTGCTTCCCCATCGTGAGATGTGAATTACGCACCGGGACACTCAGACAGCTTGTAGCTGTAATGTCAACTATCAGCGATCACTAATGTGGTCGTGTTCGGGAAAAAAAGAGCTTTTATAAGGCACCAGCCGGACGCCGGTGGCTCATCACGCCCGATGTGGGTGATCGTTACATCACTTCGAATCTGCTCCTTTATCATGTTACGTCAGCCGGCCGCGCCGTCACCTTTTCACCTCGTCTGCCGTCGTCGGGGTATCGAGTCAGAGTCCCACATCAAGGCCGGTGCGCTTTCAGAGGGATGAGACTCGTCAGACAGCGAACGCAGCAGTCTGAAAATGCCGTGACGCTGCAATCCGCCTCCCCCCCCACTCCGACTCCCCCCCGCTTTCCCCTCTCACCACGCCACCCCGATCCCAGCACCACCGCCACGCCGGCTGTCTCTCCACCGCGCTTTGATCGGCGGCGCTTGTCAGTCAAAGTCTCGCGTGTCTCAGCCAATATGGCTGCCCCGACACGAGGGGTGAGGGAGGGGGGGCGGAGACACGAGCGCAACAATGGAGGCAGCCGTTGGAGACAAGTTTGACGGAGTCACCTTGAGCCCCCGTGACAAACTTTATTTGGCGGATCATAATGACGAAGCCTCGAGCTGAAGCAGCGGATCAGGAGGGAGAGGGGGAGAGAGAGATGGGTGAGGGAGAGAGAGACGGGTGAGGGAGAGAGAAGCGCAGAGGGGGACTGATGGAGCAGACTGGTAACATTCCCTTTCCCTGCATTTGATAAGAAAATGCAGGTAAATGCGCAAATATTATTCATATTTCACTCTAAACAGTCAAAAACCTGCTTATTTTGAGGACTATTGTTATGGACTCAATGTAGCATGAACCCCCCCCCCCCCCTTCCTTTCTAAGCCCCTGTAAACAAAACACAGTTGATAATGTTCACACCCTCATAAATTATTCACTTGATGAGGAAGAAAAAATTGTTTAAATCGTTGTTGAACACTTATTGTGATTAAATCCAGTATGATTATGAAAATTAGTAGTTAATACAAATATAAATACAACCATCAAATATTAAATTACATGCGAAAACAATGAAAAATGGAGTAAGAATAATTGTCGTTGCGATAAAAAAGCGATTGGTTCGCAGCACTTTGTGGGCTCCCAGCGTTCAGCAAAAGTAAACAAAACTATATACAATGAAAACTAGCAAACATACTTCAATATGTTGCTTCTCCAACTTTGCTAGAAGTTAAAAGGTCACCTCCGAAAGACCCGAGGCCCCCTGAGAGTTCACAGGGGTGAAAGCCAAGCAGAAGAGTCACTCCGACACTCCAACTCGTCCAACCGAGCTGAAACACATTTCCAAGTTTTTCTTTACACTAATTAGTTTGAGAGGAAGCGTTTGTGGATTGATCAGTGGAAGACTTTGTTTTTTTTCTTCCTTCTCCTGCTGTGCTGCTGCTTACTGGACGTGTTTGACACATAAGAAAAGTACACCGATTTATCCTCGATCGATTCCATTAGTCGCATCAAAACGTCGGGAGTTTTGAACCGAGCAGAGTGCAGAACTGAGACCAGCAGCAAAACACAAACAGCTCCCCAAACATCAAAACACTCCCGTCATTATGTCTCGCGGAGGTTTTGTGTGCTTTTCTGTTCAGAAGAGGATCCGATGAGATTTCGTCCTTGTTGATACAGACGCCTCAAAGAAACGCGATTGGTTTCAGAGGTCGCAAGTGTTTGGAAAAACCAGTTATTCTCCTTTTTGCGGACTTTTTCTACAGGACAGACAAGTTTTTGTTTTTCTTTAAAATTCATTACAAAAATTTAAAAGTGAAATATAATGATCAAAACTAATTCCAACAAAATAATTTTTGAGAATTATTTTTTAAAAGGAGAATAAAGAGTAGAAAAAAAAGTCAATATAAAAAAATAGGATGAAAAATAAAAAGATAAAAAAAATTCTCCAACACAATAATAATAATAATAATAATAATAATAATAAATTAGAAAAGAAAAATAAATTTGCTGAAGAAATAAACTGCCAAAATAAATGTCACGGAAAAGTATAAACTAGACTCTGTTCCTCGAGGCAGACTC
>JAUESE010000037.1:4109708-4119757 GCA_032274725.1 Malacoctenus triangulatus
TAATGCGAGCCCGCGCGTTTGTGCGAGTACGAAGCTATTAGTCCTGCCTAAATGACTATAGTTTTATTTATTTATTTTCCATGTGGGAGAGATGTGGAAGGGAACAAAAGATTTGTTCTTGCTTTAATTAATGGAGCGCAGGAAAGAAAAAAAAAAAGAGAAGCGTGGACCTTTTGTAAATGTCAGAGGCTGTCCTCAGATTCACTCGGCCCGGAGAACGTCTCTGGACGGGCAGCGTGAGCTTTAAAGAGGCGAGAAGGGTTCTCGAAGCGTTTTTGGAAATGTCAGTGTCGTTTGAATCAGACCAGAGGGGGGGCGCCACTTTGTTTTTCACCTACTTTTTAAATTCCAAAAAACAAAAATGGATCATGAGGGAAATAAACCATTAACCCAATCACGTTTATTCAGAGAAAAAGACTGAATTGCAAGTCTGTGTTGTGTTTAGCTAATAATAAATGGAAGCATGTCAGCAGCAAGACACGTAATTAACGTTCTCAGCAGGGCGGCGCTGGGAAATGTGTCCTCAGAGTCTCAGTGTCTGTTCAGTCAGCTATAAGTTAGTGACTTGGATATAGCTTAAGGAGAACGCTTTTCCTGCCACTCGTCGGTTTGTTCATACAAAACAATCAGGCTTTCCTCGGTTTTGCCCCTCCTCTTCTCCCGTCCTCTTCGTTCGGAGTGCCAATTCAGTTCACCCACTGTCCAAAGCTGCTTGTTGCCCCCCCTCCCTTCCGTGACACGACTCACGGACATCTCTCTCGAAAGTTTATTTTGGGAAGAGGGGGAATTCAGACTAATTACGAGAACAAAGTGCGTCGCTGTCGAGGCGCCAGGACCAACGCCGGGGCAAATTGGACGGCTCGCTCGCGACTCAATCGGGGGACATCTGGTCACTGCGGACGGTTTCGCTCAGCCAACACAAAATGCTGCAAACAAGTGAAGTGTTTTTTTGTTTCCTCTGACATGTAAACTTGTCCCTCCATCCTCTCCTTCTGGCTCCATCGAAAGTAGGGTCATGTGGAGCAGGAGCATCGCGAGAAATCCAAGTAAACGTTGAAGGGATTGAACTTTCAAGGGTGTTTTTTTTGTCACATGGTTGGCTTTGTGTCATATCTGTAAAGACACCCCCCCCCACACACACACACATCCACTTCCTATGTTCTTTCCTCCACCTGCGTGTGTGTGAGCGATAGCGAGCCCCCATTAGCATCACCACCTTGCAATTTTCCCTTAAAGAGGCTGGTCCCTTTTGAATAATTCTATACTTTTCACCCATTCATCATGACGAGACCTCCTCATTTTTATCTCCCCAGAACTTTTTTTTTCTCCCTCCCCCCTCAGAACTTGGGCCACGTATCAAGCAGACGTTCTCCAGGGCTTGTTACAGCCTCCTTTTTTTTCTTTTTCTTCCCCCTTGCCTGATGGATGGCACTGTAGTCAATAGTGTTGAAAGCCAGAGACAAGGCCACCCCCGGTAAACAACTTTTAATAATCACCCTGTTGATTGAGCGCTGCGGCCCGACTTGGCAAGTGAATGTATTGGTGCCAAAATAAGAGGAGAGCGGGGGAAAAAAATGAGGGCGGAAACAGAGAATCTAATATGGTGGAAGTAATTATGTAACCCGCCACCCCATCTTGCTTTTTTTTTTTCTTCTTCTCATTCTTGTGACATCCTTCTTTCATCTCCCCCCCCCCCCCCCTTCCTCCACCTACATGCTCTTTCATCACTGACAACTTCAAGTTAGCTTTGCATGGGTTAGCACGTTTAATTACCGAGAGTTTGGACGACTTAAAAGCTGCCCGGCAACTCGGCAGGGGGAATTCATCAGACGTGCACGCGCATTAAGACCGCAGCACGTCGGGGCTCCTTCGCCCCCGAGACAACAGAAATAAGAGGAGTTGCTCCGTCAGCTCATAAGCTAACCGCAACGCCTCCCTCCCCCGACTCAGTTAAGACACAAAAATGCCAAATAAACAGCCGTATCGACCGGCTCGTAAAGAATAAACAGACTGCAGCGGCGGCAGGAGGAGGACAGGGAGGAACGAGAGAAACAAGAGGAGGAAGGAGGTTTTTTTTTGGAGGAACGGGCCGGGTCGTGAACTGAGTGATAAATATTGAATTCTGAATTCCAATGCTCTTAGATGCAGTCAAAGCGAGAATTGGACCTTTTTTTTCTCTCTCTTTCTTTTCGGGGGGGATCTTGAACCCGTGATTAGGGGGCATTAACCTTTCTTAACCTGCCGAATGTCAGAGTTAAAGCGTTCGGGCTCCATTTTCTTTTTTTTTTTTTCCTTTTTTTTTCCCAACTTGTCTTGAATTTATCATGCCAGGAGTTTGGAGGTGCCTCCGCATGGTAAATCGCCCAATCCGTCGGTTCATTTTTGCGCGGCGCCCGTCGGGCTGCGGATCCGCAGAAGATCCCATTTCCTGGGTTTAGGCGGCGGCGGCGGCGAGGGCAAACGGTTAAAAATTGACCACGGGTGAACTTTGAAGAAAAAGAAAAAACTGGAACCGGTTGAGCAGAGTTGAAATATCACCACGAAAAGCCTCAACGCCCCAGAAGAAGCGCAGACAGCTGTTTCAGCGCTGGGATTGCTTCTGTCTGCGTTTTTTTTTTCTCCCCCCCCAAGGTTATGAACTTGTCACTGGGCTGGAGTTTGACTGGTGCAGAATAGGAAACTCACTAACTTCAGTGGACACAAAAAATGAATTCAAACTCTTTTTTATTCATGTCTCAGATGAGAAAAAAATACATTTATCATTTATATGCTCAATCAATTTAGGCAGCTTTGTTGGGGTCAGAGCGTCCATGTGACGAGCCTCACGTCCTCCTACGCGTTCGGTTCCATCTTCACTGAAAGCTTTTCCAACCAGTCCGTCCATCTTCTTTACCCTCATTCACACGCCCACAAGTATTCAAATTACCAACACGTCCAACACGTCTCTCCGCCTTCCTCCTCATGTTATACGCATGTATTCACAGATGAGCTTGTTTTTTTCAGCATCTTCAACAGACTCCTGAAAACGATGTCGGAAACGGACGGCCATCAACGACGGGGGTTAAGATTTCATCCCTCGCTCATTGCCGGAGTTCCTGTGGCAATTTGGTCGCGCTACGAGCTAACAGCTTGCCTCGCACCTAATGCTCAGAAGCCACTCTGGCCACAAGTGTTGGCCTGCGACTGGCCCATAAAACTCATTCCATGATTTTGCTGATTAGCAGTAACAAAGGACCATTAAGAGAAAAAATCACATTAGCATGCATTCCTGTTAATTCGTCTGGCATCGGGATGACCCGATTATCTGCCGAGGCGGCGCCACAAACAGCCACGGCTGCCACGGATTCATCCTGCCAGCTCTGTTTTGTTTTTTTTTGTTGTTTTTTACCAGCCAGCCCATCTACAAGGCAACTTGGCCGTGCCATCCTATGTCAGCTCTTACCTCCACATGCTACAGTGCCCCACTCCTACATTAGCACCCACTGTTTGCCAGAGTGCCCATTTTGTGTAATTATATGAACTACAGCAGGCTAATGGCCCCAACAGAGCGGTGCCTGGGCCCATTACACCTCAGGGTGCTCCAAAACACCATTACCACCGCCGGCAACCCGCGGTGTTTGCCCACGTTAGGTGACAGTTCGCGTGTGCGCGCACACGTGTGTGTGTGTGTGTGTGTGTTTCGCCCGCTTCGTGTGTTTGCGTGGATGGCGGTGGATTGATACATGTCAGAGAGAGGCAACAGCTCTTGGCGGACAAAACCAGGGGTTTTTAAGCCACGAGTCGGCGTCTGTCGATTCGCACCTGTCGGCTCGCCTCCGTTTAATTTCTCCGGGGGCTTTTCACCCCGGATGAAAAGACGCGCGAGGCGCCTGCGCAGGAACTCGGCGCGCTCGCCGTCCGCACTTCACTCAGCACGAGCTCATCCCCGCCAGCCCACAGACTGCTCGGACGGCAGGAGGAAGCGGGCTTTAATTGCATGTTTTAACCGCGTGCGAGCGCCACGCTCGCGGCCGTTACCCCTCATTTCTGTCAATGTGTTAATAATATGTGAAGTGATACTTTTCTGTCGCCCTATCCGAGGCCTTTATCTGCTCATATTCAGGTGTGATCTGGGAATTAGGGGGCTCTGCCCTCTGCTCTTTGTCATTTTAGGCTATTTGGTTCTTAAATCCAAGCTGAAAATCATCTAATTTCACTTCGAATTGTTTCCTTACATTCACATTGACTTCTATGTTTCGATAAAAACAAAATCCCTCTATTTTTTTGTCCTTAAATCCTCCCCCGCTCGTCCCCACCCCCCCTTTTTTTTTTGGTCACGCACAAGTTGCGATATGCGTGTGACTCATATTTGCAAAAAAAAAAACACCCTTTTATGTAACTTTCCACTCAGAAGTATGACATCAAAGCCTCCAGTGTGACGCCTCCCCGCAGCCTCACTTGAACCCAGGTTATTGAAGGGGGGGGGATCTACACAGGAAGTGTGTCCACCAAAACAAAGTCGGACCGCGCGAGATAAAACTCACCTCCGTCGTCGCGAAGGTTGAAATAATAATCCACACAAACGGTGGATAAATATCCACTTGATCTTGCCCGGGGTGGGAGGGGGTGGGGGGTGGGGGGTGATTGTTATCCCCTCCTCCTCGTTTTTTGACGAAGGAGCCCGAGCGCCGGCTCTATTGACAATCTGCTTTCCCCTCAGTATCAATAGCCATTAACCACTTTAAGCCTTGCCGAGCGTGGGTGATGGAGAGCTAATTGCCTTTTTTTTTTTTTTGTGAGTGTGTGTGGTGTACTGTATACAGTAATGGTGAATCAATGTCTTTGTTAGCATTGTGGGATAAATGGATATTCATGCCTGAATAGCCACAAGCACCCACACGCTCGGCTCTGGCACAGACACACTCGTCACTCCGTTGCCTCCAATTTACCATTTCCTCGTCTTCACTGATTCCTTCCTATTACAGAGGTTTAGTTCACCAAGCATGCGTGCAGCACCTTATATTTTTGGTCTGTCTCTGTGTATATCTCCCTCCCTCTATAGCCTCTCAGTGTGGAGTGCCTCCACCTGTGCAGAGTGTAGAGCGTGTGGTGTTTCTTCCCCCCTGACGGCGAGATGTATGCAATGAAACCGCATTAGAGTCATTAGCCCAGCAGAAGTGATAGCCAGCAGATGGTTGCCCGTGCAGAAAGACGCTCTTAATGAAGCTCCTCCGTCACAGCGCCGGCGTTTGTTTCGAGGCCCGCGCAGCCCGGCGTCGGCGCTCGAAGCGCCACTTGATTAGACGGCGGTGGGTCCTCCTGTAACCGAGCAATTAATGGCGGCGGCGGATTCGCCAAGATGCTCCGTTCCCACCGGCGAAGCCGTTTTCCTCTGTGGAGGTCAGAGCCGGCGATCGGGGGGGGACGACGACACCTCGGACGCATCGGAAGGTTGCCGAGTTTCTCCTTTTTTTTTCGAAAACAAACTCCCTTAATTCAATCCAGCAGCTCGACTCTGCTGAATAAATAGCCTGTAACCACTCAGAGCTCCACCAGCTGATTTTATTAAAATTCACAGTGAATATTTAACTGACATTGAAATGAGGCTTTTTTATTTTCTTCTTTTTTTTCCCCCTCATGTGAGGATCTGTGCTCTGTATTCATATTTGTCCACTCATTATAGCAGCTGAAGCCCTTCTCTCTCTCTCTCTTTTTTCTTTTTTTTCCTGAACGCCGCTGTTGCCAGGAGACATGCTGTCAATAACTACAGCGCTGCTCATTTGTGCTGGTCAGTTGTTCAGAGAGGAGGGTTTAGCCCTAAGAGTGAGCGTCACACGTCCGCGGCGCCGTCCGAGCTATTTCGGCCCTCCTCGGCTCGAGACGTTGGAATAGGTCACCTCAGCCGCCCGTCCACCTGTAGCGCGACTGTATTTGTGACCTCATTAACCGGTCACACTGTGTCCACTGGTGTGATCCCATTAGTGAGCGCCGGGCGCTCCGAGACGTCCGTCAGTCACTACCTCTCAAACAAGACGATCGCAGCAACTCTCCCATCCTGATCGCGTCCATGAATATGGAAATATTGAAATCTAAAAACTAAAAGTTGTGGCCGGAGTTTTTTTTCCGGCCGAGCACTGCTGGGGGTTTTCCGCGCCTTCCTTTCGGTTGGAGTTTTGACTTTTACAAAACGCTCGCGTAGCCTCCGCCCACGTTCAACGCAACCACAAGGAAAGCTTCCCTCTCTCTCGGTGGAGGAATGCGAGCTGCAGCCTGGCGGTGCCTGCATACATATCGTGAAGGCCAAACATACAGCAGCAGAGAGAAAAACACGTTTTTTTTTTTTTTGGAGTGGGGCCTTTAAGTTAATTTTTTCTCTATTGCTCACCTGCCTCTATAAGTACTCGGTATGGCCCTGCTGCGGCATCGCCTGCATTCAGAGAAGAATCTGCTCTTAAAGGTGAAGTATGAAGCTTGTCGAACAATCAGACACTCTGGTTCTCCTTTCAGGCTCTTGGAAGTGGTTAATATATTTTTATATATATATATATATTTTTTATTTCTTCTTCCTCCGACAGCTTCTCTCAGAGCAGGTTTTAAAGCTCATCATTCATGACAGCCGTATTTTCAGGCCAATCTGACACTTCTTTATTCCTCCTTTTTTTTTTTTTTTCTGTTCTCCTTGCTGCTGTGAGGATGTTAAGAAACACCTCAACCTTATTTCCAGCCATCGTCTCAAAGCTGCGAGGTCGCCCCTCGACGTCGGGGCCACATTCCGAAGCGTCTGCGTCGCCAGCCGGTATATTCCAGAAGGCGTCGTTTCCTATTTCTGTCAGACCGGCTTGAAAAACCGAACCGAAGGCTCCAGCGGCGGCGTCGCCGGGGCCGGTTCCGGTTCCACTGAACACGGCGAACATAACGTATCCGGGGCTCAGTGATGTTACTCCACCGAGACCTTCTCTTTTCCTCGGTTTTCGCCCGAGGCGCTTAAGTACAGTACCGGAGGTACGTGGTGTCTAGCCCCAGGCAGCCGATACCACCGGGGCGATGCACAGAGTGCATGTTGACAGCCACATTCAACTCCGGGTTGCACGACGACTTCCCAACCGTCTGTTTTTTTTTGCGTTTTGCAAATGCACCTATCTGCTTATCCTCTCCCCTCCACGGGTCGTAGTTGTCGGTCGTTTGTGGGGTTTATTTTTGCATATTGCCTTCACGTGTGCACACATGTAATTCGAACTCTCACTCGCACGTTGGCTTTGAGCAAATTTGGGGAAATTCAAATGTGTGTGTGAACGTAGGAGAAGGGGGGGGGGCGATGAAAGGGGAGAGCTGGTAGTGAGGCGCTGTTGAATACAGATGAGAGGCAAGGCAGGCTGAATCCTGATCAGCCTGCTTCCCACTCCTCCTTTTTCTCGGCCTCTCCTGGCGCTCGGAGAGAAAACACTTCAGACGGCTGCGAGCCGAGGGGGGGGGGCGGAGTCACCAGCTCGACCTTTTCAGGTCGCCTCTTCGGACAGGACCGGCGACACCTCGAGTGGTTCTTCACAGACCCTCACAATCGCCTCCCAGAAAAACCTTCGCCACCCCGTTTTTGATCTTTGACTCACTGAAACGTTACAGTGAAGCCAAACTCAAGGGTCGTATTATGGATTCCTTTGAAAGGTGCGAATCCTTTTGTTTTTGGCACAACCTCCCTGCAGGCAAAGCCTCGGGGCACCCCTGTGATCGCCAGCATCCCCCCCCTGACAAGAGGGTCTCGGACCCCAAGCAAAAAGAACAATCTGAAGATCCTGTTTTATGTTCGAGGCCGATTAAAAGTCGGTGACTCTCTGAGCTTCGGTCGGGAAAAAGATCGGATTTCAAGATCAACCTCGGGTCCGAATGTTCGACCGGGTTCTGCTAGAAATTGTTCACAAGACGGGGAGGGAGCAGAAGCGGTAGTGTGGAATCTCGCTCGGATGGCGGCTTTGAGCTTAATTAGTTTAAGAAAACTCGTACTTTTCCGTCCTCGCGCGGAATACAAATGCTTTTTTTTTTGTTGGGGAGAGAAAAAAGAAAAAAAAGTCAGCGAGGTCGTCTCACTGGCTCATTAAAAAGGAAGGAGGAAGAGGAAAAAAAAATTAATGGAGCCAAACACCTTCAATTTAATACAAAGGAGGGTAAACTCATACAGAGTGCTTCACTGTAGTGAAGAGAAAATATTCACTTAAAGTTTTTGTGTGGTTTTGGACTTTTTCGGCAGACGGAGTGCAGCGCGAGCATAAGAATTCAGACGGGTTGGCGCCGAGCGTCTTTGAAACGCTCGTCGGACGCCGCGGCCTTGCCGCGCGCCGTCCTCCGATGTGATTATCAGCACCCTGATTGGTTGTAAACCCTGTTGTCACGGCAATGATTTCGGACTTGATGGCCAAAGCTCCTGGGACACCGATCCGGAACGCGCACGTCCACACACACAAGCGTACGATGTGTCTCTCGGCTAACCAGTCTCATTCCCCTTTGAGAGAGAGGCATTAGTTGGCGAGATTGAACCGGCACACACACACGCGTGAAGGGGATGTGTGTGTGTGTTGTCCGTCTCCGTGCTTACCGGTTAATGTACAGAGCAGGAATCTGGGGACAGGCGGCAGCTCCACCCAATCGTTCCTGACACTCCGCTCGTTCTTCCCTTGATTTTCTTTCCAGCACCTTTACTCAACCCCCCCCCCTCCCCCCCCTTCCTCTTCCTGTCTCACAGCTGGTTTTTAAACCACTTTGACTGAGTTAATAACACCTGTGTCACACACGAGCGGAGGCAGGGAGCTAATGTAGCCGTGACTGCCGGTGACACCGTCGCTCCGTTTGTACGTACTGGACCGCGGAGCCGGTGTGCTGCGTTACATCGCACCCCAAGGCTGAAACGCTGCTTCCCCCCTCCCTGCTCATCATCACCTGCTCCTCCAGGAAAAAGCACAGCGCTTCATGGTCCAAATTGGTCCTCTGTCTGCACGCGGAGGGAGAATCGATGTAAAAACTATGCGCCGAGGTTTGAAACTGTCTCGTCTGGTGAAGACTCTGGTGGAGTTGTTCAGTTTCTTCACTCGTGCACTTCCGTATTTTCTCTTAATATCGATCAGCTGAGATTACCTTTTTTTTCCCCTCCATTTCCTCTCTTCCTCTGCTGTTTTTCCTCTTATTTATCTGTTCAAAACACCGATTTGTTTTTGTGCTCTACCGTTTTTGTATTTTTTTTTTCTTTTCCTTCCAGAGCATTTCCTCAAAGCCTTTTGTTTTTTCCCTCCTTCTCCCACAGGGCCTGATGATCCTCCTACAGAACCTTCCCACAATGCACTGGGGCAACGAAGAAGTGAGCGTGCTGCTGGCCGAAGCCTACCGGTTGAAGTTCGCCTTCGCCGACGCGCCCAACCACTACAAGAGATGATAGGCGTGGCGCTCCCTCCACTCGCTGTTTCCTTTCTCACCCCCCCCCCCTCCCTCCCTCCCTCCCCCCCACAGTCATTCGCTGAACTCAGAGGCCTCTCCTCCCACACGGAAGGACCTCCTCTTTTGGGAACCTCCCAGGATTTACGGCTACGAAGAGATTCGGATCAACCAATGACTGAGAGGACGTCCGGCGTAGCGTTCCATCGTCGTGATGTGGAGCCTTTTTTCCTTTTTTTTCCTCGGATCAGCTCGGAAACTCCTGCAGTCCGGCGCAGAACCTGGTTCTTCAACCACAACAGCTCTCGACGTGCAGAGAAAGATGGCGGGGGGGGGGGCATCGCGTTCGATGGGTTTACATATCGAAGCCTTTTTTTTTTCATTTTTTCTTCTTCTTCTGGTCGCAGCACATGACCTCAGCTGTCTCCGCTTCACGTGCAGGTGGCAAAACGAGCACGTTTGAGGACTTGACCGCCTGGTTTTCTGAGGTCGGCCACGTTTCCATCCTGCCATGAATCACGCGTGCATACACTCGCACACACACACACACACACACTCAGTGGCCCCTCCATCCCGTCCTCCCACCCACGCGGCAGCATCTCAGCATTTGAGCGCGAGCCGAACAGCGATGGGAGGCTGTGGGGAGAGACACA
>JAUESE010000037.1:4153163-4171347 GCA_032274725.1 Malacoctenus triangulatus
CAAGCCTCAGTTTGAAGGTTTTGACAGAAAGGAGGAGTCCAAAGAAGGAGACTTCAACGCTTTTGTCCTCGCTTGGTAATTTCATTGCAAAGACAGGTATTTAAATAAACTCAGACGTGCCAGTAAAGAAAGCTTGTGTTTGGTCTGTTTGGGCTTCTTTAGTCCGAGCTGCATTCATGACTTCAGCTCATTCAAAGGTGCAGTGAAGAATACTCCCTGGACACATTTAATCACTCGCTAAACCTTCACCAGGGTGGAAAATAGCAGCTTTCAACCTACATCGATCAAGCAAATCAACAATGCAGGTCAAGTCTGATTACAAGTAGTTAGTATGTCTGATCTGAATGACTGCAGTCAAATAGTGACACTGAAGCTCTCAAGGTCTGGCCATGAATGATTACCTCTGAAATCTGAAGGTTTTCTCTATAATAGTGACATTTGAAGCAAGCTAAGCTATTATGACTGCCACAGTGAATCTTTTCTGAGCAGTTTGCTGAGCGACGTCTTCAATGTCGATCTTACCGCGATGAGACAAAAGCCCTGAGCAGACTTCACATGCAAGCAAAGCTTTCACCAGGGCCAGAAAGGTGAAAATCTTTTCTTGGCCAAGTCTGTCAACTGATCGGATTCTTATTTTAGTGCCTAAAATGCTCAACGTGGTCCAAGAAGTCATTCTAAGAGCAGAAACGTGCACAAATAAAGGTGGTCCTGATACCAACTCTGTGTTTTACTGTCATTGTAGTCAACCGATGCATCTAAAAAAGTTTTATGCTTTAACTGTAGCAGCAAGTTGCTGCAAATGTTAGCGAGTACTTATTCCATCACCTGTCACAGTTCCATGAACTCCCACAGTAAAAATACATCACTCAGCTGCACGAAAATCACCCAACTTGACGACCGTTGAGCTCTTACAGCTTTCAAAAACAAACTGTTTGTGAAATTTCTGCACTCAGACCAAAGAATGAATCATTTGCTTGCAATTCTCGTTTTCCCTGCTTTTTGAACTTGAGTAATATTGATGTTGCTCAAACTAAATTATACAATCAAAAAGAAGGCTCACTTTTGTTAGAGCTCTATTTATATACATGGTGAAACAAAAGGAATAAAAGCATCCATCTGATTACTGAAAATCAAATGTCTAAAGTAGCAAAATTATGAAATTCAACCGTGTCAGTTCCAAATAGTTCTGGATCTGAAAGCAAATGGCAACAATTTGAGTGAATTAGGCTCATTATTCTGAAGTTTCCCTCTAAAACTGGAAAGAAATCCACTCCTGACAAAACCTTACAATTTTTTTGGGCAAATTTTTAAGGCGGATTTCATTCCTTTTGTAAGTGCGGCTCACTTGACAGAACACGATTGGACCTGCGCTCATAAATACAGACGGAGATACAAATCCACACCAGCGAAACATTCCATTCTGGTCTCCGTGTGCTTGTTTGTAAGCCATGTCTCCGAGGCAAAGTCATTCTGCGATAATATGTAATGTAATGCTCACCTCAACAAGCGGTGGAAGCGACCTGTTGGCAGAGGAAGAAGGAATCGATACAGAGGCGAAGGAAACTGCAGGCGAGAATAAAATAGCTTTGCCATTGCTCATAAAAAGCCCAGAAATATGTCTGCATGCTTCCCACATGCCTAAACTGTACATGAAAGCTCGCACGGCAAATGTGTTGGAGCATGTATACATATTTGACATGGATAGGACACACACCAGGCACGTATTCTTCTCTGTGAAAACCTCCTGCTGTCATCCAGCATCTTAACAAAAAGGTCTGCAGCTCCGGTGTTGGGAGATGCTTCCAGTCAGCGAGGACGAGAAACATGTTTGGTAACGACGCTGGCGGAGGGCTGATTGAGATCCCCGCACGCCAAACGCAAACGAACACTCTGGAAAACTGATTTGCTCTTGACATGTTGAGCGTGCCAAGCAATTACAAACAACATTAAAAATGTAATGAACCGTATTTGCTTCTGGGCCAAGAGAGAGAAAGAGAGAGGGGGAGGAATGCAAAGAAAAAAATTGCGGCAGATAAGAGGACTTCAAGTGTGAGGCGCCGAATCGAAGGCGGGCAGAGAGGCAGGAGAGATTAAAAGGGACTTGAGGGGGAGACGAGGACGGCGAGATGAAGAGATGTTGGGAGATTTTGGTGCCGCCACGCGAGGTGGATGTTTGCAGTCCGCAACAGAGCAATAATAAAGAGCCTGCAGACACTGAGGGGAATTTAATTTTTATGGCAGCTCATAAAATATAATTAAAAGTTTGGGTTATACAAAGGAGCCGTGCTCGGAGTTTAGACAGAAAAGTGGACTTGTGAATACATTTGTCGAGCACAGCGAGCTTCTCTCTGGAGCTCTTCAAATTGCTTCCAAGAAAAGTCCTCCTCGATTTCAATGTGATGTTTTGGCAAATCAAATGCACTGCTGCCAACATACAAAGGCAGGGCCCTTCAAAATAAAAGTCCAGCGCCATTTCATTGATATCACATGTTTAAGCTCCATTAATAGTCAGTTGTGCTTCACTTGGGAGAGCGGGTCGTCCTCCAAAGGCCAAAGGTCAGCGGTTCGATCCCCCATCTTGCCTTGTCCTCTTGTCAATGTGTCCTTGGGAAATGCAATAATCCAAAGTAGCCCCTGATGGTGAGCGAGCACCTTGCAAGGCAGCAGGTCCCATCACTGTGTGAGTGACTGGGTGAATGCTAATGATCATTTAAAGCAGGTAGAGACTGCTCCAGCAGGATAATGTGACATAAGTAAAGTCCATTTACTTTTCACTAAATACTGCTCTCGATGGGAAAAAAAGAGGGCCTGTGTACTTGCTGGAGCCCAACAAGTTTCAGCACATAGAGGAGCTAAATAAAGCGCTAACCTTCACTCAAGTGAAACATGAATGCCGAGACGCAATTCCCGGCAGAAACTGAAAGCGAAGTGAGTGGCCCCGGTGTCATGTTGGAGATAGGAAATGAGGAAAGTGCTTGGATGCGAAAGAGCGAGAGAGGAGGAGATGCAAGTAAGAAACCGACTTCACAGAGAGCAAAACATCACAGCGAGGGAAAAGTGCAACTCAGACGCAGAGGAAGAGAGCGCGTGTCAAGGATCTAGCAGGGAGAAGAGGGAGAGAGAGAGAGATTTCTCCCCCCATTGGATGACACTCGGATCTAATTCAGTCATTTGTCAGCCACGTAGGCAGTATGGCTGGCTAATGGACTGGGACGGCATGAGAGACACAAGCTCAGGGAATCCCTCCGTTGTTATCTGCAGCAGACACTATCAGACGTACTTACTGAGAGCTGGCTGACAACAGCGCCGACACCGGGAACAGCACCGCCGCCAGAACTGATGGGGAACACAGCCAGTAATTTGAGACTTGGGGAGGGAGCGAGAGATTACTGTAATCTCATAACAGTTCATGTGATCTGATAACCAAAAATTGCATCGCCCTTGAATATGGCGCTCAACTCGGCCGCTGCCTGGGAACAAGGCGTCTGCACTGAGCAGCAAGAGACCATCTGCGAGTATGAGGAACCTTGAATGCTTCGAGATTGACCGATCGGAGGAAAAAAGCACAAAATAATTGGTGATTTGACAGCGATATTGGCAACCAGGGATCCCATCTCTGTTATCATTTCTTGTGAAAGCTTCACCCGACTCAGCCGGCGAGTGTAACACACAACATGTCTCATTGGTGTGAAAAATCTTTGGGTGGTGTTTCAGTGTGTGTTCTTACTTGGAAACGGACGTGACAGAAGGGAGCGAGTGAGTGGTGACGGAAAGAGATGTCAGACGGAGGCCAGCGTCGGTTCGACAGCAGCTAATGCTACATCTTAATGGTCCCAAATCCTCCTGCTTATGGCAGCTGTAAGTCACAGCAGCATTACTTAAATTTTGAAAGACTGACACTGATTCCAGGAAGTATGAACTCGCATCTTGAGAGCTTAGACAGAAATGTTTTGTGGGTTGTGCTTGTTGGCTATCTCTAGCATGGTAAAATGTGGTTTTAGTTGGGGTACAATTTACTGTGTTTCAGAAAATAAACCCTATATAGAAAGTTTATTGTACTCTCTGCATTTTGGTACGTCAGATCTCTATAAGGATCATTACCTTGCTTGTTCCCAGAACAAAGAATAGCTCTTCTTTAACTATTATATTCTTCTGTCTACAGAGATCATACCTACATGTGAGGACATAATTGTATAATGCTGTGAATGAAAATTGTAGCTTCAGTGTGCTATAATGGAAAGTGCAGGCTTGATATGACACCATAGTCAAAAGCAGAATGGGCTTATGGCACAGAAACAGCTGACTGCTGGGTGGATTCTTTTTCCCACGGAGGATGAAGTCAAATTCAAATACCTCGAGTCATTTAAATCACTCCTAAATTCATTCTTTTTGTGGAAACTGAATGTCTTTCCCCCCCTGTAGCAGTCAGAGCAGCGAACTTAGGAAGGAGTGCAGTGTTACCACTGTAGGCTCCTCTTCCCAGTGCCGTCGACACGGCGAAAAGCAACGCGATGCGCTGCCTCACACGCATCCAAAAAGCCAAGAGAAAGCGGTGAAGACGTTTCGGAGTTGGCTTCGCGTACCTTTTGACTGGGCTCCTTTCCTCCCTCCCGTGCCGCTCGCGGAGACTCCATGAGCGCTGACGAACAAAATGGCGTTGTGATTCATATATAATGCATGGGACAAAATGCAGGCAAGACAAGGAGAAGGCAGGAAGGCGCTTTGAGATGCGGGGAGAGAACAAACCTCGCCCTGAGTGGAGAAGACTGTCGGATGAGGCGAACCATGCAACCACATATCCACTGTGTGGTCAGTTTTTTTTTTGTTTTTTTTCTCCAGTTGTTTGTTCAGCACAGCTACACATGCACACTCAGCTGAACGCCCCCGATGACACAGCCGACAAGTTCACCCCAACAAGTCGGTGTGAATCGCTCGGTTGTAGCTATTCAAAAACAGGGATGCTTATAAGAAACCTTAAGCTGCTGTTGATAGCAAACACTGTACAATGTGGTACATAGAGCCTCTCTACATTGTGTATTTTTCGATGCTTTAGTGGACGAGTGCTTCATCGCTATATCGCACAGAAATGGCAACGCTTGTTGATAGCAACTTGAGGACTGTGTACAGTCCAAGGACACCTCTCCAGTAGGGAATCATACCATCAACCTTCAGTCTTGAAGGTGGCCTTCTTGCTGTGTCACCAGAGCTGCCCCCGCCCTCCCTGCAGTGTGTTGTTGTGAATGGGTCATTGTGGTTAACAAAATGGAGCTTTGAGAGTGAAAGTTTGAAGATGCTCCACCAAAGTTTTGTCTTTTACTGCTTTTTTATACAAGCTGCCTTGCTATAACACTGACCCAGTACAGCATCTTGAAGGCTTGAATACAGTAGTGCATGAAGTATTATTACATATCCTCTGCATTTTATAACACTGTAAGGCAGATGGCTTGACTGTTGTGGTTGGCTACACATTAACTCATTCATCTTTTGGCTTTGATACCAAGCAGAACAGTAGGTCCTCATAGTACCTGTAATATTTTAGGATGGGTTTTCTAGATCAGATAAAAACACGGATGGCTCCTTGTGTGCGCTTTTTCAGCGTGGAGTAGTATTAACTGGTAAATCTCAAATATCCTCAGGACCTTCAACTACAAGTGCTGAGGGACGGTTTCTCCCCAATGTTCTCTCCTGGTGGACCCACGGCGAAGATTTGTTCAATTTACTGTATACAAGAGCTCAGTTTTCTCCTGTGTCATTCCCGAGTCCCAACTAATTCACTTCTGCACCATCTACTTCTGTGTGTGCAATTATTTGACGGTATATTTCTGCCTCCATTCACGCTCTGCTCTGCTCAGTTGCAGACTGAGTCCTTTATGCTGGAGTGTCCGTGTTTCACGGGGGTTTCATTTCGTAACAAAGGAACAAAATCAAGGCTCATGTGTTTACACAGTGTGAAGTGAAGGTGCAGCTGAAGATGGTGGAGAATGGGACACAATGGGCTACAAGTGACGACTGAAGGCAATTCAGCAAGTGTTCACCTGAGTGAGCCAGCCTTGAGCAACATGCTGAATCCGTGCGATTCCGAATGAAAAGAAATGAAATCTCACAATATTGATTCTGCTGAGGCGGTTCCTCGGAGCGCGCAATAACTTACAAACCCCTGTACTGCACCTTCGAGCTACAGCAAGGGACAAAACATCTGTCCACATGGCTACACAATATGTCCACGGGGGACGCTGTGTCGCACATCTGGAGTGGCTGACCATTGCCAAGGAGCTTCAAAGAACCTGGCGCCCTTTGATGCTCGGTTGCGTTGTCCGTGTCTGCCAGGAAGCCTCCTGGTTTTGGCAGCAGGAGCCAGAGAAGTCCTGCACAGCTCAGGCTGTTCCAACAGCAAGCAGGGCTCCCATTCCGATTTTTAGCAGGACTTCTGACATGTATTCCCATTAAGGGTGTCAGACTTGTGTAAAAATGAGGCAGAACAGCATCCGGACACTCTTCGTGCTCTTTATTTAATACCAACAAGCTGTCAGTTTGGGGGTTTTTCATCATGAACAGAACAAATAGTGTCGGCAAACCTGACAAACGACTTTGTTTTCAAGTAATCTCGCATCATCCCAGAAAACCGAGAGAAACACCTTTTCTGACAAATGCGTGTATTTAGATAAATGGAGTTTGTTGAATACATGCAAACTTTCCTCCGAGCTGTAATGAATATGCGGCTCAAAAAAAGATGAGTCACTGTTTGTCATGTGGCTATTTTGTTTGTTTTGTAAGACAGATGCTTTGATTCACCACATTTCTGTTGTTAGTGTTAAATCATTGACTGTAAAGTGTGCAGTCAGCTGTAAACAGATACTTAAACTCTGGAGCCTTTTCTATATAGCTGAAGCTATGATTATAAGCTGATTTCTGAGATAATAAGGGGACAATTGTAATTATTTTTTAACCCCACCTCTGTCCACAAGTAGACCTACTTTTGTCACCTAGTCTTCTCATAAAAACCAACATTTTTTTAATGTTGCAAAGTAAAGCATATTCAGCCACTGCTGAGAAATGTTGGTTCAAATCGATGGAAAGGGATTCTTGGGACATTAATCACCTCAATACATTTGCAGTATCAAAACTCCTGTTTCCAAGTCACAATCTTTGCTTTTCTTTTGCTTGAGCCTTGATCAATTGATTTTTAACATCTTTGATTTGTGTTTTTGACACAAGATGGAAACTTTCGCTGCTCCGGTTGTGGTCTGCCATGCATGAAAGCATGCCCACTTGTGTGCTCCCTTGAACTGTGAAGAAAGTGAAGGAGGAGAGCAGTGAAAGACAGGTGATCTTCTCGAACATCAGCCTTTCTGAGCACATTCAATACATGACCGACTTTCCTGTCTGCATGTCTCAGACAATCGTCCTCATGGATACCATGACCCAAGCTTTTCTCTATCTGAGTATTCTGGTGCCATCTCTTTCAAAAGTGAGGGTCCTTCCCAGCTCGCTGTTGGATCACCTTTCTTCCATTTTTCGTGGTCTACTTCTGGCGCCTTTGTACCTATTGAGTGCCTTCGAGTGGAGCCAGCATTGTGTGACTGAACAACTCTGTGGTTACACACCATGTGATGTGGTTATCACTTATTTTCCATCCAAACAGAAGTTTCTTTGTTGGATTAAACCACATGGGTCAGCTTTCACTTCCACACATCCATCAATAAGTGTAATGGCCATTGCCAGTCCACCATTTGTCATTCTGTCCACCATCTTCAGTTGGTTCTAGCCACTGTAAATTGAGCCTTTTCTACAAGATCTGCTCTTTTGGACATGCCATGACCCACTCTGGCAGCTGTCATAATGTGAACCTTATCAAAGCTGCTCAGATCCCCACACTTTTCCCTTTTTTTATTCCTCGTATGATTCCAACAACCGACCATTCAATCGCTGCCTGATATATCCAGCCTCCGGACGGCTGCCACTGTAGCAAGATAATCACCATTATTCACGTCACCTGTCAGCGGTTTTATTGTTGTGGCTGATCGGCGGGCATTCAGCGCTTGCATCCTCCAGCGCACGTGACCTCAGCCGCTGTTTTTCATCAGTCGTGTTTTTTTTTTTTTTTTGCGATTTCTCTGCTCTACCGCAGCAGCGGTGTATAATCGGCGACTCTCATTTTGTTACGGTCAAGTGAATCTTTCTGAAGAGCATAATAATCTATTTTCCAGCTCTCTTATTCCTTTGTGCGTGCGCACGCTCGCTCCCTGTGTGTGTGTCGTTATGTACTGTTATGGATCGCAGTGGCAGGTATTCTATGAACCCCAGAGGAGCTCTGCCGCAGAGTGTTTCAGATGAATCACCTGCTCGGTGGCAGGGGGTTATTACAGAGAGGAAAAAGCACAGATATAAAAAAAAAATCTGAGAGAGATAAAGAAGATTGATGCCTCTCCAGCGGGCACACGTGTTAAAACATGCCAATGACTCCATCACCTTTTAGGTCCTTTTATTTCCCCCCTCTTTCTGACGGTTTCACCGTCTCCCCCGCTGTTTCTTCACTTCTTCTCTCCTCCCTCCACCCCTGTTAATAAATCCCATTTAAGCTCTCGTCGCGACCCCTCAATCATCGCCCGCGACCAGCTTAAAATAACACTGAGGGGAGCAGGGAGAATGGGCCGAGTGTGCAGGAGCCCCCATGCCGATGTTATTAATTGTTGAAGAGATGAATATCCCATTACAGTCCGACTAAGGAATGGAGATGGAGCGGGGGTTATACCGTGATTAATGCTAAGTTCATGCAATGCATGATTAATTCTGAAGTGCGAGTGGGTGTTTAATCAAGGCCACATGCGATATGATCAATTATAGGGTGAAGAAAAAGAGCCGGATGATTAGACCACCTTTCAGAGTTCGAAACATATGTCAGCAGAGATTTAGTGGGTTCAGTTGTAATGTAGGATTACACTTGTGGTAAAAAATAAAAAAAAAATTGAAGGACTATAACCATGGAGGCTGGATTACACAGTTGCTCTGAAAAGATGGGAGTGTTTCGGCTATATTGGGCTCATCCAAGTGTGAGCTGAATCTGTTCGCTACTTTCCAACTGAGAGACCCGCAACAGGCACCATTGTGCCGAGTCACCTTTTGTATCTCCTTTCACCCACGTTTTGCTTGTATTGTCATGTCAAATCTATCACACAACCGTGTGTAACTGGGAACTACTTTCCTCAGCCCACACAAACAAATAACAATAAGGTGATTCATGCCAAGTCTCTTATGACAAGAATTAATATTAATTATGGTTGTTTTTCCTCCTTTCCCTTCTTGCGTCATTCCAATTATCTTTGCTCGGTGTTATTTACATGCCTTCTAGGTAAGCTGTTAATTGTGCATGCATGTATGAATGTATTTATTTACATGCGAGTCATAAGCTCCTTAACGTCTCTTCGACATGTTTCGTTCATAAAATATTGAGTCTTTTCATGCGTGAATAAGCAGGCGAACTGTGCAAGGTTGAGAGGTCTGACCGACAAATGCCACAAAGACGATTTATGAACGACGATACAACGCAAACTTTTAAAAAGACTTGCGAGTGCAGTGTGCCGTTGCTGTTTTGTACAGCATGTACAAATATAATTATTGCCCCTGTCACCCCCTCAGGTGACAAGGGCATAGACCCCAGCAAGGGAGCCGTGGCACCAAGGCACGCATGTGATTATAGGCAGAGACGTGACTAGCAAAGAGATTCTGCTTCACAGTGAACTGTTTGCTTGATTTGAGCAGAAAAAAAAACATTTATTTTTTCACACTGAAGGTTAAACTCTTGCTTTCTCTCAGATGAGTTGTCTGTACAGGTTATCCAAAGCCAGTTTCTTTCATGAAAAGGCAAATAGAGATACGATTTGTATATCTTTTAGTCTACAATCAATTCAGATCTTTACCGGAGAAAACACGATAAAGTTTATGATTTGTGAGCTGGGAAGAACAATCTAATGAACTAACTTGAATGCAAGAAAACACCAGCATTTTGATTCTGATGGAGCCTAGTACAGAAAGGGAATATTATTTACACAGCAGCTTTATTCCTGAGCCATCGCTTTTATTGCAGCTTTAAAATGTTGCCGTTTAAGGCAGTTTTCACTATTTAACCATAGTAACTTCAGCGCCACTTACAAAATCAGCTCAGAGACATGTCAGGACCTCCTATCAAACACAGAATTTGTGTGTCACCAAGTCAACATTAAAAGGAAGGACTCCCTGCAATGACCTGCGCATACCTCTCAAGATAGAGAAGTAAAAGCTGTGTTTGCTTCATTTGAAACCCTCTCTGAGAGGCCCCTTTTAAACTGTGTGTCCTACATTGTTGGAAGGGAACCTTAAAGTGTGTGTTGTGCAATGTATGGGGACGCAGGATCAGCCAGTAACACTGAGATCATCTATCTGTCTGAGCTATTGCCATAGCAACCCCCCACAAGCCTGCTGCACTCGCTCTGGTTTATTTAATCTGTGTAAAAACTCAAGTGTGAAGAGGATTTTTTTATTTTTTTTTCTGGAGGCGAGGTTATGTAGCCGACGATTTCTTGGCAGCAGCCGTCGTTGCAGCGGTCCCAGTCGAGACATTATTTTGTAATTTCTTTATTTGTGTTTTCAGTGTTGTTCCCAGATAGACGCACTGCTGCTTCTCGGCTCCAAATCCCAGACTCCTGAGTCAGACCTTTGCTTGTGTCATGTTTTTAATTGAGATATATTCTGACAAATTCTGTTTACAAGCTGTCTGATACTGGGTATCCCAAACTGACACGAGATCCTCCGTTCCTCGGGAGGGGGACCAACCAAGACACTGCATACAAAGAGTTGACATGGGATTTTTTTTCCCCCCACACTTATTTGCTCCTTCACAAGCACACGAAATTAACTTCAATTAAGTGGAGCTGAATAAATTAGCTTTAATTTGAAGACATTTAGCCCTATTCCCTCCCTGGCTCTAAAACACACACAAATATGAACTGCATCAAAACGGTGCTTGTGTGGTGGCAGAGTGGTGAAGACTCTAACTCTCACAACGAGAAGGCTCCCTGTTCGATTCCCAGGCTAAAAGCCTTTCTTTGTGGATGTTGCGTGTTTGTACTTATTATTGCTGTAGCCATCTAAACTGTCAACAGGCCGTCTCCCAGTTCTTTTCTGAGACAAAGCTTCGCTCCATTACTCCCAGTTTGCGAACCATTGATCCAGTGCATCCTGGCTTTCACCAGGTACTTCACCTTCCTCCAACATTTCGACAGTCCTCACAGGTGTCTCTCTCCGTACTCGCCCTCTGATGGACCTTCAAGCTTTCATCATGTCTTACTCCCATATTCAGCTTGGATCAGCTCCAGACACGACCAGCTCTCGGTCGGATAAAGCGAGTTTTGAAGATGAACGATGGGAGCCATTTATCTCACATTTGCTCCGGTGCTCCGAAGAGTTTAAAAAGAGAAACTTGATATTTCAGCCACTTTAGACTCATTGAATAACCTGCTCCGGTCTGTATTTGTTCCCACTTATCATAACCGACTGAGCAGAAGAGTTCAGGTTCACTTTGAAAACTCACAAACAGAGAGAAAATGCGGGGGGATTTATCAGAGCAGGTCGGAGCATTTCTTTGTGGCCAGTTTTCCACGCCGAGCTTCAGCTGTCCGTGGCCCCTGCGCTCCGGGGGGACGGCTCATGTAAGAAGCGTGCCCTTAATCTGGCCTCCGTAAATGGCTCTGTTGTGCCGTGCCAGCTTTCATAAAAGAGCCACAGAGACGGAGCAGTGGGGCCCAGAGCAGGACATCATAATTCAGGAGAATAATTGGGGCATTTAAACCAAACCTGGGACTCGTCCATGCCAGACAGATACAGGTCAGAGCGGTCCATCCGCATGGGAGGAAGGGAAGGGATGGATGGATGGAGAAAACAGGGGAGGAGATGACAAGCCAAAAGATGGATGGCGGTGGGATTGGAGGTGGGCAGACAGAGAGGAGAGGACGGGGGGGAAAAAGAGAGACTGAAGCAAGTATCGGTGCAGAATACCAAGTGGAGGTAAAAACAGATAAATAAAGGAAAGAGAGACAGAGAAAGCGGCAAGCGGCGGAGGGAAAATGAGAAAGAGCAAGGACTAACCAGGAAGTCAATAACAATTATTTCCCTGCTTCATGAGGTGTAACGTAATCTCTGGTGTTCTCCTTTCCAGAACTTTCCATGTAAGTTGGCGGGAGCTGATGCAGAATGTAAATAAAGCAGAAGTGAATTGTTTATTTTGGCTCAAGGTGACGGCACGCAATATTTTTCTTTGTCATAACGTCCCGATCTGACCTGTAAGCCAGGTAGCTGGGGGAATTGAAACAGTTTTAAAAAGCAATTTTCCACCTCCGGGACTCTCATTAGATCCATTATTCTTTATTAGAATATGAAATACGATGGACCTGCAACTGGCAGCTCTCCTTGGTTGGCAGCGTACGGGCATATTTTGATACGTCAACTTTATAACAAACGAGGAGCGTGTTTGAGAGGGAAACTTCCTTTTCGCGTCTGAACTTGAAATTTATTTTCATTTCTTCATTGATGACTGACTGTTTTGTTTGTGTTAATTAGGGACATTTGTTGGATTTTACATTGTCGTCTTGTCTTTGTTGCTTTGGGTTACATTCCCCGTTTCAGTCACGGCCTTCATTTACTCAAACATAGGACATTAAGACAAATTAAGTTTGGACTCAAATATGCCGTTCAATATAAAGTTCCATAAATTTTAGTAAAAGTTTATAGTGAATGATAGTTTAGCCTGTGACATTGATGAGCAGGGTGATTAATGGTGTATTATGTGTGGGTGTATAGAATAGTTGATTGAATCAGACTTGGGAGTTTGTTGCATTTCTTACAGTTTCTGTGTATGTTGATGTACATCTAACACAAAGTTATATTATTTATAACCTCGCTCATGTAGCTCACAATGCGTGTACGTAATCCAGGAGGGCTTTCCGAAAATAAACCCGTTTTGGCTCAGCTGTGATTGGACCACCAGAGGGACTAAAACAAAAACTGAGGAGCGGTCAGTTCAGCGTCCTGTCAAAATGACCTTATGCTGCTAATGCACCTGGCTCTGCGGCGGCGACAAACCCTATAATCATCGCCATGTTACGACAATCACTTCCTCCATCTGCACCAGCAACATCCTGACTTCACTGTGCGTCTCCTCCATTATTCAGGCACAGAGACGGCAGAGTCTGTAACAGACAATGAGAATTTGCAGAAGACAAAAAACAACCCCACACACGGGGATTCTTACACGGGTTTGAGAGACGGCTGCCTTATGGACTGTGCCATGGCAGTCCCCGACCACAAACCGCGGCCATCTGGCAAGTGAGGAGAGGCGAAGGCAAACAGTCGAACTTTCCGACTGGATTTCAGTCTCGGAGAAGAAAAAAAAAAAGGAGGGGGTGGAGCTTCTGTGCTGTCAGACGGGCTCGTAGGACGGCGCGGCATCGCTCCGTGTCCGTGGGCTTTGTGCACGCCATTCGATGCGCTCTTGGCTCTCTTTCACTTTCCAACGCCACATATCAGCCCCAATGAGCCGATTCTTTCATGAGACTAAAAAAAACCGCGCTCCGACTGCATTCCCAGCATGTTCCTTCCACAAGTTTCGACCTCTTCTGGCCTCAAGTCTGACTCATTTTCTAGACTGGCACTTCTTCTCGCTTTGTTAAAATTTTCCACTCCCGCTGAGGTATTTCCACCTACTGCATTTATCTACACCCAACTGCCAAAGCATTTCTCTCACCCAGCCATAATTTGTCAAAGCAGTTTGTATTTCAAAGAAGCACAAAGCACCGCAAAGAAAATAAAGTTGGGAACTGTATTTTTATCGAGATTATGTCAAGAGCGATTAAGCTGTATCGCGCCTGGCTTTGCACGGTTTATCTTCTACCTTAATTATGTCACTCTTTGACTATTATTATGTGGGTTTCTGTCAAAAGCAGGTAATTTAGTTCAAAGACAGGCACAAAAGGGGCTCCGGAGAAAGAAAGTCATTTGTAATAGCTGTATCTCCGCTTTGAGTGTCAGTCATAGGCGGACATTGTTCTTACACAACCTCAAGGGAAAATTAAAAAACCTACAGCCGTGTAATACAACATTTAAAGCAGATTTAGACTCACTTTGTCTGGGTCTTTAGTCCCATTTGACAATCGAGATGATTCAGGAACAGTAGAATTTAAAGAAAGCGTTTGAAAAATTACCGACATGTGTAAGTCACCAGCTGTTCAGCTGCTGCTCGCCATGGCGGAAAGAAACGTCAAAAGAAAAAGATGCTTCATATAGTGAGTACAACAGCAAATACATTGAATAACTGTGTCAAATTGAAAAACTGTTAAATGTAACCTTTCAAAATCTTCAGACGCGTCCTGTCGTGCCGATCACACACTCGATGCAACGTTGAGTGGTCCAGCTGAGTGACGTGGACAGCTGTAGTTTTAGACGTTATCTGCAAAGGACTAAAAGGAATCGAATATAAACTATGGGTGAAATCACAGTCTGCCCTCAAGCCTTTATGTGAAAACCACTTATGCACTCGCGTGCAGGTCACCAGTGTGTTGCTTCGTCACACATCGCCCGGAGAGGAGTCGGGGAGCCATCTTTGTGTGTGTTAGCTCCTCATGTCGTCCTTCATAATTTCTCGTGACCTTTTCTCTGTCAGTGCGCAGTGAGTGATTATCAGGGCAGTTACCGTGACTTCCTGATTTCCAGATGCAGATTATGTGTAGAATGTAATTACACAGATGTATATGCGAGGGCTAAGGTTAATGGTTTTACGCAGCTGTCTAAGTGTGCTTGTGAGAGTGTGTGTGCAAGTGTGTATTGGCAGTGAGTGACAGAGTCTCTATTCAACTGACTAACCAGACCGTTTTGCCTGAGGCCTGACCTTTGGCGTTGCCTTATCTGTGAATATAATCAGCCGTAACAGAACCCAGTGTCAGCTCTTGGAAACTGGCGATGGAGCTGCTTTTCTACAATTAGCAGGACCTAAAAAGATATTGCGATGCATTTTGATTACCTTCAGCGAAACTCATAACCTGCCCTGTGGCTCCGATATGACAGCAGCGTACACACAGAACGTGTAACCAGTCAATCACAAGGCAAACCAGTAGGTAAACCAGTGACTTTTGCATGCGCTCTCGATGCGAAAAATGTTGCCACACAAAGAAACGGTGAGAAAACACATTCATGCAGCAGTGTCATTTCCCCCGAGTGCAGAGGCTCAGCAAACATATTGAGAGCTGCAGTGTCAATATTTTCTGTGGTGCAGACATCTGCAAAAAGAACAAAAGAAAAGAAAGCGAGCCCCCTCCTCTAACGCCACTTAAAAGACAAAAAACTTGTAGATTTGCTTCGCTGTAAGTGAGACAGTAACAAACAAGGTTGTCAGTGAATTATAAAGGTTGCGGAAAAAAAACTCGGAGGCGCTCATAACTCAGGTCAATATCACTGAAGTTCCTCCTTTTAATATGGAAGAGAGGAAAGGAGCATCAAAAAAACATTTGCGATAGATGAGTCATTAAATTAGCCTGTAGCGTCTCTGTACTACTCAGCTAAATGAACCGAAGGGGGAAATTCACCAGGCGACGCCAGTGACTTTGCTCCACAGTTACAACCTACCGGGGCACTTTATGGTTTACCTTACAGCCATTTCTGTGCGAGTAAATCCATTTAAAATAAATGCAGTGCTCACGGGTGCTGAAGAAGAAGAAAAAAGACTAATATAAAATATCACTGAAGTGCCAACATATTGATACTTAGTCATGCACTATAAGTCATAATAGGACATACTCAACAAAGTAAGAAGTTGGAATAGCACTGAAATGACAATGACATAAAGACCAGTTGGAAAGCAATCAATCATGCCGGTAATATATGAGCATTAGCATTTTATATTCCACTAGTGTACATTCGGCCCTTTGTTCCACTGCAGACGGAATATTGCGTGCGAACTATGGTGTAACAAACCAGAATTTAATAGTTCAGTAAGTAACTTTTTGCAGGTGCTCCAAAAATGAGGCAATTAATCAAATATGGTGGTTGAATTATGCTGTTTAATTTGCCCAGGTGACATAAAAAGCCTCCTTAATGCCTCTTTTTTAATAGGCAGGCCTCTGGATGTCTTCAATTTTGATTTAATTCAAGTGACATTTAAACACAGAACAAAAGGTGAGCTTGTGACTCACTTTAAAGCTACAGGGCCGTTTTAGTTTGCATTTGAAACGAGCATTTCCACAGGTTCAGTCTAAGTGTTACCCACGACTGTGAGTTCAATTTTGGCTAAACATGTAGGTGTCTGAAGCCTGTATGTTTGACATTTACCCAAAGTGACGACTTTTTGTCGAACGCAATCCTCTGGAAATGATGTCGCGTCAACTGCGAATCTGTTGCACGGTAATAAAACACCCCTTCACACACCTGCCTGACGTCTAATCGCTCCTGTCCTGACCACTTGAGCCACCCGCATAGACGACAGCAACCCGCAAACACTCGCAGTCAAACACAGCGACATGTTTTGTCACCCGGTGTCATGCACAGTCTGGAAGATTGATAGCGGCGCAATTACCCTCTTTATCAAAAGACCTTCTCGTCGCTGCAGAACCAATAATTTCCTTCCATTTCACAAAACAACTGAATCGTCTTGACGGAAACGGCTTCCGATGTTAATGGTTTGTCGTTTTGCGCCCTCAGCCGTCCCGCCTGCTTTGTATTCCTTTTTAGCTCTGCAATAATAATGATTCTGACTTGCAAAACAACAACAGCGTACACGTGTTCGGTCCCCAGCTTACAGATAATGCACTCAAGTATGGAGCGCCAGCTGTTGCCTGCAGTACAGTATGCTAATTGCTATAGTTTTGAAACAATAGATATGCATAAGAGCATTCAGTGCTTGCTCAGCTTGACAGATGTAGAGTGAAGTGTACACATAAAGTACATTTATGTATTGTTGAGAGACCCACTTCTATTGTTTCTTTGTCACATTTTTTTTTTAAAGCCTGATTTCAAAATTGTTTGTCTCATGCACAGCAGGAAAGTATTTGACATGTTTTGTGTGTGTGTGTGTGAGAGAGAGAGAGAGAAACTCCCATTTATTTCAAAGCCCGTTGAAATATCACTCGCAAGCTGGTAACACTGTCTGAGCCTCACAGTGTGATGCAAGAACCCTCGAGTGTATTGAACTAGCAAACTGTAGAAGATACACCCGTCCGTATCAGCTGCTTAACAGGTCTGCTGCACTGTTTTTTTTTTTTTTTTGTGAGCTTAAAAACTTGCAAACAACTGTCAGTGTGTGTTGAGCCGATGTGTTCAGATGCTGAACGCACCTCCACCTCCCCTCATTACCTGGCAGCGCACAACGGGTGTGTGAGTGGCGCCGTGAGCTGCAGTAACGGCGGAGCAGGTCTGTCACTCTGATGGGACTTTATGGAGGATCCAAACGTGAAGTCGACGGATAATAGGACGGCGCTCCAGTTCCAAGAAACAATTTATGGAACAGAGCCGTGTGAGATCAAACTATTTGCTGCTTTCCAAGACGGTGTTTATAAATCTGACTGTAGTGTGTGATCATTGGCTAATTTGATATTTGAGTTCATATTTTATGCCCTTTGATTCCTTCAAAGCCAATTTTGCATCGTGGTTTAAAACATCTAGAGCAAACTTTTTTAAATTCCTAATCACCTTTATTTTGATGGCACCTGCTTTTGTATATTGTAAAAGTTTTTCTGACAATTAGCTTCATTTTAATGTTTTGGTCAATGAGACAGGAGAGCGGGGGAGTAGAGTTTGACTTTGTCGCAACTTTTGGAGGAAGGAGGAGTTCGGAGTCACTTAAACGACTGATATATTTGTCAGGTATGTGGTTGTGTAACAAAGTTCTATCGTCCAAGTGAAACGTGATCCATTTTTCAGGCAAGGCAGCGTAGCAGAGCAAAGGCAGGCAGGCACTCATACATGCACACACATTCAGACAGCTGCCTTTACTTTACATCCACCTCAGGGCCTTTACTGGAGCATTTATTTACCCCGATTCTCATAACAACTCTTGTATTTGCACAATTTTCTCACCCAACACTTCACCTGCTCCTCTCTGTCATTGGATGTGGGGCTTGTGGGCAGATGAGCGCACAGTGAGATGCTCTCTCTCTCTCTCTCTCTC
>JAUESE010000037.1:4193030-4214921 GCA_032274725.1 Malacoctenus triangulatus
TATTTTGGGGTTTTATTTTCTTTAGTTTTTCCTTCAGATCTTCCAGGATCAATTACAAGTTGAGTTTCTGTAAGCACATGTGCCAAAACTCTTCTCTTTACTGGGACTTGTTGTTTGTCCACCACTGACCAGCATGGCCACTGTCCCATTTTGCTTCAGTCTGGTTTTATGCATGGGTGAAACAACAGTTTCAAAACTATCTTACTAAAATTTTAGTGTCTCAAAATAAGACTTTGCTCTGCTAAATGTCAAAAAAAAGGTTAATTTACAAGTTCAAAAAAGTGAATCAAGCATCACATACTTACTGTAACACATGTTCATGTGGCCTGCTGCCAATTTAGGTCTCAAAAGTCAGATTATTTCCTCCTGGTGGTGAAATCTGGTACCTGCGCGTGCCCTCTGCTTCGCTCCAGCTGTGGAGGCCTTTATCTCCGCTGTGTGCTGATGTACTCTGACATTAATGGGGATTTTGGCTGCGATAGGTCCCGCTTTCTTCTCCCTGCATGCCTGGCAGTGTCACTACAGCTCGGCCCGCTCCGGTTTGAGAGACCCACAATTCAAAAGGAACTTCCCAGTGGGACGTTGTGAATAACCTCACATTTTAAAAGCCGGGGCCCGGTGCTGATAGTGCTACCGGCTGGATAATGGCCAGCTGACACTGGCAGAGCAGCGAGCTGGACAATAAAAAGAGCCGCCGGGCGCCAACAGGTAGGCTCGACTGGCAATATTTATTTATGCTGCAGCTGGCCATGAATTTCAGTGGAAATCGGGTGGCACAGTTCTCGCCTGGGTTGGTCGTATAATCTCCCACCCTCACAGACTAAGGATGTCACTTTGGGTGATGGGACTCGCAGAAAAGACCGACGGCTGAGTCTTTCACCAAGGTCAAGATGAAATTCAGCATTTCTGCTGAGTTTCCAACTCTGGGATGGTTTGTTTTGCAATCACAAGTTAACAAATATTTGAACTGATTTTAAATGTGAAACACCCAACCAAAACTTGATGCTACCTTCAACATGAATGATGTTATGCAGAAAACAACATTCAAGGCCATTATAAATGTCAGAATTATACGATTCTTTACCTAAAAGTAAGCCTTTAACGAGTAGCTGTCAACTGGTGCCTTTTATGTTGTTTTTTCAGTTATCCAGTTTAGTTATTGGAGCTGGACTCACATGAGGAAGCTAAAACGCCATGAGAGCAGTAAGACTGCAGTTTGTGACAGTGGGAAATGAGTGATGCGGCCTGGGCCCGTTGCGAAGATAGTGTTTGACATAATCAGATAATTACTCTAATATGGATGGCTGCCTGTAAACGAAAACATTAATGGGATTTTCTTTTCACTGAGAGCAAAAACAAAAATTATGAGAGCGTTTGAGCAAAGTCGTCGTCGTCGATCTACCAAGAGCACCGCGGTGCAAATGAGTCACGTTTCCTCTTGAAAAAATACGAACTGAATAGAAATCAGATGAACATCAGCCAAAAAACTAAAAGTGGATCAGCGTTTGATATCACTATGAAGCTATAAATACGTCTGTGTGTGATGCGCTCGTATCTCTGGGTGAGTGCTCATTTCCATTTGTGGTCCTCTTTATCAGGCTTGACATATTTGAAGCAGAAAAACATACAGCTCACACACTGTTGGACAGAGACTCCGCACTTGGAGGGTAACATTATCTTGATGAGCTAATTAAACGCTCAGTGCCACGGCTAATGAAAATGAATTCAAGTCAGCTCAATAGGCTCCATGTGCCTTTACGTTGCCTGACACAACACACAATGAAAAGGTCTGCTGTTTAGTGGTGAAAAGCTGGAATATACACCTACATTCATGCCTTATTTGTCCAACATCTTTGACCTGTTTAATGACATTCAAGCTGCATAGGAGAGCTATACTGTGATAATGAATGCTTTCTGCATCGGATTACAAACCCATTCTTCATTCACCGCCACTGCATATTATGCAGAGTTCAAAAAGTCAGGGAGAGTGAATGCATCATCATGAGCTTTTGACTCTTGCAGTTAGTCTTTTTTTTTTTTCCAAGGCAAAAAGCTGAAGAGGAATAATAAAGTTTACGTAAAGGGACAATGGACAAGTTTAGAAAGTGCAACAAATGCATTTGGTATTGGTGCTTGTCAAAGTAGACACGAGCTTAATTCTCCATCTTTCAAACATTTGTTTAGCCTCATTGTTCAGCGACAAGCCCCCCTTTTTTTTAGCTTGTCAAGATTGTATTCTCCTGCTGTCAGTATTCTTTTTTTATTGCTAACCAGAGGCGCAGTGAGATGTCAGCTTTAATAGAACGTGGAAGAAAGAAGTCTGAGCTAATGTTTGAAGTGCTTTTACATGTTTGTGGTTGTTTCTGACCTCAGTTAGACAGAACAATACTGACACTTAGATCTCTTTCATGCTGCAAAAAACACCCGCTTTCGTGATGGTACATTCTTTTAAGGCTCAGTTGGGGTGTTCCTTCAGAGATAGCAGGGGGAGCTCTCTTACATAGGTGGAGCTTGGTGTAGAGTTGCCACTCCACATCAAAAAGCAGTCATTTGAGATGTCCCGGTGTCTATTTTAGATGGCTCCCGAGAGGGAGTCACTCGACTGGCCCAGAAATGCCCTAAAGCCCTGTGAGGTGTTTCTCTACTCGCTCCTCTCCCCTCTTCCTTTTCCTGGTAAATGACACCAAGAAAGAATGGGGAACCCCCACCAACACTTTGGAAAAATATTTACCTTTTGGAAGTCTTTCTCTTAAAGTGACCTTTGCCAGAGCAGGTGTGCACACAAAGGCCAAAAAGCATAAAAATTTCACAATTTAAATGCAGCTATGCACATGCAGAGAAGGCCTTGGTCTTTAGCTCCTCCACTGGGACCCGTATCTCCTTGAGAATTTTCTTGGGAGGTTGTACAGAGTGCTTCAGAGTTCATGCTTTTGTGAGTTTTTCAGCTTTGATAATCTTTTGATGCTCCGCATAACCATCACATTTATACAAAGGTAATGTTTTTTGGCCCTTCGGTGACTTATCAATCCCAGTTGCTTCTAAACAATTCCCACATTCTGGCAAAATAGCAGTAGCTGGAGGCTTTGTAATTTATTAAACAGAGGCGGATCATAAGACAATAGTCTCCTGGGCACAGTCGTGTTTTCTGTTTGGCTTCTCTCAGACATTTTTCCCCGGGACTCGACTCCCTTTAATTTAGCAGAGTTTTTGGAGGAATGGAGACGTAGAACAGACCAATTCTGTCTTTCACACGTCAATCTAGTTTGGTTGTTAGTCTGTTCATTGTCTGAGAGGGACTGCTGGCAAATCTGTGAAGTTCAGACACTCTCTGCCAACCACACCTTTTTGGCAAAACAGCAGCATAGTGGAGGGTCGCAGTAGTGTGAAGACTCAATAGAACTGATTACCAGTGTTGGCTTTATTTTTTTTTTCATTTTCATTGCTGTTGAGAATGCTTTCTGATGGTGAGACATTTGTATTCGAAAGAACAATCACTTTTGGAGCTAAACTTGCTGAAAAAAGTGGATATTCTCTTAAAATCTCAGTAAATTGTGCTTGTCTGACACCATTATTCTAAATTCAGAGGTGTTTGTAAGTCACTCGATTCTAGCTGGAGCTGCATACTGTTGGTACATGTCGAGATGGATCATTTGGTGCAAATAAAAGACTCAAAGGGAACAAATATCCATGTGTAAGTTTAGATCACAGTCGGAGGCTTTGCTGTGTCGTGTGTCTGTTTACATGGGCGGGTAGTTCTGTGCGTCACCATCTCTGACCCCTTGTATTTCCCGATAACCCTCACTGACATAGACGATTCTTCCACATCTGTACCTTCGCGGCAACCCACAAAGGTTTCCTCGCCAGGAAAACAAATGCACACACTCGCACGCAGGCTCACACACACACACACACACACCCCACACACACACGCACGCACACAGACCTTTACTGCCCCGTCCAAACATCCTTTTCAGACCACGGTAAACAAGATATGCGAGGGCGAGCTTTGACCTGCTCTGTGTTAATCCAGTCAAAGCACAAACACAAACACACAAACACACACACACACACACGGGCGCGAGCGCACTATACTTTTGATTCTGGCCACATTCATCCAATCTGATGCAGGAGACTCGGCGTGTTTGCAGAGCAGACAAAGGGGGTAAAGAGGCACAATCCAATAGGTGCCTGGGCTGTATTTGTATGGTCATCAGGCTCCCTTTGCTGCCTCACTCACCACATTAAATCTGAGCTCACACAGCCTCAGAAAAGTGCAGTTGAAAATGGAGTTGAACTGTCAGTTGTTGTCAAAACTGCACCGATTTATTGTTTTTCTAATATCAGACGAGTGTATAGTGTCTCACCCTCCTCCCATCTAATAAAGCAGTTATTCATCTATTGAATAAATAATGAATCATCGAACAGAAACACGGTTCAAACTCTTCCGTCATCTAAACTGTCACATCAGCGCCTCCGGCATCTTCTTTTGGCATCGTGGAGGCTTGTTTTGATTTCGCTCCATGTTAGATCTATACTCAACAGCAAGGCGGGACTGATGGCTGCTCTCCGGATGATGTATCGAGTCCTGACCCAGACCTATCGACAGCCACATCTCTCAAAAACACACCGGCAGCCACTCAGCTCCTCCGCCTGCCATCTTCAGCGCCAAACTCGTGTCTGGGTAAACAAAAGCCACACAGCAAAGCCTTTCTCAGAGACGCCAAAAACAGTAATCCTGCATATCAAAAATCATACAAAGACCAGGCAATGGGTTAATTTGTAGAATTAAGAAAGCTTTTTCATTGTATTTGTTTTTCTTAGGGCTAACCGTGCCACTTTAGCCGTCATATAAGTTTATTACATGCACAAAATCAAACATTCAAATTTTAGTCAGCTGTAATTCTGGGTGTAATGTCGAAGTTGTGTTGAAGATGTGTTGTTTTCCAGTAGAAGACGTCAACTTGAATGTTGCAGTAACATGGTCAACCTTTAATTTCTGACACACTGTGATAGGTCGTCTCAGGTCATCTTGAGCCTGTAGAAATGGTTGCTAGACTTTCCCTGTGCAACACCTGGTTTGGAACCCATGACGTCGGTTGTTGTCGCAGCTTGGTTTCGACCTCAGTCTCATGAGTGTCATGACAGCGGTGCCTTGGAAAACCCCGTTTCTTAACGTCATCAACAATTCAAGCGAGCGGCGGCCGTGACTCATGGCTGCGTCCCCGCGCCTCAGCTCAGACGTTCCGAATGTGAAACAAAGCATTCGAACAGCAGGTGAAACGAGCCTCTCAGCCAGCAGGAGGTATAATAGTCTTAGATAAGATGAGTGTGCTGCCGCGGGATGAACTGGGTCACGTCGTAGTTTGAACCAAATCATGTTTTATTGTGCATCCAGTAGGATAGTGCTCAGGATGCGAGCAGACATGTGCAGCTGACGTCTCAAGATGCAAGGCGTGCAGAGGCTCGGTGCGGGGGAGGCGTGTGCTATAAACTTTTTCAGTGGGTCAGAGGTAATCGACACTGGCCGAGACATTCATCTGAGCACAGAGCTTCTCAGTTGGTCTAATTATGAGGACGGCATAAGAGAAATGGAGGTAGCTGTAATGTGATTCCTCGCTGTTAGATGAAGGCATTTCGTGAGTGTCTGTGTGTCTTTAGAGGATTAAGGGCAGTGTGGGCAGTTTATTCTTCTTGGCCCACTCAAGAGGAGTATTACCATTACATGAGAAAGAAAAGAAACTTTATTCTAAATAAAAGAAAGGAAGCCACATAGCATTAACATAGTTTTCTGATTGTCGGTGACGCTTCGAGCTGCGTGTCAAAATGCTAACAAGGCATCCTCTGGTTGGAGCACGATGCTGGAAATTGTAGGTTGAGTGGGTTGATTATAACTCCAGCTACCAAATTAGATAAAAACGTAGAGCAATTTCACTAAAATTGTCCTCTAAAGTTCTCCCAATCGAACCTCGTAGCCATTTTCGAGGAGTGTGAAAATAGCCTATTCTTACACCTTCCAGAACGCCTTGTTCCTGTGATAACAGGGTCTGTCTCAAAGTGCTTTGATTATGACATTGCACCCAGAGTTCCTTTGGGCACGAGTGGAGGCTTTTAGCAAAATGTCAGCCAAATGCAGGCCATGCTAAAATACGTCTGATCACTGTGTCTGTAATTGACTTGCTGCCTGCATTCGGCAGAGGCCTGCACATATGTGTTTATCCGGGCAGCTGGTGTGTGCATGTGTTTGCCTGCACAGCCTGTCGGTCTGCTTTCCTGGAGAATGCCATCCTGTGCACAAACCTCGGGTCTCCACAGAGGCCAGGTGAATTGCTTTATGGAAAGCTGCACAAGCATCCTCGGGGAAAGAATCGTATACAGATCGGCGGTGGGCTGGCTCGGTGATATTACTTTTGTGTGCTGAAATAAAGCATCATGCATTGGAGTGAACGCGAAGCATTTTTACTACAAGCCTTTTCTCCTTTATGCACATCCCACCATTCAGCAGTTTATACAATCAGCCTCGATTTGCTCTAAACGGCTAATGTGCCAACTGGACCAACATTAGTGTCAGTTAGCTTGGGACAAATTTGCTTGTGTGTGTGCGTTTGTGTGGCAGTTAATCTTCACTAAGAGTAACTTTGTGTTTATCCATTCTTCTTTTAATTATCCACTGACTTTGCAGTTTGCTTGTGCCATTGCAAAGTCTAACCGTGTGCAGCTATTTGGGACTGTGCTGTAATGACTCCTTGTGAGCTCACATGTCGGCTAACACTCACAAAACTGGAACTTTTTTTTGTTGTTGTTTTTATTGTCTTGTTGTTTGGTGCATCAAAACAAACAAAAAAAGGAGCCATTCCCCTGGAGCTTTACTGGCCACAGACATATTTATGCACGGCTTCGTTGTAGTGTACAGTATGCGAGCACCTGAGCCCAGTCACACACTCGGTGGCTCAGAAAATGACTCAGTCTGACCTTAGTCTCAGCTGACAGTGTGTAGGAGCTGCATGCCCTATAAACTGCACAATGGGCCCGATGGCTGGCAGGTAAACACAGACACACCGACAAAGGTCATCCTGTATAGCTCCTAACAAGATTAAAAATGATTCATGAGTCCACAGTGATGCTATTCGCCCTCCTACAGAAAATACTGCCTTCACTCCTCAGAGGAGGGACAGGAGGAAAATATATATATATGTATATGCGCAAACTTTTTCGCCACTGAACCACTACAGAGGTGAAGCGGTCGCTTGCTCGCCTAGCCAGTTGAACCTGGGAGGGATACTCAGGGAGAACTCGCCATGGAGAGCCGATTTAAACCAGATAGAAGAGGCTTCCGGTGGCTTCTGTCTCCCACCGCAATCGATTTACATCCACTCCCAGAGTTCAGATGAGGCAGGTTTGTGCCTGTTGGGCAGTTTCAGTGTCAGTGCTCATGATCCTCTGAAAATATTGTCCTTCTTCCTGTCTGCATCTATTTGCGTGCGCACATACCTGGAATTTGCATCCGTACGTATGAGTCTCGAGACTGCGGGCCATTTTTATTATCTAAATGGGCCCAGGCAGCGCTAAGCTGGAACCAATCACAGCAACCTGCTGGGTTAGGTCTCTGAAGGGGGCAGCATCAGCTCAATTCTTTCACTTTCCCAACTCAAATGTGGTTTTTCTTTACTTTATAAGCACATGAATCAGCCAGATGTGACCACTTAGGATGCTGACAACCATCAAATTGTCAAACACAGAAACACCACCTGGATGTTGCTCTAAACTACCCACACCTTTTTTTTTGTCGCATACTTTTACAAAACTGATAACATAGCACTGCTTCTGCTTGATATACGTTCTAGTATTAATAATATTTATAACATCCCTGCATATCAAGAAGAATTGTGTTTTTGTGAGACTGACATTGTAAAATGTTATAATGGATTCTGGTTTGAGTTTGTCACAGTTTACCACTTTTGTTATTCCAGTACGAGACAGAATTTTCTTACTCAGACATAATTATGCCACTCAGACGTGATCATTTCTTTCGTTGCTTCTACTGCTTTTCATCCCAATACCTATTAAAATTATTCTTTTGGCCTCAAGAACTTTATACTGCACAAGCAATACATCACTTTGCAATATCAAAAACTGGGCAGACGAACCAGCAAAGGGTTTAGAAAAATCAGCCTCGACCAACCACGGTCTAACAGTCGCTGCTGTCCACACAGCCGCAGGTGTGCACGGGTATTAATTATTAATTATAGCTCTTTCTTCAAAGCCCGAAAGATATAAAATTACATCTCTCATAAGCTACAGCTTTTGTTTATTACATATCATTTATAATTAAAAAACAAGGATGGATAAGAAATACTGCCGTCTTATTATCCAGTCCAATTTCAAAGTGGTTTGAAGGCATTGCGAGTATGAAAGCTGATTTCTAATCTCAATAAACACCTGCAAAGCTGCCACTTACCTTCCAGGGAGTTCTATATTATGGCTTATTGGCAGTGCTCTCACTTTGTCTCCACCAACGAGGGGGATGAATCGGCGGGGAAGAGCGTCGCACGGGATCGTGTTTTGTTTGCGTTACATCCCCGCATCGATTAAGGATGGAAACTGCACCGTGCTCTGTTGCGCTGCTAAATTTTTCATGCCGCATGAATTAAGGATGTGACGATCCCTAAGGAAAGACGGGGGGGAAAGCAGCCAGGTAGCGGGAGGGGAAAGAAACTTCTAAACACAAGCTTTCATCGCTGAGGTGTGTCTGTGAGCTCGTGCGTGGAGATTGCTTTCCTAGAAAGCTATTGGCCAAAGAGACAGCTTCCGTGCTGGAAGCAGGTACCCACCCATGCCCACACAGAGAGCAAGTCATGCACACACTCCCACATGTGCACGCTTAGTTGAAGTCCACTCATGCATATCAGTAAAGCTGATGATCTTAAAGCGTAATCCCTCCTGAACGGCAGCAACACTTGTGTCTTTAAACCTTTTTCAAAGCGTGTGGCTTCATTTAGCAGTGTTTTGAAGCTCCTTAATTCGAATCAATAACAAAAAAATAAAAGGCGTTTTTTTTTTTTTTCGCAAAACCTCTGAAGGCTTTTTCTGCGAGCGGTAGAGAGAAAATAAAAACAGTGCAAATGCTCCAGACAAGAAAAAACAAAAATGAAAAATGAGCAGCTTTCATTCAAAAATTCAAAATCTGGCTGATGTGAGGTATCATCAGATATCAGACTCCCAATGGTGTGTGAGCATCTTGGAAAGAAGCAGTTAACATTAGTGTGTGTTAATAGGATCAAGAGTGTGAGGCAATTCAAACCTAAACAAGGCGGGAATAATAAACATTATTTCGCTTTTACTAAAAATTGTCAATGTAAGACTGGATTTTATCACATTTGGAGTCCAAACATGATTCCACTCGATCTTCCACCTTAAATCCTGTAAGCTCCCTCTCTAGTAACTCCAGGAACACAATATCATCTGTTTGGGTAAGAAGGATGGCCTTCGACCTAGCGTTGGAAACCGTGTAAATATCAGCATAACCTAAAGCCCGGAGGTTTTCTCAGGTCACATCAGGTTCAGTCATCCACTTCACACCTTTTCTTGATTGAACCAGCACTGGGCCGCGGAGGGGAAAAAATATACTTGATCTAAACGAGTGTGGTGAGAGACGGAGGGCTGTGCTCTCCAGGAAAGTGGGCTTTCTTTGAATTCAGTCAGGGAAATGAGTGTTGGCTGTAATGGGTTCAATAAGGACTTTGCCAGCAGCCTGGCTGTTCAAATTGTCCTTCTTTCATTGAATTCCAGCGAGTTTCTTTTTCCATTTGGAGGAGGAGTGAGCACACTTGGTGTGTCTGAGAAGACGGCCAGGTGGCACAAACAGGTTTGTGGAAGTACAGAGACAAACAAAACGCGCGGCAGGCGTCCGGGAGAATTGGTTGCGCGATTGAACTAAAGTAGGGTGGTTGATGATGAGACTGCCGGGGACGGTTAAGCCAGAGATAAGTGAGAATCTAAAAGTGAAACCAAACCGGGGAGGCGATGACGTTCCCTGGCGACGATTCTACGAGTGCCTGGAAGACTCCAGGAAGGAGGGATCACCAATATTTAAAAAGATGTCCCAACATTCGGGTGTTTTGATGCAAAGCAACATTGAAGTCCAGAATCATGAGGATCAGGGCGCTGGTTTGAAAAGCTTTAAGGCAAGGTTGAAAAAGCAGCATAGATAAAGGAAATATTAAGCTCCTTTAAAAGAGTTTTCTGATGGTCTCTTGGATCTGTGGCTCAGATGGCTGCTGGGGGGTCTTTTTTTTTTGGCTGTTAAACACAACAGCCGCTGCTGTTTGTCTTCATGAGACAGTCCTTTTAAGACAAATACACACAGGCTACTAATTGCATGAACTTTGCCTCATACAGTAGTTTGATTTGGTGCCCACAACCAGACGTCTCGGCAAAGGGCAGAGTGAGAGTGGACACTGTGACATTTTCGAGAGCCTTGCAGTCATTCATTCATTCCCATCGCTCTCTCTCCCCCTTCTCTCTGTCTGTCTCTCTCTCTCTCTCGCTCCCTCCCTCCCTCCTCTCCCTCGGAGTGCCACTGTAAGCCAATACTGATCCCGAGCAGCAGAGTGGCTGACTGAGTGCCTGTCTGGTAGACACGCCGACTGTGCCCAGTGGTGGATTAATGTGGTTACTATCGAATCCCCGGGTTGGGAATCGATCTGTCCGTTTGCGTGGCATGAATGCATAAGGAAGCCTGGGATCAGTGTGCGCGGGCTGTTTTTTGTCCGTGTGTTTGTGTGTGTGCGGCGCTGCCTTTGTGTCTGCAATTATATGCATGCAGTGTGTGCAAGTGTGACCTTTCTACTGCGCTTGTTTGCCCAGTTTTGATGTGCACCCACTGCATTGATTTCAATGCACTCCCCTCTTCATCGCGAGATCCGACGGGTTCCGATGTGTCTGTGCGGGTCCAGCGTCTCTCCTTTTGATTCCTGTTAATTGTATCTGCGGGTCATGTCGTTGCTGATCACCTGTCTTCATCGGGATGATGGATGGAGCTCTGATTTCATGATGGGTCTCTTCATTGCCTGATGGAGCTCTATTAAATCTCGTCTAATTTGATTTACCCTGGTGATTTGGCCACATGTCTCCTGCACACAGGTCTCAATGAGGTCTAGATTGGATTGGATCGGGGCGCATAAGCTTGTGAGTAAATCAGACTTACCTTCAGCTCCACAGCCGCTGCATTTGATCTGATTTCGGTGAAACGCCTGCTTTTCAATGCGAAACAGGCCGCATTAAAAAAAAGAAGCTTCATACAAAACGTGTTTTAAAATGAGAGCATTTGATTAGAATGAAACACACTGTCACTCTTTGTTTTCCTTTGATGGTAAAAAGTTAAGGCAAGCGACCTTCCGCATTTTTGAAAGGCTCCACAACACAATGAAGCTTTTGTAAATATGTGACTGCACAAAGAGAAGAATGATGGATGTCAATATGTAGAAGTTTATTCATCCTTTTCTCTCTTGCTTTTTGTAGCTGTGTTGCAGTTGTTTTTGCGCAGTCATCTCAAACAGACTCCATTAAGATTCTGTGTTTTCGTCTTATCAGGTGTTCTGGAGGGAAATAAGTCACACTTGGTGGTTGCATTTGAATTTTAGTTACGAGATAAAATCAGTGCTCCTCAAACGAGTTGAAGTTTTAAAAAGGGAAGCAGCAAAAAAGAGAAAAAAAATAGACCGGAGCCATCATTGTTGAGCTGAAAGCGAATAAAATATTACTGGTTATTAAGGCATTTCTTTTCATTTGCTGTTCCAAAAAAAAGGGTTTGATTATTTCATTCTAGGGCTTTTAGGCTCAGGGCCTCAAGTCGGTCTTTTATATATTTTTAATGGGTTTATTCAGTAATCAGCAAGACTGAGGAGAAGGCCTAGTTTGTGCTGGAATAAATAACTGAAAAAATAGTTGCACACAGTCACTTTTTAGATGATTTTTTTGTGTAATTGGACAAAAAAGTCTTCACAACAAACAGAATCTGCAGGACGGACACTTTGGACACTGGAGAGACAGAATGCTCTCTGGAATTAGGGGTAAAATAAAACCTCCAGAAAAGTCTTGTCTTCACCCCACTCAACAGTTATCACCTCCGCTCCCTGAATCCCCCCCTTCCACCAGCTTCCTTCCAGCCCGCTGCCTCAGTGTCTCCATGGGTGGGTCTCTTTGACTAAGACCACGCCGCAGCGTGCAGCAGCTGGTGATGGATTGTCCCATTACTCTGTGACTTCCCTGCTGTTTCCCTGTGGTCGGCCACACTGTGTTGGAGTGGATTGTGGAGTGTATGTGTATGCAGGCAACTACGTCTTTCTATCATTACGAGGTCCTAATGTCATCATGGCGCATATAAGTAGAAAAGGAAGCTTGTTAAACTCAACAGACAGAAATTAGTGCAGGGAAGTTGTGCCGCTTTTGTATTATGTTGCAACACTCTTGCTCTCGGACATCAAGTAAAAATGGTTGTGTGTGAATACAGGCCTTTATCTTTGTTTAATAATTGAAAGCCAGGGTGTCCATCAGTGTGTCCAACACTGTAGGCTCTTAATGTCAAAATTAAATTGGGAGGCATTGAGCAAAATGTGCTTTTAGGCTGCTAAAATCAAACACTCTGTCAGAACTCACACTGACAGAGAAATTACATCCTGTCTAAACGTTCCGCGCGCAGCACCAGAACACAGAGCCGGCCGCTGGCTCCTATGTGCAATCACGAGCGCGGTAAATGATGAATGTAAGTGTTATTAGCGCGCCGGACATTTAAAAGCACGGAGTAATCTTCTGCCTCATTGTTTCGCAGCTGCTGTCTAAAGAACATCTCAGTCAGACCTCCTCCTTGCTTTGATTTTTTATTTTTTTTTCCCATAAAAACATCCCACACTGGCAGGATGTTCTCCTACGCCTGCCCGCCTCTCCGGCGTGTTAGACCAGGTCCTCCCACATCCTGTAGCCTTATTAATATAGCCCTGAATATTACATTTGAGTCTGAAAAGTCAATAACGGTGCCCTTTCGTGCTCACCTGCAGGTTTCGACGAAGCCACCCACGTGCAACCAGCCACTCTCACCATGATGGAGCCTATGATTGGAGCATATTTAGAAGCTGTGTCCAGTTTTTTTGTCCACCCCTGAACAGGACAGATAACACTCGAGTGTCATATAATCATAGAATAGTGACTCGAGCCTGCGATAAGCCAAGATAACCTCAGATGAAGTCGGATAAACTCATTTTCTGTCATCGTCCATCAGCTTCCTGGCTCCCGTCCACTCGCCATGCTTCGCGTCCGATTATTATTGTATCACCTTAAATCAAAAACGAAATCTCCTGCCCCGCGCGTTTGATCTAATCAAGGAAGCCCACAGACAGCACTCCTCTCACTTCCCCGCGCAGCGGCCAATCACTAATCATTCTTTATCAATGCAATTAGCTCCATCTGTAGAACACCGCTTGCAGCTGGTGTCACTGATCCAAACATCCAGCTGCCTCCCCCCCCCTCCCGCCCCCCCTCCCCTACCTGCGGCCTCTCGCTGCTCCCCTCATCTCGTGTAAAGCTGCTTAGCGAGTCTCCGGGGGCGACGCCTCCAGCCTCGATGTAAACCTGCCACTGATTTCTCATTCAACAAAGTTTGTCCAGGGCTTGAAAAAATAAAAAAGCTTGTTAGGGAAATGAAACTCTTCGCACCACCCACCCACCCTGCTGCTGCAGATGGCTTATAGGCAACTATTTAACTGTTAAAATCGTCATAACATCCAATCTGTTTGCTAATTGTAACACCTGCAACTGTTATCATTGAGCTAATGTCATAAAAAGAGTTTTTTTAAAGGCTAGAATGGAAAAAATCACCAATAGGAGGATTTTTTGTATTTTTTCTTCACTCAATCGAGTTTCTTATTCAGGGATTTGACATCCAAATGTGTTCCTCGGTTACTCAAACCTAATTAAGCAGAGTGTGTGTGTATAAATGTGTGCTGTTGAAACAAACAGGTGGAGAAATGCTCACGGTAACAAGGCAAGCATCTGAATCCAACATAGTGGTCGGTCTTAAAAAGGTAAAGCTGCTGTAACAATTTATCACCGGAGCTGTAAACATCTCTCCACAGTAATTGTGTATTCATGTAAATAAGGCTACAAATTAGAAAACTGTCCTTGTAAAGTCTTGGTAGGATAAAAAAGTCAGGTGTGGTTTTAAAATAAGTATGTGTATCCGGAGGGTTTGTTTTGGCTTGTATAAAAAATGCACACGATCACTGCAGTGTGATTATACAGCTGTGTGGAGTCAGCATGTCCTACAAGTTAGCAAACTCCTCCAACAAACAATTCACTGGGAAGCTGTTGGCCAACATGCCGCCCATGCAAGTCAAGCATGTATGGGTGATTTAGAGTCGCTGATCAGCTTAGCACTGACATGTCTGTGTATGTTTGTAAATGTGAGAAACTGGGCCTGTTGGATATTTTGGTAGAAGGTGAAGAAACACCAAAGGTTGACTTGTCAGCTGAAACAGTGACTGGTTCGTAGAGGAAAATAAAACCAAAACTGTGGTTCGATGATAAGAGGAGAATATGCTGCCAAAGAGCTTCTGCACAGGAAAGTGTGGCATTAAAACCTAACTTTTTTTTTTCTTTTTTTTAACAAGCTGTGAGTTTCAGGCTCAGAAAAGCCTTTACAAAGCTCCTCAAGTATTCGGACAGTGACACATTTTCTTATTATTTCGGATGTGAAATGACAGCATCGCTGCCGACTGCCAGCTTTAATTTCGGGATATTTCTCGATCGCATTGGTTGAAACGCGGAGCGCGAGTCCTTATTTTGAAGTCAGCCTTTATTACGCTCTGCTAAAAGCAGATGGAACAGATTAGGACTGCAGTGAATTACCAGGTCTCCTTTTTTTTTTTTTTTTTTTTAGACCTGTCATAAATTTCTTCATGTGCAATTACGTCTGGTTGAGGAGACGAAGCTGCAGAGAGGAGGCTCTCTGTGGGGATTCAAGACGAGCGAGGTGTCGTGCCAAGAAAGGACGAGACGTGGCGACCGAATTTGAAAGGGGAAGCAGTGGAGGGGCAGAAAAAGACAGATCGGCAAAAAAAAAAAAAGAGCAGCACCTGACAACCCTTCAGCCCCTTCACTCCACTTTACCAGCTTGAAGCTTTACACCCCGGCAATATTTGCCCCCCAAACGGCTCCCACCATGGGCTGTCAGCCTCAAGACTGTCCCTTTTCACTCCCACAAGCTATCCTCAGTTTGACAGCCATGCACAAAGCTGAACTAACACACAGACAGACACACACAGCATCACACAAAAAAAAAGGAAAAAGAAAACAGGACACAAGTAGGCTGTCAGGTATGCACGCTGTGTGCACCCATCAGTGCAGGTATGCTGATGTGGTGCACACACATAAAAACCCACGCAAACACACTCGGGAGGCCAAGCGAGGTGGAAGAAGAATCCGATCAAACTGTCCACCTACAGATTGAGAAAAGCTGGAGCCTCACACACAGACACACACTCACACACAGACACACACAGGCTGCCTTGTCACAAATTGTGCGAACCTGCCGAAGCTTGCATCTGATGCTGAAACGAAACGATGGCAGCCTCCACCCCGAAGTCCCCTGCATCAGGATGCAAACAAACGAGTGAGGTGAAGTAAGTGACAGGATTGCATTACAGTTAGCCCAGACAAAATCCTGCCTTTAGGAATCAGTAATGCGTTGCATCAGCTCCCCCCCAGAAAAGAAAATAAGGACGTTTTGCAGGGTATCCAACAAGGTTTTAAAAGTAAAACTCAAGACTTCTTTTTAATCCCACTCAGGATACAGTGAATCACTCACTTCTTTGCCACACAGGCATAAATGCAAGGACATGTTTATTAATCTTTTGGATATTTATCCTCGTAAAATAAGTAGGAATAAACATTAAAACATCCCGAACACACGTTTGTTTTTGTGTTTAATAAAACAACCATTTGACAATTTTTATGATGTAAGGCTGAATTTATAGAAGTATGTCGACAAAACTGCAGTTCTAATGATCCCTGCAACCTTTCAGCATTGAGTAAAAACGAAGAAAATGGCAAACGATGAGGAACCAAAAGACTCATTTAAAAGAGAAAGAAAAAAAAAATAACCTACTGCCTTTTAATTAAATACGCTCTGTTGGATTTTTTTGTTCACATTTGCAATGTAATGATGAATATGACGCCTAATCAATACCAATATGTTTCACAACTCAGCCAAACATCGTGACCCTGATTGCATCGTTAATGCAATTATGACACATTTCATGATTTAATGCGGCCTCCCAGCCCGATTTAATTTACGATTTGAATATCCGTGCTGAAATGATCCAAAAATGATAACTTCTTTTATGGCTATTAGGTCCATTCATGACATCTGACAGAGTGACTTTAATTAAAGGAGCTGGAACTTAGTGGGTGACGAGTAAATAAACCAGGGCAGCACATGCCACACGACCAAGAGCCACAAGCCGATAACTGGGAGCCTGCTTTGGTTAGCAAGTTAAAACGAAACATGTAAGCCTGTATCATTGAAAGAATTGACAGGTACACTATGCAGTGAAAAAGTAGGTCAGTGTTGCATAAGCTAAATTGATGTTGAGAGCACGAGGATTAGGCTCGTGCTGCCTCTCGGATCTCTCTCTACTGTACTCGGATTTCTTCCCATTCATTTGAAACCCGAGCATTCACTGAAGGCAAAAAAAGAAAGAAAAGAACGGCTTCTGAGCAATTTCCTTTTTTTTTTACTCTCTACTTACCGTTTTCTTGCCTACCTGCATTGGTTTAACTTTGTTGCATGATTTTTTTCTGTGGTATTTAAACTCAGTCATCCACGTCATTAGTTCAGTTGTTAAAGGGGGGAAAAAATGTTTTATGACAAGTTCTGACTTAACGTCGAGCTGCACGTTGACAGACTTTGTCTCCTTTGGCGAAGTCTGCGCGGACGCAGCATGAATGTCAATCATCCGCGCATAACAAGCCCAAACAGCAGCTCCCATGAACCTCGCTGCTTCTGCGACGTCATCTCGCTTGCGAGGAGAAGTCCTGATCGCGGCCATTAATCATTCTGGTGATTACAAGGGAGTAAAATAAACACTCTCGGGGTCCTTTGCTCTCAATTTTCACTCCCAGCTTCTCTCTTGATCTCTTGTCATTTATGTTCAAAAGGCTAAAGGTGAGCCTTCGACTTTGCCTTTTCCAGCCGCTTCGCAGGTCTCTCTCACTCATTTATTGCCCGAGTCTGTCGTCCCTCTCGGCTCTGCCGTTGAATTGTCTCTGGGCCCAGAATGAAGGAAACTATTGGCTGGCAGGTTGAGGGGAAAGCGTAGCCTCCGCTCTATAGAAATGTATGCCAACAACAGAACTCACCGACTCAACTCTGCTTTAATTACCTCCACATATATGCGTGTCTGTGTGCGTTCTCCTGTGAGTCGCTGCTCGGCTGTTTGCAGAGCTGTATTTCTTCCTCCGGACTCGGCCTCTGGAGCGCTCCGGCTCGTCGAGCCCATTCAGGGAGGGGTGTTTGTTAAAGTCTGAGTGAGAAAGGTGGAGTAGATTATAGAACGATTCCCTGGTGCTCTCTTTTGCCTCTTCACATCACACTGCTAATACACACGCACACACACACAAGCTCCACAGTGTTGTTTGTCCCTTGGATCAAACCCGATTTTTTTATTTAGTCAGCTGGGCGCCAGCCAAATCCACGCTGCACTCGACAATATGGCCGCCTGCTCTGGCAGAGCATTTACATTTGTTTGGCTGTCAAACGGGTTTTGATGCAACAAGAAGCTGGGACTTGGCGAGGTGAGTTTTTTTTTACTGCGCTTTAGCAGGAAATCACAAGGAAACGCCTGCACCTGTGCGCTCCCCAATATCTGCAGCATGTAGACACACAAACAAGAAATCCTCACCGAGCCATCAATTCCTCCTGCACGCGTTTATCCCCGAGTTTACAGTATATTGCTATTCTAGCCGCCTGAGATTGTTGGATAGCACAGACACATATCCCATATCCCCGGATCTCTTTCGGGGTTATTTTATATTTAGCCTTCTAGTGGCTGGTCTCGCATGGCTGCACGGGCCTCTTGCTCAACGCTGTGCCGAGAATCCATAAAACCGCCCTGAGGATTCAGGCCTGTCAATTTGTGTGTTTTTTTTTCTTTTTTTTTTTTCCTGAGAATACTGATTCCTGCCCTTCATGCTTCTCCTCTATTCCTCAGGAAAAAAAAACAGATCGAGATTGGAAAAGATAGAGAAAGAATGTGCAAAAAAAATAGAGAAAAAGTCAAGGAGACCCGAGTGGTGACGAGATCTGGAGTTCGGATAAGACGCAGGGTAGGATTTAGGTGAGGGAGCGGGGTGGCTGGGGTTCGAGGGGGCGAAGACGAGGAAGGTTGACAGGTTTGGGATCGATTAAATTGGGGGAAAAAGTGAAAATCAACCAGAAAAGCTCTTTTTGCTTCTTCGTTAACCCTTTACGTGCCAACGTCTCTGAACTGCTGAAGCTCCAGTGATGTTTTATCTTCACTTTTGCTTGTTTGACCTTTTCCTGATTTTCCTGTCCATTTATTTTGAAAAAAAATCTAAATATCCTGTTTGAATTTCTGTTTTTCTTAAATCTGTGAGCCACCAGCCTGCCATCTTTCTTGCTACATCACATGATGCAAATTAGTGAAGTAGATTCAATTGCATGTGTATTATAAACATACCATCTGGTGCTTAAAGGGTTAATCTATAACTCTGGAGTAGAAAGTTGTTAACCCATTTAGAAATCACTCGCCCTCCACACTTCTCTCTTGTCTCTCACTGCGACATGGACTTATCGCGGCACAACAATGCCCGTCGGTTCGCTCATGTGAAGAGCCCCCCCTCCCTCGCCTGTAAACGGACCCTTTATAGGCTTTCCCAACACGCCTGGCAGATTTAAACCAACGGGAATTTTTTATTTTTTTTCCTCCACACACAAAGGCTTTGATTCGAGCCCCTCTTCGTGCTCACCTCCCCTCCCCAGACTTTAGTTTCCAAGTAGCTCGTAACGCCGCTTCGCAAACGCTCGGGATTGTTTCAGAGATTCCCAGAGAAACGTATTCATTACCATGCAAATTAGTTTGGGAGTCGTTGACTTAAAGCATTCGCCATACTTCATTTCGGAGTCTGTAAATGCAATTAATGGGACCTCGTTCACAAGAAAGCGAATTGCTGGCAGATAATTGTCATTGTGGGGATCCTATTAAAAAGTTTCTCCCCCCAGTAAAACATAGCGCGGAGCGGCAGCGGTAGCCGCGGCGTCGCTGTGACATAGGCTCCATAATGGGATAATAAAAGCCTCTTTCATCTGCCGTGAATAGAGCGATACTCATAACAAAGCAACAGAAAATGATTTCCGACATGATTTTTGCAAGCACCCCATTCAATTACCATTCTTGAACAATCTATGCAAATCGGCTACCTGCAGTGCCCAGCTGCGACGGATGCCGTGTGAAATCCTACTTAGCGAGGATTTAGGGAGGAGGGGGACATAAAGAGACGTATGCGGCGAGGAGACGCGTTCGTACGGGATTGAAACGACGCGTGAGCGAAGGAAGAAGTAGGCGCTGTCACTTTCTGGTGGTGCTGTGTGTGTATGTGGGGGGTGGGGGATCATTTCCAATGTGAAGCCACCGGTCCTTCGCTATTGTGATTATCTACGATGCAGCGTGATCGGGGTCAGACGCAGGTGACAGACAAACAGCCTCCAGCCAGCGGAGATAGAGTCAGCGGACTCGTGTTGTGTATGATCCAAACTCGGCAAATCTTCGCCTCGTGGGCGCAAAACACATGAGCTGTGACGCTTTGAACTGAGGTTGACTCCACTGAGCTAAATTGTTCAACTACTTATTCCGGCCATCACTTCTTTCAGTGTTAAAATTTGGGTCCTGATCATATTGGCTGATACAAGTTGTTCCTACATGTACGTCTTTGACTTAAGCAAATCGAGTTGATGTAAATCCTGCAGTTGTGTGATCTCTTTTATTATAATATGAATATTCGTGGTTATAAACTCTCCCTAAAGGAAGATCCAGCCATGGAATCAGACTGGGGTCCCTCTGCTGTGAGGCAGCAGTGCTTACCACTGCCTTGCTCACAGTCCAAACTCCCCTCTGATCATTTTAAAGTGATTGACTCGGTCCATCCCATTTGGGAATGATGCATGTGCTTCAGTGACCAGCTTGGCCTACTTTGCTGCAACAAATGCGGCATTACAAATGTGTCCCTTCTCTCGATTTGATTTTCTTCTGGCTTTGGGCAAAGTGCCAGGCCAGGAGGACAACACAAGCGAATGCACCTGTTATCCATTTATAAATGACAGCAAAGAGATGGTCTTGTACAGAACAGGTGGGTCACTCTGTTCCCACCATGTTGTTTACCTGGGATCAACACGCACCCCTGCTGCTCCGAGGCACATTATCCCCTAGTTGTGTTTCCATTAGTCAGACGCCGGTGCCCAAATGTTAATTTGCCGCTACCGGTGAAAACAGGCTGTGTGACGGGGTTCGAATGCACACTCCAGTTCAGTTCTTGCGAAAAGAGTTGGATAAACGACAAAGGGTCCTGACGTTCACCTGTCAGAATCGACCCACTTCCCACAAGGTAAACGTACACTGGCGCGTGTGGACATGCATTCATCTTATGCCCCCCCCCCCCATTGCCAGCCTCTCGTGAGGTATTAGGTAATCACAGATGTCAGCAGAAGGCGCCAGGATGGGACATATTTTGATTGTAGCCACCCATCCCCATTAGCCGATAGAATAATTACACTTTATCATCAGATCATCTCTGAGCTGGATGATGAGCTGCTGTGAGGTCGCGACCAGGTGACGGCGCCTGAATTCCTACCACACTGATGAGTGGGCAAATTAGTTTTCCCTCCCACATCATGAGCGGCTCAACGCTGCATGATGAGAGAGGCTTTAGTATGCGCCGATTGAATCAAAAAGGGGGGGGGGGGGCAAATCGGAGAAGTGGTTAACACCATTGTCTCACAGCGAGGAAGCCCACCTTCGATTCCAGTCACTGAGTGAAACGTTTCATGTCCATTTGTTCTTCCTGACTAATGGCTGCAATAGACTGTAATCTTTCTTGCCCTCTGCGTAGACGAAGCAGGTGTAGAAGATGGATGGATGGATGGATGGATGGAAGGACGGAAGGATGGATGGATGGAGAATATTGAGCGAAAACTCAAATCATCCCATCAGCTTCGTGAACTGATGGGATGATTTGAACTAACAGACCGTTGTGGGACAGTTCACTTATGATCCATTGATTTCACATCTCATACATCATTGTGGGAATAGATCAGCCGATACAAGGATATCTGTTTTCCCACACAGACGGGATTTGTATATCAAGATGTGGAAGTTGGACTACAGAGGGACATCACTTCTTCCCTGCACTCTCGCTGACCTTCAAGTTATCTGTCATGTTGCACAAGAACAGCAGGCTTTTCCCAGTAGTTGTAACATCGCAGCTGAATATTTCTCAAAAAAAGCTTGCAGATATAAGGATATTTTCTTCAATATTGCAGTAGATGATGGTTATGTGGGGCACAGTGACATAATCTGTTCATGTTAATCAGCCAATTATAAATTCAAGTCATTAAAATAAAAGGAAATTGCACGGCGAGCGGTTGGAACGACTGAAGTCAAAGATGAAGGGCGACATGTTCTTCTCCGAGTTGACCTCTGCCGCGCTTTTGATTCTCACTGTAAGCTCACATTTCTTCACATGGCTGATTCGACCTCTCCTGATTGCAATCTTCCTTCACTAAAGTATTATTGTATTCAATGAGGGGATTGAACACTTAAACATCTC
>JAUESE010000037.1:4240146-4250576 GCA_032274725.1 Malacoctenus triangulatus
TTTTTCCCATGCGTTGGTGTGCAAAAAAGCTCATGCAGCAGCATGTTTGAAAGAACATGCATAAACACACTGAAATAGACGCTCTGTTTCCGTGATGGAATTATTACATTGATTCTCATTCAATCGCCACGAGTTGTGCAATCAGGTTTATGCTCCCTCAGTGTGCACAGACGCACAACATGTCTGCGAGCCTTATTGGGACATTACATTGACTTACATTCCTTTCCTCCTGTTGCTGTGCTATCAGGTTTATATAGCCACCAGTATAACAGAACAAAGCTACACACAAAAGCACATCGTTTTCATATCTGATGGGAACATTACATTGACTTACATCCATTTTGCAGCAAAGGTTAGTGTCCTGCCAGGTATGTCATAAAAAAAGCCTAATACACACAAGCACGGAATTTTACCTTAACCTGAACCGAACCCCTCATTTAACCTTGGCTGTAGTCTTCATCCTCATGCTCTCACATGTGGTTTAATGTACGCACACACACACTCACACACATCCGCAGAGTATGCAAATTTACCAGATAGTGGAGAGCAGGTACCAAATAATGAATCCTCCTCTTACTGCGAGATGAATGGCCAGGAGGGTGGAAATAGAATTTCTCGATTTCATAACCCCGTTCTTTTGTTGTATTGTCATCCTCAGTAACGAGGTCACCTCGAATCGCTCCACACACACACACTGGGAACCGGGGAACCGGAGTATGTTAAGAGAGAAAAGAGGAGAGAGAGAGAGAGACGGGGACGGGGTGTGATGTCAGAAATGTGTGATTTGTGAGGGGCCACTATTAACTGTGCAGATTGAGTAGCGAAATGTGTTGAGGGCCGTGAAAAGCTGTGTTTTAACCTGCGAGATCGTGCTTGGAATGAGCTCTTACTCGTGTCCTGCCGGTGTGTGCGTGAAGGCGTTTTTTTTTTTTTTTTTGTCGCGCTTTTTCCGGTGTGCCAGCTCGACAGGATGTGGCTGCATTGTGTGTCAGAAATGAGTTATCAGAAGCTTTAAAGTGAACACACATTTGAAGATGCTGTATAGACACACGTGGTGGCCACTCCATCTTTTAGTTTCCTCTCTCCCATTTACTCGTCTCCTCACACCACACCTACAGCCGCGGGAAGGGGCCACTAAGTTCTCATCCTTTGGGAACCACAAAGAGAGATTAACTTGAAGTATTTCTCTCTCCTCGGTGGCTCACTTCTGTGGTGCTGCTAATCTAATGCACACATTATTCAGCCAGGCCTCGCATCTATTAATGGAGAGCACCGCTAGATTTATCGCCCAGGTTTAACTGTATGGTAAAATCGCGCATTAAGCAGATGATATCGCGGCGCATATGAAATGATTGTGCTGGCTCCCAGATAGGGGGCGAGAGAGAGGGGGGGAGGGGGAGGGGCCTGTTTAATTAAATGCAAGATTCACGAGTATGCATCAGTGGTTTTCCTTTGAATAAACCACTCGATGTGAACAGAGGAAGAGGCCCATTTTCCATTTTGCCTCCCTTTTTGCTAGTGAAGATGTGAGTGTTTGATCCCCCCTCCAAAACATACACACTTACTCTTTCACCTTCTCATTTCTGCAAGTCACTGTGCCCAGAATTTGCTCAGTTTCTCTCTGCAAGTTGTGTTTTCTTAGGAAAAAGGAGCAGTTCATAGTTCCTGTGCTGGACCAAACCACTAAAAATGGCTTCAATGTTCATTAATTTCCTCGAAAATCTTCATTTTGACGTTGTTGAATGAACAGTCCGTGCTCAAAACAGTCTGAACTGACATTTATCGACTGGCCAGGAGTAATGAGCGCGCTGACTGGAAAGCCGTGACCTTTCCTGTGAGGACGTGCACTCGGCCCACCCCCAGACCGCTGCCCTTCCCCGCCTCCAGCACGAGCACAAAGGCCTCACGATCCGACACGAAATCCCAACATGCGGTGTCACACTTAACGATGTACTGTGCTACTTGTAAAGTGCAGAAGCTGCTTCCCGCACCGCCATGCAAAATTCAGGCCCTGTTTGGGAAAGACGGATTTGAGCATGATGCGGCGGGGCCTTTAAATAAGCAATAAATTTCTCCTCTGTTCTCCTTTATCGGGGTGAGCACACGAACCTCGGGATAATTCAGGCAGAATTGAAGGCTCACTCTATTTTTCCATCCGGCTCCTCCGAGCTCCCCGAAGCTTCTTTATTGAATAGCCCTCGATGTTGTGAAAAGGAGGAAGAAAGTGGAGAGGGACCACCAGTGCTGAGATGTGTTGGTGTTGCTCCGGGGTGAGGCCGCTAAAGTATCAGTGTCAGATGCGTTTGTGCACTGTCTGCTTCCAAATGTGTATAATGTATGTTCAAGCTTCATATTTGATGTCGGTAAAGCTCGGATGAGGCGCCGCAAAAGGATTTACAGTAAAGGCGGAGGAGAGACACAGAAGCCTAAACATAACAGCCTGCAAAGGTGAAGCTCCTCTGTTTCCCTCACCTGTAACAAGCCAGTTTCTCCACAGTGTGTTTGCTGCAAGTGCAATGAAACAAACGCATCATAAAATTAACTCGCATGACGTCTAATAGAAATCAAAAAGACATATAAATTCAGAACTACAAACAAATACTTTATATCCTGTAATTAGAAATCTCAAATATGTTGTTATGTTGTGATTTTTTGATGATAAACTGACAAAGCAACTGTGGTTTTGAGTTTGACAGTGTTTGGATCCCACTTTGAGGTGAGAACTTTCCCAGTTTGTGGTTGATAATGAACACTGCCAGCTGCTATCATGCATCTGTTAGCTGCTACCTGATAGCTCGTTCATAAAGTGTGTTGCTGGAGTTTGTCTGAGTCTTAAAACACAACTTCTTACATGTTTTTATGTTTCCTTGAGCTTCCAAACAAGATAAGCATGAAAAAAATCCATGGTTTTTAAGATTACCGACGTTACATTGAAGACTTTTTCTGTACAGTTTGATTTGTAAAGCACATCTGTCGCGTCTTCAAAGTATTTCGAAATCTAGTGCCGATGTCAATTTAATTGGACAGAAATAGACGCTCCATTCTCTGACGGGCCCCTTTAGGCCTGCGTGCGACCTTGCGTTTGCTCGATGAGCTCCTGCCAAGCTGCCCCCCCCCCCCCTCCCCGTGAGTGCTTAACCGCTCTTTAAACGCTCACCCGCAGATGTGTATTAGGTTACCTTGAGTGACAGGGACTGGGAATACAGCCACACCGTGAGGTGGGCTGACAGACTCACCCGCGTGTGCTTTTCATAAACACCGCCGAGAAAATAAAGCGCTTACAGGAAGATGCGCCACGACGTGAGACAACCCCCACAACACTTTATTTTAGCGTGCTCTCGCACCGGCAAGAGCTGCACTGTGCGCACACCCTTTGTTCCCCTTCGAGACGCACACACACATGCGCGCATCCAACATACATGAATCATGCTGCGTTGCATTAAAACACACATAAGCATATCCCATGGGAGAGTGTTGGTGGAATATATAAGGGCACTTCCAAAGCCCAAGGCACAGTCAGTCACTGCACTCTCAGACAACAGGCTACTAATAGGCTTTGCCTGAACTCAGTGGGAGGCATCTGTGTGAAAAGGGTTACAATAAAAACAATTTCCCTTACAGCACCCACGGTAGTTTGTTTGCGTGAGAATAACCGGGTAGCACTTGTGAAATGAAGCACGTACTTTCACAGGTATGTGTGAGTAAATAAGGTTGTTTGACCAGTAAATAGGACGGAAATTTGGTCGAAGGACTGATCTAATTTCAGCGAATCATCGAAAAAGCTTTTTTTTTGTCACATCTACCCACAACATCTTTGTCTTTTCTCTTCTTTGACTTCACTTGTGTTGTGAGCAGTAATTTTGCTTTTTAATGGGGATACAAAGGTGACACGAGCCAATTATAGCCTTGTTTTCTAACTTAAGATCTTTGGTCAATCAACAGCCCTTGTTGAGAAATTGCTTCCCTGCACTCAAAGCAGAGGGGACAGAGGCTAAGAGAGGAAGGAAGAAGGGGAGAGATTGAGCGTTGGAGTTGGTGCCGTCAATTTTTTTTCATATTCTCGCCATCGAATCGAAAGACTCGCCTGTTTGCTGCCGTGAAACCAGTTACAACCACCAGGGAGTCCAGCCGACTAGATATACACCTTTAACCGGCCAATCGATCGCTTCTGTCTTCTGCCACATGGCTGATAGCGGTGTCCCTGAAATAAAGCGGGGGGCGTAGGTGAAGGGCAAGGAGAGAGGAGAGGGGGGGGTCGGGGAGGAGACAAGAAAATGGAGACTTCATTTCATGGTTTTTGCCTTGAGAGTGTCCTTGTGCGCTTTGCATATTTATGGCGGCGAGGGGACAGGTAGATTTCAGAGGCAGGATTTCGAGTAATTCCCAATTGACCCTCCGGGCGGTAAGACTCTAATAATCCAGCAGCCATCTGATATTCAGAGGTATATTAACTCGACAGGTTCACTGTCTCTCTTTACCTTGACTGACCACATTTGACTGTCTCCAAGCTCTATTTTATTGTTTTTTTCCTATTTGCAGTTGAGTTTTTACAGGTGACTTTGTTTCCCAAAAACCTCCCGCTGTTCTCTCCGACTCTAAGCCCCCCCTTCTTGACATTACTGGGTCATACTATTAATATACACCATGGGGAGAGATGGGGGGGCTTCTTCGCCTCTTTGCATTTTTCTCTTTAAATATCACAGTGATTCTGAGACTGATGCCTTAGTTAAGGTGAAGGAAGCTGTGTTTGGTCAAACTGACGCTCGCTAATGAAGTCGCCTTGTATATGACAGCTCCAATCCAATAAGCATCGCCGGGGGGGGCTGTTTGATAAGAGAGAATCCTTAAGGTGAAATTCTCACCTCGTCATTAAAAGGGAGGGGGGAACACCCCCCCAAAACAGACCGACTTCAAAACAGTCCGTCACGTTAACATCAATATCATCCCTCAACCTCATCAACACCCCCCCCCTCCTCCCTCTTCAAACCCAGTCCCTCAGCAGGAGCCTGTCAGGCAAATCACTGAGGAGTACAGAGTGCAGTGAAGAACCTTTCTCGCTGGTAAGGATCAATTTTCTTTGTGATCAGCCGAGCTTGATGAGATAAAAGTGTTTCAAAACGTTTTAAAGGCAAAGCTGTTTCCCACTCTGTGTCCCCAGCTGGCCTCTTTGAAGGCTTAAGCCCCCCCCTCCTCTCTTTCTTTCTTCTTTTTTGTTGACTACACTGAGAGTGTTAAAGTGGGCTTCTGTGTTAGGCAGGAAGAGGCCACCAAATATCATCACTATATGAATGGAATGGATGCAAAAGAAAAGTGGATGCAGTGTCAGATGTTCCTGTTTAGACTTCAAAAAGAGGCCGTATCGACCGCTTGTTCGTTCTGTTTACGAGTTTGAAGCCTTAAATCAAAGCGCCGTGTCCCTCTTGAAATATCATCCTCTCTAATTCAGATATATTTGCCCGTGAAGAGGCAAGCGGCAGGATTGTGGAATCACAGTGTGGTTCAGGATTTAAACCTGCATGGGTGGTGGCAGCCTGTGCGAGCGCCAGGCTCTGCGGTGTGAGCCACCGGCCCTGCCAAGGCGGGCCCCACCACACAAACAGGATTTCCCCCCTTGGCGGACAGGCTGGCACGGCGGGCCCCTCGCGGCCCTTTGATGTGACAGGCCCCCCGAGTCCCCCGGGAGAAGGCTTGGGATCGGATCCCTCCGCTAACACACACACACATTCTCACCAAAACATAATATTGACAATCATGTGCACAGACCTATAATCTCCCCCCACACACAATCAGACACCCCCCCAACCCTCTCCCTCACAAAAATATATATTATCCACCCCCCCGAGTCTGGCCAATGCACTTAGACGGCAACACAGAAGCCACGCTTCCATCTCTGGAGCCAGTGCTGATAAAGGGCAAACAGGAAGCTCCCAGGGTGCACCTGGCTCTGTGTCGATAAAGGAGCAGGTCGCGGCTCCCAGCATGCATCCGGGGACGGGCCAAGAAAAGAGGGGTGAGGCTGAGTGACAGAGGGGGGAGGGTGAGAGCAACAAGGTCTGGAGAAACTGCAGCTTGCTTTCGTTTAGCAGTTTTTTTTTTTTTCTTTCGTAACGTCGCCACTTCTGTCCTCCACGTCAGCCAAGAGGTGCTGGGAAACTCAGACACTTCTAATTCTAATTAAAGTGGTTCAAATGCTAATAGTTTCTCTCATGACCACAAACTCCGACCAATCAGTCTCTGCATAATTGAATTTATACATCATCCTGTGGATGCAATTGAGGTGATTCACCTGAGCATCAAGCTTGTGGTTTTCATGACTCTCCAAAATAAAAGTTGTGGGGTTGTAATATCTCACCAAGCAGGCATTATTAGCTCATGTTGTAATTTGTGGGATTTCCATCCTCTGGTCACGACTTCGACTGGCCAACAGTTTTGTTATTCTGGTTAATTCTCAGTGTTTGCACTGAAATAGATTGAAGACGTTTTATATGAATCGGTCCCTCGAGAGCCGTGTTTGGCATCATTGTTGCATCATCCCGTCTATTTACATTTAAGTTGTTTGCTGCATTTGCTAATGACTTCTAAGTGTGTATTGTATGTGAGCACCCCAAACAAAAACCGTCTTTTCAGTTTAAAAGCCACAAATAAGTTGTGGAATTAATTGTCTAATTGTTTTCCCTGTTGAGTGTTTTTCCTCTGATTTAAATACTTCTCGGGTGAATTTGCAAATTGACAATTAGAATTATTGAATTTTGCCCGGAGGACTGAAAGCGAATGATTTGAGCTCTTTTTATTGAGATTAATTGGATTCATATTATGAAGATTGTGTGTACTAATTGATTAGCTTTAATCTATCCACGCGCAGAAGTCACTTTGCCCGAGGCCGTCGGATTACGTCCTGATTCTGGGTCCGCGGTGAGGTTATTAGGCTGCCCACTGCCTCCAAATGCGCCGCATCACTCATCAGCCTCCAAACTGATAGGTGTTTGTTATACACATCAATGGCAGACGGCGAGATTGATTACATAGTGAATGGTTGAAAAGATTAAGGGAGAGAGGCGAAGACAGACACATAAATAAAGACAGAGCTCGATGAGAGCGACAGTTTAAAAGTGGGAGTTAAACGGAAAGAAAGCGGGGTGAGAGAGAGAGAGAGGGAGAGAGAGAGAGAGAGAGAGAGAGAGAGAGAGAGAGAAAGTGAGGATGGAAATCAAATGAGAATCAATGAAGAGAGCGAGGCTTTCAACTCAGCGCGAAGCTTTGAAAGGGGACTTCATCAAATTTGCCGTCCCTCCCTGACAGCCGCCACCAACCGCCCCCCCGTTGACTGTGGTGAGCTCGGCAGCAGAAATGCTAGTGTTACACGGGGGTGGGGGGGTGGGGGGGGGGCTTTTATTGATTAGCTCTCCTTCACTCTATCACTCGTGATTAGCTTTGAGAGGAAAGAAGGAAGTGCAGAGTTCAGATCACAAAGGTGAGAGGAAGACAGGAAATGAAAGGTGGATGGCTGGATGAAGACCTGTCCCGCCACCATAAACACGAGGAGGTTCTGTCTGCTCATTTTTCCGTTCACGTCCTCCTCCATGCCCCTCCTCTTGTCTACTTTGTCTTCATTTCTTCCCTCCCCACCTCACTTGCATCTCTCTGCATCATGTCTTCATTTTTTATCTCAACCTGCCGCATCAAGTGATTGAGAGGCACCACGAGGAGGAGCGAACAGGGAGACTTTAGATGGGGGGGGACAAACCTCTAAGAAATTAGGCAGGCGGGGAGTGAGATACTCTCTCTCTCTCTCTCTCTCTCTCTCGCCCCTGTTAGTTTCTCCTGCTCCCTGCTGAGCCCCAGAAGGGTGTGGTAATGCAGTTTGCGGGGTAAGAACTGCTGAGACGTCACAAATCCTCACGCTCCATTTTTTTTTTCTACCACCTTTTTTTCTTTTTAAGCCCCCTTCCCCGGTTTTAACGAATGTAAATAGTCGTGTCTTGTAAGCAGTCCAGATGACAGGCAGCAGATGTTTACCCCAGGGCTCGGTAAATCACAGGTTAGTTACTTTGATTATGGACCCTCGTCGGTTCCCCGGAGGAATAACCTGACAGGCTTTAAGGCGAGCTTGTGGCATGAATTATAAATAACAGAGGCAGTCGGTTACTGCTCCTCGATGGCCTTCCAAGGTAACCGTGAAGGCAAAGAAGTAGTTACACTGAAGATAAACATGCAACCGGGACAGATATACTGCTCGGACACGTGTTTATCTATCCATCTGTCAATCAATCCGTCTCCCATACCCACCTAATCCTTCCCAAGGATTATGGGTTCTGTTAAATATGAGTATGAGTCACTGTATTACTTCTTAGCCTCATTGAGCCTAATAGGTGATGCTTTCTTACTGGAGAAGCCCAAAGGCCTCACACAGGATCAATAAATGAGTCATTCCACAGTGAATACTGGAAAGACTCCATCCAGATGATTAACCCATTCCACTCTTAAGGTCCACGTAATTGCATCAGATTGTGTCAGCTGGAGAAAACACAATTAAATACTTTTTTTTTTTTTTCTCCCAAGGTCGGCAGGCACAAACCTTTCACTCAAGAGGCTGCTAAGTCAGACTGTTGTGATTCATTCCCACTGCATCGCACTGGGAAGACTTGCAGCTGAGAATTTTCCGCAGAGAAGTTATTTACCTCTTCAAATTTGCACTTTTGATTAGAGCGAGTAAAAATATCTCACTTATACTTTTGATGGAGAGGCTTTCATCAAACTCAAGGTTGTTCAACCTGGATTTACATTTGAGGAGCTGCAACGTTGGGGAAAAAAAAATCAGGGATGTTTTTGTAGGAAAAAGTGTTTGATTGAATTTGGAACTTGCAGGTTTTTGCGCCTTCACTGTGTTTCAGCTATGCTTTAAACTATAACGTTGTTGTTGCTGCGCTGCTCGTTATTTTTGAGCGCGTACTGCAAATAGATATTATTTGGTTCAATGTTTGCCAAATCATCCTTCACAGTTTTTGTCTTTGACATGAGGCTCAGCAGTGTGTGTTTTCCCTCCCATAAAAGAGCTTGCTGCTTGATAGGTGGCGGCGTCTGAAGCCAGTACAAGCTGCCCGTGTGTGTGTTTGTATGTGTGTGTGTGTGTGTGTTTGTGTGTGTGTGGCAGCCAAGCAAGCAGTCGGTCATCATGGGACCCGCAGTATCAAGCCGTGGAAGCCAGCAACACTTCCGTTCCTCACATGGAAGGAGGTGGGATGGAAATGTTGTCGTTTCAGGAGAAAAAGGGGGAGGTGATGGAGAGTCAGAGGAGGAGGAGAAGGGTGGGGGTTGTCGGGTGTGACGCATGGAGGGTGGAATGGATGGCGCGGACGGATGGCCGAGCGGCCCGACGAGGCTGCCAGGCACCCAACTTGCCTGCACAGATGGAGCCTCCTCCTCCTCCTTTCCCACCTCCTTCTCCCAACACTGCCCAGCCCGAGCCAAGTAGTTCACAGACTCCGTGTGTGTGTGTTTGAAACATCTATGTGCTGGGAATTGCAAGGCGTCCGCTCATGGGTTTGCATGCGAAGAATGGATTTTGAGTTGGGTGGATCTGGCCATTGTGAGCGTGTGCGGGATTCGGCTGAGATACAGAGGGAGGTTATTTGTACCCGGCCACAAGACGTGAGGTGGTTGGAATGCAAATTTCTATTTTGAAAGGCAAAACTCTGGCCTCAGCTCATTTTAATGCATTTTTTTTACGCTTACCGCGCTTAAATCAATCAATAAATAAAGCAAACGTAGGAAAAAAAGAGGAGAAATCGCACATTTTGTGGGCAGAATAATGTCGGTGGATAAATATGTAAATATCCATTGCCGCTGAGGAACATGGCCATTGCACTCCAAGCGTTTCGGGCCTACTTTAGATGCAAACACATGAGTGATCAGAGCGAGAGCTTTGCTTGATGGCGCTCGTCTCGAGGAAGCTTTTATGACATGCGCCCTCTTTCTTCTCCCCCTCTTCTCGCTTTTCTTAATCAGTTCGCCCCCTCTCGCTTTCAATTAATCAGCCTCTCCCGCTTCGGACTGTTTACCTCTTTCATACATTCAATTAACACACCTCACTCTCTTTTCTCAGCCTGCAGATTTTAGTCACACTGACAGTATGACGCCGTCATCGCACCTGCCGTTCATGTAAAACCACCACCTTCCTGCAGAGTGTGTGCATGCGCACGTGCGTGCACGTGTGCGCGCCGAATCAGAGGAAACATTTGACTCCATTTTGACTCCACCTCGACTCGTTCATGCATCAGCTCGTGCTGTGAAAGCGACAACAGACATCTATGCCCTTGGCAGCTACAAAGGAGATGATTATCTGGGTTTGAGTTGATGTATTTGTGTGTGTGTGTGTGTGTGTGTGTGTGTGTGTGTGTGTGTGTGTGTGTGTGTGTGTGTGTGTGTGTGTG
>JAUESE010000037.1:4261285-4272157 GCA_032274725.1 Malacoctenus triangulatus
CTGAGCCTAATCAAACTTTGTTTTTGTAACAAACCTAAAATCCTCTTCTCATGAAGGTGTTTGCTTGCCTTCGTTGTCACTTTCCCTGAGAATCTCCCATCATGCAGAGAAGGACTAACATGTGAAAGGAGCGCAATTCCTTTGACATCCACGCTTTTGTCTTTTTCTCCTCGCAGGATGTGATGTTGCATGATTAGATGCACCCTTTGCAAAGCTCAAGGCTCGGTCGCTCGCTGCTCGTAGTAGTAAGTGTTAATCCGCGCTTACCTGCTTTATAAATAACTTAACACAAAAGCCTAATATCAGTAGGTGTAGTCACAGCCAAGCGGAATTCCTTTTTTCGTCTTTTAAATATTTACTCACAGCTACGCAAATGACTTCTGCCACCTTGAATTGGTTGGGGAAACTGATGTTCTCACTCCGCACGTGCCGCTCGCGCTCGGGGGGGGGGAGGACTACATTACGGGTTCAAGGTGCGGCGGGTGGGATGTCGAGACCAGGTGTGGAACGATGGCTGCCTGTAATTGGATCCTGCTGCGGATCGAACTGTATCATTCTCCCCGAGTGTTCCTCCTGCCTAATTAGGTGTTCACACTAATGTATATAGAGTTATATTTAGGCCCGCGCTCCTCCTGCGAGTACTTTAAGCTCGGCAGATGATAGTGTGAGACTCGCACACCCACACAGTCGCACATTATGCAAGCTTCCCAGTCTCCGTCTTTGTAGAGGTCAAGCTTTTGGTAATTGCCTTCTTTGCAGTAGATGGATGGATCACACACGGACACGCACACAAAAGCAAACCCAGTTCCTACATTTAGAGCACACACTCCACCCAACAGAGACAGTCATCAGCTAATTAGTCGGCGGCGCTGCGGGGGAGGGGCAACCTCGGTGACACCGCAATGACAGCTCTCTGCTTTTGAGTGGCGCCCGTCACTCGTCCGGCCGCGGCGCCGTGATTCAATTACAGGTCCGTGGAAGCTGGTATCACGCCGCCCCGAGGGGCACATGGATGTCGAGATAACTTAAGTGGCCGCTTTGGTTATCGCGCGCAAACTGGCCTCAGATTTTATCAATAGATCGACTGACTTCCCCGGCAACGTCCTAATGAACGGACGAATGAATATCTAGATAATTTTTTCCTCATCCTTTATCCACATTGTGAGCTTTGGCAGCGTGCAAATATGCACGAGTCGAAGACAATAGCTGTGTCTGATGCTCATCGAGGGGGGGTTGTGGGGGGGAGGAGGGGATTACATATGCCATTGTTTTCCCTATTCGATATTGTTCCTCCTCCAGTTGGATTGAATTCACTCACAGGCTCCTGATATCCTTTTAAACGCCCAGCTGTGAGAGGAGAAAAAAAAAGGCTTTCAGAGAAACTGCAAATGCCATCAATCCTTTATGTTTGTAATGTGATGAAAATTTTCGACCACAGTGGTAATAGGTTTGAGGGGGTGTTAAATATTCTTGAAGAAGAGCCTCCGGCGGGGCTAACCTAAGCCTATTGCTTGTTTCAATAACCAGGAGGCTTGGCTAACATGTGCTGGGAATCATCTGCTCTCGCCGCTCTGCCTTATTTTGCTGCATCCATAAAGATGCACCAATAATCTCAGCACTTTGTTAAACTTTTTTATTTTTTTTTATATTGCCATAAAATCTCCAGAGCAAAGAGGAAGCCATTTCTTTTAGTTGTCCATATGATGATCACCTGCAGCCCCACGCTTCACTCGCCTCCATTCAAAAGTGGAAACATTTTTTTTGCAGCCGCGCTGTCTTTGTAGCTGGAGGAGATTATTTTTGGGGGAGTTGTGACGTAACCTGGAGCTAAGCAGAGAGGGGGGGCAAAAAGCCGATCTCGTTAGGGGAACACAGAAGGAGAGTGAGATCTTCATAGATGATGTGATCTATAAAGAGGGAATAAACTGGGGGGGAATGAAAGAATCCCCGTAGATAAGGCTTTAGCTCATTTGCCTTGAAGGGAAATTACCGAGAATGGAGCCTGTGGTTCTTTGATTTTGGGGGGGGGGGGATGTTTTCCAAAGGCTCGACGCGCACATGAAGACGAGCAGGCATTAACTCGGGGATGCATAGTTTATGAACTGGCTCATGTCGTGCGTAAATGACAAGAGTTGCATTGGGCTGAATCAAGAGTGAAACACAGGAGGAGGGTGGTGGAGAGAGAGAGAGAGAGAGAGGGAGAGAGAGTGACGGAACGACGGAGCAATGTTGTGAAGAACAGAGAGAGAGAGAGAGAGAGAGAGAGAGAGAGAGAGAGAGAGAGAGACGGGGTCTGCAAGGCGGCTCGGCTGCCAGTGTTCGCCTCAGCCTCTCCAGCAGCGGGAGAGATGTGCGTAACATGCAGCGGAGAGCGGTGATCATCATCTGCGCGCCGCAACGCCGTTTGGAGAGCCGTGCGCACCCGAGGACGGAGACTCGCCGAGGGGCGCAGCCCGCTCCGCAAAGCCCGCCGTCACTGAGACGCCGGCGACACCGACGTGCGACTGTTTGAAGAGGGCGAGAAGTGGTTCAAAAGGGAGCATGCCAGCCTTCCAGACGATAATCGGGGGTTAATCGCCCCTCTCTTTTTTGGGGGGCCACTCTGACGCACCGTGCATATTTTTCTTGATTTTGTTTTTTTTTTCCCAGTCGTCTCAATCACATCCTAACCGGACTATCAAGCGTGGATTTTTCCTCTTTTTTTTTTTTTTTGGCATGAATCGGATGAATGTTGCATTCCATGGCCAGCACAATATGAGTCAGTGCGTGTCTGTGAGCTGAGGTGGAGTGTGTCTCTCCCGCTTGCACGGCTGTCTCGGTCCGCCACGAACCTTCCTACGCCAGGATGCAGCTGCTCAGAGTTGCGTGGGCACTGACCGGAGCGGCGATCTGCTGCTTTCTCATCCTCCTCATTCACTCCCGCCTGCTCAAAGAAGGTAAATCACTCCCAACTCCAAGCAGACCTGTATGTCACCTTGCATTTGTTTATTTTTTTCCGGGAGAGGATTTTTCATGCGCCACCGCGTTAGTTTACCTGAAGTTTTGCGCAGCAATAAGTCCAATGCGGAGTGTCGCAATCAAATCATTGTACCAAAATAAAATTCCACGTAATCGGACGCGTTCGTAAGAATCAAAGGAGTCCGGCTGTTGTAACACCTGCCTCCCTCCACATCAACAAGTCATCTTGCTTGACAATGATCGATTAATCGATATTACATCTCTGATGTCAAGAAAACAACGATGCACAATGCAGAAAGAAAGTGGCACCCAGACCGGCTGCTGCGTGTTTGTGTAGGGATCCTGATTTGTTGTAAACGTTTTCAATAGATGGCACTAGAGTCTAGCTTTAGGGTAACATCGAGGTCAAGCGGCTCTAATGTCGTTCCGCTCGCCCTTTATTGTGTTTTCTGACCCTCTTTATGTCGGAGCCGAGCTGTATTTCAATCCCGGAGCGGCGATAGCTCACCTCTCAGCCGGGCTCTGCGCACTCGTGTCGCCGCTGTCTGGACGGCACAGCCCGCGGACGGTCCATGGCTGCTGCGTCTGTGGCGCGCAATTATGTTGGCGAGATAATTAATTGAGTTCCATTTGCTGACGTTCAATTCTCTGTGGCAGGTGGACTAATGACTCATAACTTCAGTGATGTTTCAGTGCAGCTGATTATTTCTCATCAATCCCACCTAAGGTGCAGCAGCAGCAGCAGCGCGTCACATCCCGTGCAGGGCTTGAATACTGCTCCAAACTCCTTATTTAAGTCCAAAGGTGTCACCAAGGGGATCCTACTGTCCTGCATGAAGCTGGCACCGAAAACAGCACTTATCATCCTCTTTATACATGTCCGCCCCCAGGCCAGCAGAGTCTGTTTGGCACTTAGGAACTGTCACGGGTTCCCTTTGTGGCAGTCTTTGAAAGGCATGGCTTGGAATGGCCCGCCATGCCTCCCCCTGCCTCCAGCACTGGCCGGATATTCAGGTCAAGTAGTGGCAAACACTCTTTCCTCACTCGACTACTGCGGGGAAGTAGGATACCCGGTCACAGTGAGCGAGGAAAAGGGGGCTCGTCCGTCAGCCAAAACGCTGGACGAGAGGTGAGGATTCGGGACTGGCGCGTGTCCCGAAACCTTTCATCAGAGGTTTAATTCAGGTTGGCATTTTTTTTTTTTTTTGCCTTTTTCTGTCACAGAGGTCAAAAAGAGGATATTGCTGCCACCCAAAAAAAGTGCTGCTCGTGGCTGTCCTGATGCGAGGGACTCTCATTAGATTCAGGCCATCAGCATTGTTGAGCCTGTTGACTGGCAATGCAATATTTTTGACCTTCACCACCGACTTGTTTGTCTGTATCATGTTGTGCTTTTACACCGAGGTGTTTTTCCCCTAAGCCTGCATTTTCATTGCTTTCTAACTTGACACCGAATAGCTTTTAACTTCTCCTTTTTGAGAAGGGGGGTGGAGATGGGGGGGGGGCTTTCACTGGCCGGTGCAATTCAAGTTTATTAGGCACTTATTGAAATCCGCGGCGCAGTGATGGAGGGAGAAGGACTCTCGCGTGGGGGGGGCTTGAGAATATGCTCACTTTAGGCTAGAAGAATGGCCAAGGTCAAAGCCGGCTGGAAGGCCTAATAAGAAGAACTGATAAAATGAATTCAAAGGACTGCATTAGTGGCAGCCTTTTGGGAGCAGGGATAATGAAAGGCATGCACGAGGGGGCCTAAAAAAGACCAGACCCCTTTTTAGTCTCGGCTCGTGTTTTTTTTCTTTTCCTTCATGGGCATTAAGAACACCAGAGATGTCCGGCAGAATCGTCTCCAGTGTGAATGTGCACAAAGGAATGAAGGGGCGAGACAAGAAAACAGCGTTTTTTTCTGCTTCCTCTCCATCACTCGTGTCCCTGCTGTGTTTCCATGCATGCGTGTGTGCTGCAGCTGGTGCTACAGATGTGTATGCAGGTGGTATGTTATCTGAAGGTAGCCTGTCGAAGCTCCAGTTATTTCCATGCCGGCGGAGGTGGGAGTTGCAGCCAGAGAAAGATCTGGGAAGGCGATTGTGGTGATGGGAATGCTCACGGAGAAACAAAATGTCACCGCTCCGGCAGGCTGTTAGACAGTCGCACAGTCTACGAACGTGAATGTATTTTGGGGGGTGGGGTGGGGGGGCATTGTACACCTCATTGCGTCAGCCCTCTTGGATAATGTGACACGAGATTCGCTGAGAAATGAGGCTGCTGAGAAAGGGTGGATTGGGAAAAGGAAACCTATTTAAACATCATGCATTGGGAATGTGTGGATGAATTTCGGGCCATAAATTTCTCCCACTGTCCACTTCAATAATTCAGGCAATGGAGCAAATCCCATTTTGCTCTTCATTGGCCGAGGTATTTGTCACATGGCAATAGAGAGCCTGACTGGTTTCGCGGAGGCTTTCTTTGGACGGAAATCTACCGTGATTCCAGGGGAGCTCAGGTGAAAATAAACCGAGTAAATTGAGCCGCAACATTGTGACCACCTGTCTGTTATTGTGTGGGTCAGCTGGGAGGCCCCATGTTGTCTGATGTCTTGTTCCATAACAGCATCGATGCCCGAGGCACTGTTAAACGGTATAAATGGAACTGTATAGTACATTAAGCGGCTTGAGCAGTCTCATTATGCTTTACGTTATCAGTCCCGTTTTCATTCACTAAGCACAGCGTCTCGCTCTAAGACAGCTCTGCTCACAAACAAGGAAAGACGGGGGATCAAACTACCAACCTTTCTTCTGACGTTTCTGGCTCCCTGTTGTCTACTCGGACCCCCTTTGATGGATATGAGTGGTGGCCCAAAGAAGAAGGTGAAAACGGATTGTGTTGCAGAAAGGGAGCGCCGCCGCTCACCTCCACCCTCGTCGCCCTCACGGTTGCTCCTTCAGCAAGGCCCCTTCGCCCTTCACTGCCCCCCGTGTGCTTCACCACAGCTCCTGATATGTGTGGTTTGGGAGAACGGAGAGAAGCATAACTGAGCACGACAGACGGGGAGCGACACACGACCGAAATTGAATCAGTCAAACTCGAACCCTTTCGAATGTGCTCCGATCTTCACCCCTTCCCTTCATTCTCCCCCTTCTTCCACAGCGACTTTGAGGACAAAATGTTCCCTTGCCGGCTGGCTCGTCTCACCCACTCACTGGTGCAATGTGAGAGGGATGATCAATTTTTTCGCTTTATATGTCAGTGGTCATAATGTTATGGCTTTTTTTTTTTTTTGCAATGTGTTGATATGCAGCAAAGGTCGGTGTGGAAAAAGCATCAGTTTTAAGACCTCTCGCCTGTAGTTCCTCAATTTACGCTGTGACACTGTAATGAATTCATGTGAAAATCAGCATTAAGCCAGATTTACTATCAACATTCTAAAATCCTCCGATGCTTCCCTCTCAATGAGAACATTATCTGCTAAAAATGCAAATCATGAAGAAACTTGAGGGCTCACAGCTATAAAACAGATAAATGGAATAATCTTGAAAGATTGATTTGTGCCTGCTCAATGTGTTTCATGGCATTAAGCCACCTCGGATAAAAGAATCTTTGGCTTTAATGTTTATACATTAGACGCGATTTTTTGTCAAACACAAGTTGTTTATTTGCATGATAATTCTGGTAGGCGTCTGTGAAGAAGGCTTGAAATGACAGAGGGGTCGAGTGTCGCTGTTGAGATGACAAGCAGAATGGATGTGCTGTTTGGGGGGGGAAAAAAAGAGAAAAACCCCTCCGAGTCTGCACACCCCAGCGGCCCCCTTCACCTTCCCTGAAACAGACCACCGGTCTGCTTAACGACCGCACTTATTGATCTTCAGGTAAAACCGCAGGGCGAGCCGTAATGGGCCAAAGTGACAGAGATATGTGCGTACACGCGCTCCGCCTGACATCGGGCCGCCAGAATCAGTTTTCATTTACCACAGATAGAGGCGGGGGTCACGGGGTGTTCTGTTTTTTTTTCGGGGAAGGAAAGCATGGACGAGAGTTCCATTCTGTGGCGTGGACGCTGCGCTCTGAGCAGCCTCGGGGCAGATTAGGGTCAAGCGGTGGCAGACGCTTGGTGTCGAGCGTCTCCGCGGCCTGCGGTGACGGGGAAGCCCCGTCAAGTTGGGAGACAAGGGTGGGAAACAGGTGGGCACCTCTCAGGAACACCCAACACCACAGCAAGCTTATTAAAGAGGACGTTAGATTCATTTCTGACAACTACAGTGTGATCCTGATGTCGGACTAGAGTTGTTTGGCATTGTGCGCCTGCTTATGACCTCTGTGTTGACTCAGGTTGTCCCTCCATACCTTGGTTATGTACTTTTTCAGGACCTTGTCAGCTGTTTCATGGCCCACAGTCAGAGCTACTGTGTGGTGGAGAGAACTCCCAACCTGCCACTCACTGTAGAGGTCATCAGGGGCACTTTTACTTTAAGAGGTCCCTCATCTCATCGCTGGGGTCACAGCAAGAGAGGAAAAAGAGTCTGCTGCACCCTGTCATGTGCCTTAAAGGAGAAACGCCCCTGATTACAGCTTTTGAATGTGATCCATAATCTGACAGCAAGCGTCATCAACCACAGATTTCACTCTATTCCTCACAATTATCATCTCTGTGCGCCAGAGTTGTCAAACAGTGGATGTCTGTGTAAGATACTGCAGATCTGCTCCACAACTGTTGTTTGTATTGACACTTGCTTGTGTGTTTTCCCTCTCATGCTATACTACTTTGTTTCCCTGCTCCTTTTTTTTTTCTCTCCCTCTTTGCTTCTTGCTGCAGCGATTTCAGTACAAACTATTCAATTTCATTGTGCCATCTGCGGATGCCGGCTTTCATTTTTCCATCAGAATATTAATTCGGTTTGTGTTTCCGTTCGCAGAGTGCCGAATGCACTCCAGGCGCTGTTTTTTAAAAGGGCGACTTGTTTGCCAGCCGTCACCTGCATCTAAAACATGTGGATTGTTTAATTATAGTCGAGGCCACAGCGAGCTGCAGTGCGAGCTGTGACTTGAATACGCGGCAGCAGAGGTGTAGTCATTAAGTATTTCTTCCTCTTTAAGCATCTATTATTAATCTGCAGAAAGACGGGATTTTCGGGAACTTAGCCCTGAAGCACAGCTGTAGGCTCATGCGAGATAAAGATAATATGCGTGTGTTAAATGCTGCAGTAATACTCCTTTAGCATACAGAAGCGATGTCACAATCGCCATGTTTTACTCCGCAAATCCTCAGTGATTTCAAATCCCTCGTAGCGATGGTGCACGTAGGTAAGCAGAGCATCCCCCCTCTGCATGTAATCTGCTGTAAACTGTTTTAAATTGAGCACAATTTATCTTTAATGGTCAGCATCAGCTGTAATCCATAAGGGCAATGCACATTAATCAGTTGCCTAATTGATTCATTAGTTAAAGGGTTTGTTAATTAATTCACTCCGATGAATCAATCACAGTTGCGGTAGAAACCTGCACCGGTTTTTCAAGGTAATCTAAGCCAGGTCCAAACAACCCCCCTGTGTCTTGTGTCCAGGGGCAAGTGTGTGTGTGTACGTGAGTGTGTGTGTGTGTAATCTTCTATATTTGCCCGTGGCACTGTTTTTCACAGTTCTTATCGATTGTGGGACAGTAAAAAGTGTGCACTATTGCACCCAGTTTTCCTAAAGTCCTATTGATTGCGCTTTGGCAGTGCTGTGGGACAATATAAAAAAAAAAAAAAAAGGCAGTAAGTTGGAGTTGGACTCTAATGAAACGCTGGCTGTGAGGATCCTCTGCGGGTTCCAGCTTTCAGTGCGGAGACTCGCTGGCCGGCCTTTAGAAATAGTGATGTCAGAGAGACACCGGCCTCACACACTTCATTCCTGCCCTTCCACCCATGACGTGCAGTGTAAAACTCCCGCGGGCCCGACCGAACCGAGCTTGAACCCATAGATCTGAGCTACTCTGTGGAAACCTTGCATCTGCAAGGACGCGCAGCGCCACGTCTTGCATCCTCGGGCACATTGATGTAATACAGATGCTGTTGATAAACTGTGTGATACGTGCAGTAAATTGCAGCAAAGATCAGCAGAGCTCGCAGAGATCGCGAGATTGTGTTTCCCTCTGAAACAGAAAGGATTTTAATTTTTGTTGAGGGTTACTGCAGCTGTATCTTTAATTAAACCCTCATCCAGTAGCCGGGGAATGCGTCCTGGTCACTGAGATCTGATAGAGCTCCCTATGAATCATGTGCGCACGCATACAGGCGATTGAGTAAAGGAGGAGGAGCGCTTGGCAGAGGGTTTGCAGGACAAGGAGAAGGAGGGCCGGGAGTTTGAGACGTTAGAGACTAGTGGAGCCATTTGTCTATCGGCTTGTCAGCTGGTGGGAGAGAGATCCACTCAGATCAGCGTTTTTCCTCCGAGGAAGGGGCGGATTCCTCTGGGCCCATTCTTGCAACACCGGCAACATGTCCATCACGACCATCTCTCAAAGAGCGGCCGGTCCCTCCCCTCGAGTGAACCAAAGCGAGCTCAGAGTGGATTCATCAAGATATACAAGCTCAAAGAGTGCTGATTTAGGGAAGCAGGCCCGTCTGTCCGTTTTATTCATAGGCCGACTCTCCAGACTATCGATTCCGTGACCACCGGGGTGCTTGAGTGTGATACATCCACACATTCTTGAGGAAATGATGGGTGAGAAGTGTGCTTACCCTTCTGCGCTTTCAATTTGTGCTTCCCCGCTGTGTCAAAGGTAGCGATGAGGTCATCCCGGCGTTCAATCAATCTCCGTGTCTCTGTTCATCTAGCCGATCGATACCTACTTAAGAAGTTTGATCTTCTGTGTGCATGAGATCGCAGTCATTTGAATAGATTGAGAGGCAAGTTTCTCTTTTTTTTTTGTCTTCACCTCAGCGCGGCCCTGGAGGCCATTGTGACACAAATGTGGTGTCTGCGATAACAGGCTTGGTCATGCTTTATGGATCCAGTGGCTTCCTCCCTCTCCATCCCAGCGAAATGTAGGTTTAATCCGACACTGGCTTGGCTATAGCGCATTAGCTCCTAGTGTCAAAAGGGGCCGAATATTACCGATGCTATGCTGTTCCACCGAAACAAATTGCGTGTTACTCTTTAGAAAACTAATGGAGGCTTTATCGATTCGAACAAGGCCAGCCACTTGCTTTGTCTCGGCTGTCAGATTGTGTCTAAAGCAATTTCATAAAGATCATTATTTTCTTTCTCGGGATGTCTTGCAGCTAAACAAGATCCTCCTTCGTTCGTTCCTGCCTTTTGTGGCGCTCACGGCAGCAGCTCTTATGGTCCAATTGAAAATGAATTAGAATAGAATGACACATAATGAAAATCAGTAAAAAACATTGGCACGTCACATCCCCTTAGCTTTTTGCACCCTTGAATAGATTGCTTGTGGGTTTCCAATTCCTATTCTCCATCTAATGCCGTAAAAAGAAAATGGGTTTAGCTCACTGTAAAGGACGAGCCATATCATTATGGGTCATAACGAGCAGTGCCACTCATTTATCCGCTAATGCCATTACGGCGCGCGCAGGGGGAAAGGTGCTGACATGGGTGTTAGTCATGCAACAAAGCGAGGTAACTCATCAGGTTTGCTGCTCTTATGCTGATCATCATTGACATAATTGATGTAGCTGGCAAGCATTACACAGTCAAATCGTAATCCAACAGGTTGCCTGAATAACATTATTCAAATCGTGGCATGTTGGAGCTTGTTTACTCATTGGGGTTGCTTTTGTCTTGTGTGGTTGTGGGGTAGTTTGAATACAGGAGCCCGCCGCAGCTGCGGAAGGAGTTCTTTTGCGCAGCAGTAATATGATTTGAGATAATTCAGAGGAAAAAAGGAATTTCAATCAGGCCGAGCTCCAAAAAAAAACAAACT
>JAUESE010000037.1:4297504-4320983 GCA_032274725.1 Malacoctenus triangulatus
GTGTGTGTGAGTGAGTGTGTGTGGGAGAGGATTTCTTGATCTCTCGAGTGCAAAAGACATGAGAGATTGGATTTTGTTGGCATGCATTTTTGAGCAGAGGCATCCTGCTTAAATCATCTCCCCGCGAATCTCTAATCACTTCATCCGTCTTTCAAGGAGAGCTGTATTTATAGATACACACTGAGCTGCACGCCACCGATGTATGAGAGCTGCCTGTATAGGCTCACTTCTATACTGTACTGCTGAGGCGCAGCTCGCGTTCCTCGCACAGACATAGCCAACAAGTGGCTCCATTCAGACGCACCGTTGGTCCTCGTGGCGCGTCCAAGCATGCACTCCAAACGCATCAGATCGACGAGTTTTGTCCGTTTCTGCAATGAAGGTGTCGATGGATGTGCACAGACAGATTTTAGTTAGGTATTGAAGACAAAGCCACAGTCAAATAAATCCTGAATCTGGGTTCACAATGTTACAGCACAAATGTTTGTATCTTCGCCAGAAACCGATTTGTCATCTCAAAGCAGTGGCACGGATCCTCACTGACGCCTCACTGAACTTGACTCTGTTGTGGTAACAGTTGCAGGGCTGCAGAGCTGCTGTCTCTCTGTGCACACTCACCAAACTGTCTGTTCGCCTTCCTCTAAATTTGCAGCATACAATAGATCCTGAATCCACAGGAGCTCTGGCTACAATACATAAACAACAGTTTTGTTTAACTGCATCTGTTTATGTATTGAGGAACACTTTAAAGTCACATCCAGCAACTACAATCAAATGTTTGATAATTTGGAGGAAGACATATAGAAATGATTACTTCCCATGATTCACCAGTGCTCAGATGAACACCGATGACAAAAAAGAAGTTTAGGCTAAAAGTAATAAATGGCAGTGAAGTCGTATATTGACAGCTTCGATAATAAAACGATGTAATCCAACCAAATCTGATATGCAGCCAGTGATCTTCTGTGTTGCCGACCGCGGTCATCGTGGGCGCCCGCACGAGGACGGTCCCTGATAGACCCCCATTACCCCAGTCGTGACCCCTCGCAGCTCAGTTCATTAAGCCGGCCACCCGAGTGCTCGGGACTGGAGTCCAGGTTTAATCACAACTTCCACCCTCTCTGCCAATCACAATTAGGTCCTGATAAGCCTCTCCGGGGTGGCACCCGAAGGCCCCCGCACACACAGGCAAAGGTTAATTTGCGAGCAGCAGGGGGCCCGGCTCCAAGGCCAAAGGTCACCCGATTGAATACATGGATGCGTGTGCGTGAGGGTGAGGCGGCGAGACTTGGCAGCAATTACAAAGTTCATCAGTATTCATGCATTACATTCATGGGTAAATGGGTACATTACTTTGAAAGAGGTGTGCTGATTGGATGTGGCCCCTTAATGGGAAATCGCTTTAGGGGGCTGAAATTTAAAAAGTCATTTCTTCACCATTGTCTTTTAAAGTCTCTTGACACGTGTTGTCACTTTGTGTCGGCTTCTCTCGTGTCTCCTGTTGAAAGAAATCTTTGGGAAAAAAAAGTCAAATGTCACATAATGTCAATTAAGTTGGTAATACTTTCAAAAATCCCCCCTTGGGGCTTTTATATTCTTATTTCTGCTATTACTCTTAAATTTACAACTTAAACTTGAGGGAATTACACCGTTCGTAGCTCTGTATAGCACTATTTGGATGTTTCTATCTTGATGAATGACATTACAGTGTCTGTTTATGCATGCAAAGTCTTATTTAGATGCACACACGCACAAACAAACAACACGCACTCATGTCGATGTGTCAAACTCGCTCGCGCCTTTGCCAGTCGAAAAAAAGAAATGGAGCAGCTCTCGCGGTGAACATATGATGGAGCGCAGATTTAACAGATGAGACAGACTACTTTATTTTGCCCTGTTTATGATTTCATCCCTCTGACCTCGCATCCTGTGGTGCAATGTCATCTCCAGGCCAGCTGGCAGCGGGGACATGCGAGATTGTGACGCTGGACAGGGACAGCAGCCAACCGCGGCGGACCATCGCCAGGCAGACGGCCCGCTGCGCCTGTAAGAAGGGCCAGATCGCTGGGACTACAAGAGCCAGACCCGCCTGTGTGGACGGTAAGTGTGGGGGACGGAGGGGGGGAGAGAGGGGGGAGATCCTGGCTCGGTTCTGCTTTCCTTTAAGGGGCCACTTCAGTGAGAACTACTCAAACATGAACATGTTGTTCCCGAGGCGTGCTTGACTTCTTCCGTTTTTGGGAAAAAAAAAAGAAAGATGAAAAACAAACTGCGTCGGCCCCTCGGAGCATGTTAAGGAAATTAAATGTAAAATTAAGCCATATCCAAGTGTGAAACAGCATCCACTCGCTCTGGGCTGCCCGAGTTTGACCGCTGTTTTTGTTAGTCAGGGCTTAAGGTGGATAAACCTCCAGTGTGGAGCAAAGTGGATCACTGAGCTGTCTTTATGTTGTTGGTAAAACCTGCACCAAGTCTATTTACAGTTGAATCCTTTCTGAGAAAAGCAGCCACGGGGGGGGATTGTAAATCCGCTTGCTAAAAATAAGCTTATATTTCATGGAACAGTGACATTATTTGTGTTGTCGTGCGTGTTTCAACATGGTTTCAGGCCTTTTTGTATGATAATAATGGCTCCTAGATACTGATGGGGATTAAACTTCTTAATGTCCAGGAACTAATTGATGAAAATAAAACAGCTGCAGCAACATAACAACAAACTCATTCAGTCAGTTCACTTCATTTTATACAACTATGATCCCTGTTCGGATGGCTGAGATTTGATCAATTGTCTCGGTCTCTTCCACCATCACGACACTCACTAAAATCACTCTCTGTGTCTATATTGACCAATGAGCAAAGGATGCGATTGGCTACATAAATTTAAATTGGCAATAACAAGTAATAATTACTTTCAGCAAAGCAGTGTGAGAGAGAAGTGAACAAAACAAGTAGATATACATAAAACTTAAGTGGTGAATCACGAGTTTCAAATATGGGCTAATCAATTCTGTAAAAACAAGTTCATCTATTTTTTTGCTAAATTAGTAAACAGCTAATAGTGTTTGTGGTGTTGTTCAAGAGTGACAACTTAATCTAATATGTCCTTTCTGCATCAGTGTCTAATAAAAGCTTCAGTTCCAACATTCAGATTGTGGATGATATATGCAAATGCATAAGTGGGGATGCAAAGCTATTACGTGCATGAATATTTTATTGCAGGAAAGGAGTAATTATTGTAATGTGGCTGTTTAGAAATGATAATCAGTGATTGTTGGGTTCTCCTACACGCTTGTAAACTTTGCACAGCAGGTTTGTATGAACTGTTTGAATTAATGTTTGCATGTGAGGGAACAAGGCAGCCATTTTTTTCTTTTTTTTTTTACAACGTTATGAAAATTATGTCAAGAGACCTAACCTTTACATTGGAGAGGAAAATGGACTAAATCGTCATCACTATTGAATGTAGAACTCTGCCTGCTTCGGTCGTTCCTTTCGTCACCGCTTTGACCCTGAGACGGATCAAATAATTGTGAAAAAGTCGGATAAGGATCAGAGCAGACTCTCATCTCCTCCACATCTCCATCAGCGGCCTCTTGGAGCGCCTGTCACTGCCTCTCATGAGTCACTCTCACGGCGTGGCCTCTCCCCATGCAGGGGAGGAGAGCTTCCTCACCCAGGTGATGCCAGAACAAACGACTCTATTATCAAGGCAGACCTGCAGTGAACTGTAACTTCTCGGATGTCTTGTTTTTTTTACCTCTTATTCAGCTGTGGCTTCACAGTTGCGACTGTGATCGGAGGGGTTGTGCTTCCACGGCGCTCCGTTTGACTGGTTTCACCTGCTGGTCGTGCGAGCGATGGTCTTCAAGGCCGATGGCAGTTTAGGGGGGGGGATTCGTCTTTCGTCCGAAGTCGTCTTTACCTGATGCTGAACTGCCTCGCGCTGCGGCCCGAGATCTGATCTTGTCGGAGTCAGTCCCGTTGTCTCTCTCCAGCGAGTGAATAAGCAGTATGCATGTTCCATAAATCCAGAGAATCTCGATGATATCGGGCAGTATTTGCCACAGAATGGACTGCCGCTGTGCGTCGTGGCATTTCGTGCGGGCTCCTCTATTTTGAAAGGGAGCTTAAAGCTTATCGGCTTTTAGGTGGACCTGCCCGGGCAGCCCGGCGTCGGGGGTGGCCAGCGCAAACAGCTCCCAGAGAAGGCACCGAAGGAAATGCCAGCGAGTTTATTTGCCGAGCAAATTTCATTCATATTGCATTCCAAATAAATACAGCGTGCGCCGAGGTCAAACGGGCATGACAATAAAAACGGAAACATAAATATTGAATGGGGGGGAAGGTGTAGTGCAAGCTGGATTTGTGCAGGGAGACACTAATATTCACTGCAGGAGTTTAGACTCAGCTGAACCCCCCCCCGATAGGCTGGAGTGTTTGACTCTGTCACATGGAGGTGTATGAGTGGGAATTATGTCATTATAGCTCATTAACCCAAGTCCAAACATACACAATAACTACAGGAATCACAATATGGAGCGTTTGTAGTCCCTGAGTTTAGCCCTACAGGCCGTTGTTTGCCATTTTGAAGATACAATGCAACGATGAAAAAGTTTCAACAAATAGGTTAGATGCGCTGCACATATACGCTGACCTCAATTGGAATTTTTGCATCGCGTTCCATTCAAGGTGGTTCGTCTGAGGTTATATGTGTCGGTAAATCTTTCATTTTCTCGCTGTATCCATGCAGATTCATCTGCAGGCGTTTTTGTGCGAGCACATTTTTTTCTTTGTCAGACTGTGATTTCACTATTTCCCTCCACGCTGTCGCGTTGCTTCATATCAAGAGAAAGAATAAATATATATAAATATATATAAAAGTAAGCGGCACACAAACACCCGCACGCCTTTATTTCTGTTCTTATTACAAAATCCCACAGCTTGATATTATTGACATGCAAATCTGAGATCCTTGTCTCCGCAAACGCAAGCTTATTTGTTTATTCAGAATCCGACTTTGCTCACTCCGGGAACATAAGAGAAAAAAAAAAGGGAGACAGAGGAAGAGGGGAGGAGTGGGCGAGGTGGAAAGTGGGAGCCGGCAGAAAAGACCTCAAACGCCACAAATGGGATTTCAATCAGCTCTAATCTACTCGAGTCCTTCAGGTCCCGCTCTCCGTCGCGACGCGCCTTCGCCTCGGCTGACACCGCGCCGCGTCCTTCATGCCTCAGACGCGGCTCGCATCGGTCATCCCGCGCATGCAGGAGTAATCCGTCGCTCCGTCAAAAGCCTGCCGCGGCTGCCGGGACCGTCGCTGGTGATGAGGGAGGGAGGGAGGGAGGCAGCGCTGCAGCAGTGCTGATCCTCAACAACCACCTCCTTCCCCCCCCTCCTTCCTCCCTTCTCCCTGTTGCTCTCCGTGAGTCTTTTGGAGGAGGTGAGAATGAGAGATAAGCCGTCGACATGATAAGGTTTTCAGGAGCTGTTAGAAGAGCAACTCCATACGGGGAGCAGATTGGGAGGGAGAAAATAACAACAAAAGCCTGCTGACTGCATCTTTTTCTGCCATCAAATGTTATCTGTCTTTGACCAATTTGCTCTCTCTATTCATCCATTTCCCCTCACGTCCCCTCTTCCGCGGCTCCGTCTCCATAAGGCCTGCCTCGCGTCCCGGCGTCGCCATAATTAGACCCTCCAGTATCGGGAATTTCATGCTCTCGAGCCTCCTTTACATCTGTGCTTGATGACTTTTAAGAGAGCTGATCTTGATTCTCATTAGGCGGCCGAGACACCAAAAGAGTCTATTAGGAGGAGAGAGACAACAGTTAGCATACCGGCGCCTGGCTGCAGAGCAACAGAGAGAGAGCCCCCCCCCACTAGGGACCTCACGCAGGTCGTCCGTAGGGGTCAGTGTGGTCGTGGCTGCGGTCACTCAGCATGGAGTCTGCGCCCGAGGTGTTCATGTTTGGACTGCTGCTGCTGAGAGGCTGTCATTGCCTCATCGGTCACTGGGTTTAAAGTACACACACTCTCAATTTGCTGTATCATGATTTATAAGTTGTTGTGATGGCGGTAGATAATGTAGCTGCTTAGAATTCAAGTAAGTTTGGGTAAATTAGAGGAAAAAAACCCTCAGGGTTTGGAGACGTATAGAGATTTATTGTGTTTGAATATGCTGAGTTTCTTGCACCGCCTCGACATATGTTCCAAGGCTGCTGAAAAGGCTGTTCCAATACAAGGTTCTCCGGCTATAAACAATGTGCAAATGCTTTGAGGAGATTTATTCAAATTCAATTTACAAACCGAATGATGATAAAATCCTAACTTTAACACAGGCAAATCAAAGTACTTTACCTTGAATGCTATTTTTTGTGTATGCGTCCCAAAAAAAATACTGTTTTGTGATTCTCGGGGTCATAAAGAGAAGTCGCCCGACAATTGTTCGACATCCATACAAAGCCGCATTGTAAACGATGAGAAACGACTGGCTTCCCACAAGGCGCGCGTCCCCCGGGTGGCTTTGCATATGAGGAATTGTTGCTGTGAATCAGGCGGTGATAGAGACAACAGTATGCGTCAGGCTCAGTCTCAGGGCTATTTGACAGTACCAGAGCTCCAATCATCCCGCATCAGCCCACTGGTTTGATTTGATCCACCGAGTAGAGGAGGAGTGGTGGTAGCAGGGTGGGGGATGGGGAGCGGGGGGGGAGCGGGTGGGGGGCGCTGTCTGTTGGGAAAACATGTCATGTCTTCTCCGGTCGCTGGTTAGCGAGCTAGCCACTACCGCAGCGCCGTCCAGGGGGACCGAGGCTAGAAAAAGATGGTCCGGCGGTGAATGTGTAATGTCACTCTCTTTCTCTGTCGGCTCCTTTTTTCTTTTTTTTTTTTTCTGTCTTGGCCTTTTTCTCGCTCCTTTCATTTTATGTCCACGCAAGTGTTGCAGAGAGTGAGGACGGATGACCACGGGCCGCGGAGCCTTGTCTGAAGGGAGAGGACGGCAGGCAGATGGGGACAGCAGCCCGGGGTGGCGTGATGCTCCTCGGGTGCGCTGGCTTACAGGGCGCAGCCTCCTCGGTGGAGCGGGACGCCAGGCGCGAGCATGCGACGAGTTCCTAGTTTCTGTTTTGGGATCGTTGTGTTTGTGTGATAATTGTTTGTCGTCGTGGAGTTGTCAAAATTAAGCTGAGGGCCAAAAAAAGCTGCTTTGCTTGAGAAAAGGAAGCTAAATCAGGCTGATGTTAATACACATAAACAGATGCGCACACACATGCACACACACACTCCCCTCTTCACACTTGTGATTTTGCCCCTTTTTGACCCCATACGATACTATTTCCATCATTTCTTTTCCTCTGATGCAGTTGTGTACATATATATACAGTATATATGTATATATTTCTTTTTTCATTGCAGGGATTCATCTGTTTAACATTCAAGAGCCTCTCCAAGAGTAATAGAATAACTGAAGCATCTGATCTGTGATCCCTCGCCTCCAAAAAACCTGCCCCCACACTTGTGCATCTGTTTCGGTGTTTATATTTGTTTCGCTACTTTACTTTTCCACTGGGGAAAAAAAAAAAATAGCAATGCATCCAAATAGCATATTTGTCACTTCGCCACCGGCCCGCTGTTTATTGAGTCATTATGTGTTGTATTACTCGCGGTGCGAGTCCATTGTGTCGCGTCCATCAGCGTCGCGGCGCCCGCGTTTCCTGCGAAATGCCTTCGACCAAACAGCCGCCGCCGAAATCACTGCAGTTATACGGTGCAACGTGAAGAAAGCGCAACACAAAAGAAAACTCAAATATACGGGAAAAATCGGGCGAGCCTCCCGAAAAGGAGCCGCAAAGTGATTGATATTAAGTCGGGACTGAAGGCGAAAGCGTTACATCTGCTGCTGCTGTTTTATTCACGGTGCTGATGGGGCGCTCTGATACTAAACGTTATTGTGTACGATTGGAGGAAATCTATTTTATATTCCCTTTGTGAATTAGATTATGGATTAAAGTGTTGGAATGAAATGAAAGAGAGGCCGGATCGCGCTTCCGGGCAGTGATGCACAGACATTTAATTCTTACGTACTAGTTTCTAATCAAAAGTTTAAAAAACTGCAATAACTAAAGTTATGTTGCATCGTTTAAACGCCTAAATCTGTTTAACTTCTCATCTCTAACGGCTTCTATTTACGTTTTAGCGCGATTGCAGATGTAGACTTTTCATTTTAGCACGCTAAATTGGGAGCATAATAGGAGAGCAGTATTTAACAATGTTGGTAATGAGATATTTGGATTGTGAAGGATGTGAATGAGTATTTTGGTGATGTTTTCTTTGTTTGGGAGAGACAGAAGCGTGAAGAAAACTCTGAACCAGAGGTGTTGAGGGAGGGTTAGAAATAGCAAGCCCCCCCACCCTCCCCACCCCCAATCCTCAAACATGACTCAGGCAACTTGCTCCGACTGTCAAGCCAATCGCTTTTTCAGAGTGTGAGCGAGAATGAGAATGAAAAGTCCCCGATGAGCATCGTCTGTTGTTGTTCTTTTTGTTTTTTTTTCCTCTCCTCCCTTTTTTCCCCCCTCCCCCGTCCCCCCAAAATCCTTCCGGTGTTCTTCAGGGGCAAAACATCGCCGAGGAGCTCTCACCTCCAGAGCGACTGGTATCAAAACCCTCTTTGTGAGGTTACGCGTGCGCAAAATAACCGAGCTGCCGCGTGTTTTTTTTTTTTTTTTTGCTGCAATGACAAAGCAGGAATGTAACACAAAGAGCTGCTTGTGTTTCTCCCGTAGGGCGAGAAAGCCTGACGAGCGGCGCTCATTAGCATAAAAATAATGCAGGGTGTCGCGCTCCGGCTTTTCATTCTGTGGGAAGAGTTACAGTAAGTTTTCCGACCATTAACCTTGTTTTACGTCGCTTTGTAGAGACTTCCCTGTCGGCTTGCGACAAATTTAACTCTTTTTCTAATTTAAATGAAACGATTCATATTTGCCTTTTTTGTTCAAACATGGCTGAACTTAATGTTATGTAATGTTAAGCGTCGCTGCCACTCTGCCAGCACAGAATCTGAATGACTATATCATCACTGCTCACTTTCATGCAGCCAATCTTTTTTTTTTTGCAAAAACAGATTGCTGCCATGGTGTGTTTTTTTTTTCCCTCCCCTTTTTTCTTCCGAATGGCAGACCCCAGTGCAGCCAATCGTGAAGAAGCAGCGCGCTGAATGCATACATTGACTCTAAATTTTTAATATCCCAGATGATAACTCATTCAGATGCCGTAATGCATTCATGCAGGCCGTTATGCGCTCTCTCCTCTAATGAAGCTGCATTATCCTCGTGCCCCCACCCCCACCCCCACGACCCGTCCCACTCCCCCCCCCCTCCCCCCCCGTTCATAAATCTGCGCCGCGTGATGAAGTGGACCCAGGTGTTCCAAGGTACGGAGATGCAGATAATGTCAGAGGGGGGTTATTGATGCACCGTTGTTTTGCGCCGGCTTGTTTACTATAATGGATCGAAGTCCTAAAGGAAGAAAAAAGTCACTAAAGTTGCCTTGAAAAGTGCCTGATGAGCGGATATAATGGATAGGAGGCGCGTCGGTGTGACTCGCGCTCACCTGAAGCTTTCAGGAAGTTTGAGTCGTGCTTTGAGATGCGTAAATCTAAAGTCACACAAGCAACAGCAAGTCGCCGATAACCTGGTGGAGGAAGCAGACGAGGGGGAAAAAAAGAGACGAATCATTTTTTTTCCAGCTAAGTTTGGCGCCGATCGCTCAGCTGAAGATCAACTCCGCACTAAGTGTTCATGAAGAGGGATGTTGGCCGGCTAGATTGGCTTTCTGCGCTCTGTCTGGCTTTCAAATGAGCCACCGGGAGCTCTCGTGTTGAAGTATTACCGAGCTCCTCGTGGAGCGAGATTCGAGGCCGGCGCACCAATCACCGGCTGAGCCCATCACAGTCATCCCGACGTCTCTGCCTTATAAATCTCCGAGAACTAACAGGGCTCAGCTCCCACCGTCAGTCACTCCCACCTTGTGCTTTAGCCCGTCTTAGAGCGCACACTTAACACGAGAGACATCACATACAATATATTAAACATGAGGACATAAATCAGCATAGATGAATGCGCTTTAATTCCAGTCTTTTTTTTTTCTTCTCTCCTACAAGCTTTCCTTGTTCTGTCCTCATCTGTGACACCGACGCAGCCTACAGGGCCCCCAGTACTGTATGTGCTACATGAGCGCCTGTCGCACGGCCTCCCACGAGTCTGCTCACGGGCGCTGTCGTGGCTGATGGTCCGTAGTCTCGCCGTCTCCACCCCACTGGTCTAATTGGAAGGGAAAAGTTGCCCGCTCGCCGCGGTTTCGCGCGTCCCGGGAGTCCCCGCGCGAGTCTCTCTCTCCGCGACGCTCGGGGCGGTGAACAATTAATGAATAATTACTGCTTCCACAGACCCTCTCTGGCCACGAGTGTCTGAGCGCCCCAAGTCTGACTGCTATTCAAATATTGTTGCTTCACGGGCAATTATCAGAGTGTCCGTCTGTGAGCCGTCTTTGTTCCGGTGGTGCTCGGACATGTGTTTTTACAGCTTTATATTAGATGACGCTTGTTTCCCAGCCATCACTTGTCATTGTAACTGAAGATGTTGAGACAAACCACTAAGCAGTAAAGCGGTACCAAACAGAAGATATCAAAGTGCATCACTTTTTTTAAAAATAGAAGCATTTCAGAGGCATTGTGAGAAGATGCCTGTCAGTATTTACAGCTAAATCCAAACACTGTCTGCATAATATTCACTGACAAATCAAGAAAGAGTAAAAGATGTATATTTTAGTATTTTTCATGTCATGAATTTTACATCTAAGAGCGATCGGGTCCTTTCAAACGCATAACAGCACAGCTAATATTCAGCCATCCATCGTTGGATCAGGAAGCCAAAACAAAAGGCAACAATTGAACCCGGGTCTCCTCATTGAGAGCCGGCACTGCAAACCACGTCTCAACCGAGCCGCCTTGAATCATCATCAGCTTTATTTGACAGAAACAACATGCGAGATTTCGACTTTAAGGCGGTGCTGCGTTGGTTGTTCAGCAGATCATTTTTCACAAATATTTCAAATCACCTCAGGAAAAAATGAGGAACATCGACGAGCATTAGACATAATGAAAGAGAGGCCCTGCGATCTCTCAGGACCATTCACAGATGTACTGTTTTTTTTTCTGGCCCGCTTCTGGCAAAAAAGAGATGCGATGCGTCAAAAGACAGCTTGTTCTTCTGCAATCCGTCGTATTTGTCTCAATGTCGATATGTGACAAACTGAAACGCGCTCGCTCGCATTGCAAGGCAGATTTTGACTGCCAGCCCCTGATGGGGGCTCTGATGAGGTGGGCCAATCATCTCCCGAGTCCCGACTATTTTTTATTTTTTTATTTATTTTTTTCCTCACTGTCGACGGAGGGGACTGCCAAGAAGGCCTGCGAGTGTTCACTCACTCATTCGCTCGCGCGCCGTTCGGATCCAACACACATGAGCCCATCTGGCACACAGAGAGAAGGCGCTTTTTCCCTTTTTAACCCCCATTACTCACGAGGTGCTGATTCCATATGATGGGTGTCAGAGCCCTGCCGCGTGCGTCTCCTCCATTCTACAGCACCCACTTATCTTCCTTTCATCTCAGCCTTGTAATTACAGTTACTTCTTAGTCTGTTTCTTTCGCTTTTTTTTTTTTTCATTTCTAAGTTCAGATGCTTGTGATCCACGCCGAACGGATGGGAAGGACGGCCGGGTGAACGCATGAATGGGGAGGGGGGGAGAACAATGCGATGGAGCAGTAACATGATATTACAGCTCTGCTGGGAGTCGGGGATCCATGCGAGCCTCGACTGCCGCAGACGTGAGGTGAAAGTTAATAGAAGAGTGGGGAAAAAAAGAAACGAACCCCGGAGGTCATGTGTTGCAGTCTTCACTCCAAGATTATCAAAACATGAGGAAGAGCACATCATAAGCAACGACCCGCTGCTCGGTTTTGTTCCACGCCGCGCTTGTTGGCTCATTTCAAAACATTGGCTCTGGTGATGGACAGAAACAACATGAACTGATTTGCTTTTATTCGTTTTTTGATGTGGTTGTTAAAAGAGGGGGGGGACGCGTGGCCCCCGCGTGATTGCGAAGCGGCGTGTGCCGAAGTGCGGTGCAATTCGTCGGTCAGCGGACGCGGGATGTAGCGCGGCTGTGATTATTCTTTATCTTCCTCATTAAAGCAGCGGAGGAACAGCTGCACGAGTACACCGGGCAACGAAAGAAGGGGCGGGGGGGGTGCGGAGGGTGGGGGGGGGGGCACTCTATTGTGACTGAAATGATAAAATGCATAATTAGGTAGTCAATGTTGTGTTCCATCTCACTCTCTCTTCGCCTCGCTCTGTCTTGCGCTGATAGGTGCAACTCTGTGTTTCCCCTCCATTTTCATGAAATGATGCCGTTCATTAATGCGATGCAATTTCAGAGGGGGGGGGCTCCCTCTCTTCCCCGCCGCCGCGTTTTGTCTTTGGTAATTTACCTTTATTGGCTGGCTTAGCAATTTCATCTGAACACGGGTTCATTTAATAATGTATGCGTCTCGTTGTTGTGTACCGTTCCAAAGCCCACCTGTAATTGCTGTGCAGCTGGGTGCACTCGGCTGGATGGATGCACCAGCTTAAATCGAGCACTTGGCATGGAAGACAAAAAACAACAACGAGGAGAGCAGTCGGAAAAACAAACCGTTCCATAAGCAAGGGGGCCTGTTTTTCTTTGTTGTTTTTTTCTCTCAGCCATAGTAGTTCAAATGTACAATTTGTCACATTTTTGCTGTGTTGTTTTTTCTATAGCGTCCAGTCTGTTTCCACCCATTAGAGTATTCTCTGAGTAATCAGTGTTTCAGCTTTGTTGATATTTAAGCATTTACAAAAGTTGTAAATCATTTACAACTGAATTAGAAGTGAGATTGTCTTATTTTAAATTGCAAGTTTTCTAAAGTGGCCTTGCAGCTCGTTCGTGCGGCATCGCAGAAATCTGTGTTTCACGGTCACAAGGACGTCTCGTCATCTGAGGGAGGCAGAAACATGTTGGTGAATGTCAGAAATATTGCTCCTGACCGGAGAACATGAACCAGCGACGTCTGCGATAATCCACCCGGGTTAATAACTCCCAATGGACTGCAGCCAGTTGGCTTAGCTTTGGACCATTAACAAGGAGGGGGAACATCCTGCTTTGTTACCATTCGTTGGTGATAAAAATCTACCTACCAGCATCTCTGAAGCTCACTAATTAAGACATTATATCTTGTTAGTTTCATTTGTACACAAACCAAAGCATAAAAATCACAATATGCTGGGACACAAGGGAGAGGAACACCTGACTGTGTCTTGGTGGGGACCATTAACTTCCTGGTTCCCTGCTGGGTTTTTGTCGGGGGTTTTTTCCGGCAGGTCCAAGCCAAGAAATATTCTGGCACCGAGAAACCTGGAAAAACACACTTAAGGTTGTTCTGCTGCAGCTTTGAAATGAGCCAAGACCTCATTCAGTTTGCATGCTAACCGATGCTAACAAAGCTTATTGGCTAAATGCTTTCCGTAGCGTTCGCATGATACAATCTGCTGTAATGTTGCCCAGCAGAATTACACGTATGTTGCGCTATGCTGTGTGTGTGCGTATGTGTGTGTGTGTGTGCACTGTCCTGAAACACAACTGCAGTCACCCTCTCATCTAATTGTTCTGCAAAGCCCCGCGAGGAGGATCATGGTCATAGTTGTCTTTGTCCTTGGTTTGGAGCACCACTGGCTCACCTTGCCGGTAATAAAATAGAAAAAAAAAAGGGAGAGAGAGAGGAAAGAAAAAATGCCGGGCCTTCTGTTAAGTGCACACGCACGTAAAAGTGTGTGAGTGTGTGTGCAGGTGTGTGTAGATGCCGGTGTCCCTTAGTCGGAGGACAGACATCATTATTCCCACACTCCCCTCTCGTCCCGTCCTGGGAAACATTTTAATCTCCCTGTAAAAATATATGGAATATAATCAAAATGAATGAAGTAAAATAGAAGCTCACCGCCCACCTCAACACACACACCCCCACACACACACACCCCCACCCTGCTCCCTATGCATCATCTGCTGCTGTCGCGTGGGGGCAATTTTTATAAGAGCCAGTTATGGGACATCACATGGCCAAAATAATATTAGTATGGTGGTGACAGGCATGTGAAGGCAAGATGAATCTGGGATAAAAATAAAGGCAAATGAATACAAATGGCGTCTCCTTCACCTAGAGGGGGAATAAATCATACGTGGACTAATGCGGTGTGTTACCCCCCCCCTTCCCCGTTCTCTTTGTCGCCCTTTTCTTTCTTTTTTTCTCGCCATCCTGCGTGGACACTCCTTCATTCTCCCCCCCCCCCCTTCTCCTTTCCCGTCGCCTCTCCTCCCTTCCCTGGCTCACTTCATCTGATTGAGTTAGCCACAAAGTGTCCTTCGGTATTAATAATCCGCTCAGAGAGGTGAGGGAGGGAACGCGGCGGGCTCGGCGCGCCGGTGTCAGAGTGTCACCGTGGAGAAACGAAGCCCGCGCCGCCATCTGACCGAGGAGGAGTGCTTATGTTTGGTGTGAAATGCGTGTGTCACCCCCTCTCCTGCTTGCTTCTGTCACCTAACCATGTGCGAGCACAAATAAACCACTCGAATCGCCGGCTGAAGTGCTCCCTCACTTGTGCTTGCAAAATGAAATCGGGTTTTTTTCCCAATAATTGAAAGGGCAGTTTCCACTTTACTAACAGAGGCGCTATCTTAACCTGTATACTATGTTTTTGACTCTCCTTTGTGCGAGTTTCAGCAGCACCAGTGAGTGATGACACTAACAAGTGTTGTAGTTAAGCCTTTCAAAGCGTCCGTGGATTCAATTTGCCTGATAAACCTGATTAATCCTTCTACATTATTAAGAGTTGCAGGTAATGTCCTTCAGTAGTTTTCTTTTTCCTGCTCTCAGCTTTAGTAGTTTGCTTAATAGAAAGACTAACAGACAGTGCAGCCTGTAGCAGAGCAGAAATGAAAGCACTTTTCCTTCAATATGAAGATGGTTCAAAGGACAAAAATATGCAATCGTTTATCTGTAAAATGCATTTATAAGGTCCTTCAATGTGTTGGAGAGGATGCAAGAGAGAAAAGGCCTCACTTTAAAGTGGGACAAAACAACTGAAGACTGGACTTGGATGGGTTTTCTCAGTGTTGAAGTGGGAATTTTCTGAGACCTCCCACAAGCTGAAGTGACGCCAGTCAGCACAGTTGAGCCTGTGTTTCGACACGAGAATGAGAAACTCCTGCTGTGAATTTGCGATGAACATTTTTCTCGTGAGGAATCTTGTCTTTGCGTGGACGCTGTTTCTAGCAGTTTTGTCAGGTGCGTAATTTTTATTTTTTTTTCTTCCCATGCTGGCTGCTACACTGTCCCTCTTTTGGCACTCTAATCCACGCAGTAATCCACATGATTCCCCGTGTCCGTCTGCATGTGTTTGATTAATTCCATTAATTCGGTTCAGTTGTCCGTCCTGATGTTAGCGCGGCTTAAAAATCTCCTGACACCACTTCGAACACACGAACGTGGAGGCGAGCCAGCGCGCGGCTGAGGGGGGGGGGAGTGCGATCTATCCAAGGACGGATTGACCACTTTGCCAACAGACAGACAGAAGAGGAGGGCGAGCAACGGGGGAGGAGGAGAGGGGGAGCAGATTGGATAGACGGGTGCATGTGAGGGCACGCATATGCAGCGTAACAACTGGCTGGACAAGCCAGTCGGAGTTGTAATGACCAGGGCGACAAGTTGAGCTGGCCTCGTTCACGAAGCTGTTTCAGCACATTATTACCGACGCTTTACCTCCGAAGCTGAATTTTGCACACTTCCACGCCAATTGATAGAACTTTAAGAGGTCTCACTTGGTTAAAATGTTGTCGACGGGCACCGGGAGCGAAAAGCGCGTTTAATGCACCATTTGGTTTTGTCACTTTAAGTGTATCTGCAGTTGTTAACTCAGCTGGGTATTCACACCACTCTCCCCAGAGGAGCATGCTTACATAATCCTCCCTGGGACAGACATAAATTAAAAGAAAAGACATAATCACTGGTTGGCTTATAGATTAAAAAGCCGTGGAGACTCGAGAATATTCGTCACAGATTGCAAGTTTCGGAACATTTTCTCTCCGGACACATAAAAACTGCATCTGCCACCTTTTTTTTTTTCCCTCCCCCATCCTGCCTGAAAAATGGATAAACTGTGGTGTAATGGGACCAGGCTCGACTGATTTGAAGGGGCAGAGGGCACGTCCCGATTGATAGATGGGGGAGGAAGAGGTAAAGCCTCGCAACGGGTGATTGTGTGTTGTTGCGCGCGCCCGCAGGCAAGCCAAACCTTGCTCCCCGCAAATCTCTCCGAGTCTAAACTGAGGCCAGAGGTTTCGGTCCCGAGGGGCACAACACTTTGTATGAGCACTTTACCGTGGATACAGCACTTTAAAGGCCAGAGCTGCTGAAATGTGTTGTGTACCGAAATGGCTTTTTTCCCCCCCGTCCAAATGCTGGTTTCATGTTCTCCCGCGACCGACAGACCAAGGTAGTGCAACTAATTTTAATGTTAACTCGCACAGCTCAGTGTTCCCCTTGAAGAGGGGGAAACTACTTATTCCTGAGTGCCTCCAATGTAGCTCTCCAGCCGCTTGATTGTGTATGAAAATGCTTAATGGTGGTCTTGAGTCCTGCCACGTTATTGCACCGCATGCACTTTAGTCAAGTGGGCCAGCATGGAGAAAATTGTCTTTTTCCCAAACCTTTCGGCTGCAGCCAATCGGGGGAAATTCTGCAGCCTTTTGTTTGGCTTGTGCTAGAAATGAAAGGCACACTTTTAGTCGAGTGGAATAAAACAATTTTCAGAAAGACCAATTCGCAAAAAAAAATTGTGAGCCTGGGAACACAAAGTCCTACTGGACTCGATTCCATCCGCGCTACCCGCGACTGTCTCACACCTGGGATTGTCAGGTGAGTCGCAATAAACGAGGCAGATCGGCAGGCTGCAGCATGAAGGCGCGTACTGAAGGCCATAATTGCTGCTCTGTGGACAGATTCTCCTCGGAATACTAACTGGCGTCTAAATATAACAAACCGCAAGGCCTCTGTGATTACACGAGTTTATTAGAAAATTAAGTGATGAGAGTTATTTATTGAAGCCAGCTACTAAAAATAAAGGTTAACTGAACAAATCAGTGCAGAAAATACTCCTCTCAGATAGACTGTGAACAAGGCTGAGTGTGCTTTATTCCTGCTTTGAGTCAGGCAAGCTCTCCGAGAGGTTAATGAACTTAACTAGTCAGAGAAACGAGCCCAGTCCTCCGTCTCCAACAGGCTCCGCCTGATCTCAGTCGCATGTTCTGGACAGGCGAAGCCACAGATCGGCTTTCAGCCTGAGCAGCTCCCAGGCAGCCCAGAGGATCAGCGGCGCACCGTGCAATTAGAGGATCGATCAGTGAATCTGGCCCCGTTCCGTGTATTTAAACTGGCTTTGCATTCGGCAAGTGTAAGTGACGCTCCGCAGTGAGAAAGCAACAACACGGAGGTCGATATCGAATGTGGTTTCGGAAGAGGCGGATTGAAGTATATCTGCTTTAAAACTATGATTCAGGTCCAGTGTTGTTTTTCATTTCTTTTCTTTGCGGCCGACAAAAACAGTCGACTTTGTTGTCGAGGGCTCTCACAGCGGGAGGGCTTCCTGGTTCTTGCAGAGGCGGAGCCCCTTTTTTAGTGCAGAGTTGGAGGTCCTTCCTGAGCATGTGCAGCCACAGTCTGAACTGCGCAGAGGTGTGAATGCGTGCGCGAGTGGCGTCGTGTCTGCCCCGTGACCGTCTGGCAACCTGTCCGAGGTGTAACTCGCCTTCGCCCGGCGTGAGCTGGGATCAGCTCCAGCCCCCGGCGACCTCACCCCAACCCCAGATTATTCCGACGAGTCAAAAATGTCCTCAGTTGTAAGAGTTAGAAAACAAATACATGTATTTACAAGGCTCACGTGCGCGAAACACATTCCGAAGTCAAACAAAAGGTGTGGGAGTAAACAGGTCTTACATTATTCGGGGAGTCCAGCTGTGTAGGAGGGAGCTAATGAGTGTGCCAACGGCCCCTCCCACTCATAATTAGCTCTGATTACACTCATCAATATTAATGAGCTCATTTGCGAAGTGACAGAATGTATTCTATTTTTACGCTTTGTGCCGCTGTTGGAGGTGGTAGCAGAGAGGGGTCAACCGCAAAAGTCTGTCAGTCCGTTTGCTTCGTCTTTAGTAGTGGAAAAACTCAATTTCTTGTCGGGTAGTTTGTTTTTTGTTTTTTTAGGGTTAGGGTTAGTTTGTTTGTTTGTTTAGTTAGTTGTTTTTTAAAAAAGTGGTTCGTCAACAAGCTGCGTTGACCTTTAGGAGACTTTTAAGATTCTAACGTCTGCTTTTAAATGTGATGCAATGCCAGCCTGGCCCAAATGGAGTGAAAAGTTTGCAGTTAGCCTGTTTGAATGTCATCAACCCGGCCTGAAGATAATCACACAAATCCCATTGAGCGGGTCCACTCAATCCTCTAATTAACACGTTGGGTAGTGCTTGAGGTTCAAGAGATTTTACACCTTTCGCCTAAGAGAGGGAGCGAAATCATGATTATTTGTCATCCAGATTTTGAAGTGGACTCACTGTTCGGGTGCTCTCTGAACAGCGAACAGTTCTCTTCTTGGCATAATTTTATAATTGAAGAAGAACTGGTGCTTTTGTGCAGCTTCACCAATTGATTTCCGAGTGGTTTTTGCTCAAAAGTACCTGGTTAGGTGTGGCGCTTGATGACTCTCTGATCCAGGGCCAACTGCTTCAAGTGCATGCAGTTTGTGATCCCACTTTTCCTTTTTTTCCCCATATTTTTTACACAGTAGAGCTCCTGCACCAACATAGTGCTACCCTTTGTACTTTGTATTATAATCCAATTGATTCCATGCACAAAAGTCACTTTTCAAACCCCTGCATAGAGAGGCAAAGCCTGGGCTTAACCTGGGACTTAACACTACTGTATGGCTCATAATCGCATGTGAGCCCTGAGACGTTTCAGTGAAATTTCAATAAACTATTTTCAATTTAACCCCTCAGTAAAGTTACAAGGTGCTGGAGCCTATTCAAGAAAGGCTGCAGTAAACTTTCATGCAACATGTAAATACCCCCCCGTCGCCCTGCTGGGAGGCGATGCAGTGACTCCACACAGTGCCCACCTACTGCGTGTGTGTCGGCTTTGCAATAAGTGCAGAGGGTGCGCTTGCATAAGAGGTGTGATTCCTGTGGGAGACCAGATCATCTCCTGAGACAGGACAAAGTCAATATGGAGAGTAACAGAGAGCCCACTGGGAGCAAGCCACCAGAGGCCGGACTTATACCAGCTGATAAAGATGGAGAGGGGAAGGGGGCCGCGCGCGTGAGCGTGCACGTGTGTGTTTGTGCGAGAAAAGCCGAGAATAAAAGGGAGCAAGGGCAAGGCGGTGCAGGAGAGGGAGAAAGTGAAGAACGGGACACAAGTCGTTTTGTTTGCTGTGAATCCAGCACACACAGCTGCTGGTTAGCATGTAGCCTAAAACACACACATACACACGCGCGCGCACACACAGGTACGGAAGTGATAAATTGTGCTTTGCTGGTTACTTGTCATGTATTTAATCAGGCATTTGAAGCTGTCCCTCTTCCAAAAATCCTCTATCCCACAGGGAACTGACTTTTTGGAGGGATTTCATTGCAGAATGTGGGTGGACTGTTGCATGTGTGCACACTGATGGAAAGTACTGGCAGCAGGAAGAGGACAGCGACAGTTTCAGTGCATATTTGAGCCAGTTTGATTCTAATACTCTCAAACAAAAACTTTCAGGTATTTATTATATTTTCCGTCAAATCTATTTCCAGAAAAGCTGCTGATTCACAGAAAGGGGCCTTAACTGTTTATTTCACATTCATCCAATGGTTTTCTGCGCTCTTTCACTGCAGTCTTTTTTGTTTCCCACTGCACGCTTTCCTTCATTCTTAGCAGTAGATTTCACCAGAGCGAGTGCCACGTATTAGGATTGCAGTCCTTGATTAATTCTGCAGTTAATCAGCATTAATCAGTTGTTACCCAAAAGGTTTCACCGCATTAAATCAAAGTTTGGTTGTGACGGGAATGCTGCAGAGGTGATCTCTCAATGAATAAACAACCCGTGTAATCACTCCTGTGGCTCTATTTTCAAACGTCTGTGTTTGTCCGTGGACACAGAAGGTTAATTTGTAAGTTTTGAACTACCAGATATGTGTGTTTGTGTGTGTGAAGTTGTGCAATTGACAAAAAAAAATATATGTTTTGAAATATTGTGGTTAATAAGAGTTGCTAGTAGATGCTAGCCACAAATAGTCAAGCGTCCTGACATTTAATATGCTGATTTTAAGTTACCTGTTCCCTGTGAAAGACACTGTTGTCCATTGATTTAAGTAGATTTTACATTTTGATTTTACATTTTGTTTCATCACGCCCTGTGCAGCTCGTATGCACACAGAACTCATGGTATGTGTCCATTAAAATGTCAATGCAGGGTATTTTCAGCCTTGCTGACACATGCGGTTACCATGGTGATAGCAAATATGATTAATACAGCAGTAAGCGCTCCTTGAGGAGCGTCTCTCGGAGAGTACAGCAGGAGGAGAACCAGAGTGTCTGTTTACAGTGCTATGAAAATACTCAGGATCATTGTGATAACAAACAATAAGTCTGATTTTGCCTGTTTAATTACATAAATGACATATATAGATGTACTGGTTATTTATCTGTAACAAGTAAATGAAACTGAATGCTCTCAGATATTTGAAGGAAGTGTGATCTTTTATTTAAATGATGGCTTCTGGATGTTCCAGAGTTTGAACTTAGCAAAGTCAGTTCCACGTGCTTGCCAGAAACGCAGCCCACTTCCATGACTGTTTAATCTCGCTCTGATGGTCTTCACCATCGCGCCTCTCCAGGTGCCACTAATACCGTTCAACACTCGATGCGAAGCTCGCGTTTTTGTCTGAAGAGCACCGAGAGCGTTTTTAGCTTACCTCCGCGCGCCACGATCGCGATCACACACGGCTGCCACTTGATCGGCGCCCCCGCTGGACGAGCACGTGCTCGGCGCAGGAGTGGAGAGCAGGACACTGTTTTCACGCGGCCCGGGAGGGCCGGGAAAGTGAGGCTAAACAGGTGGACGGGAAAGAGAAAGGAAAGACATCCACGGAGCAAGTTGGAATGAAAGTTGAAGGAGGGGAGGGAGGCGGGGCCAGCCGGCGCGTTCTCCCATGGTGCCTCGCTGCCGGGCTGCCTTTAAATTTGTCCGGGGACAAAGCGGCACGAGGTATAATCCACCTGCCAGTCCCGTTCAGCATCAGCGGCACTCTGGCAGGAACATTCTGCCCCCCACTTAAACACAAAATACCATCAGTGCGGAACAGTAGAACCCATTCTCCTCTTCACTCTTCCTCCTCCTCCTCCTCCTCTCTGGATTACAAATGCACGGCGAGGAGGCGACGTGGGTGGCGGCGTAGGTAGACGGGAGAAAGAGACGCGCTCGGAGAGGGAAAAAAAAACTGACGGAGGCCGGGGCGAGTATCGGCGAGAGCGGAAGAGAGATGAGCAAAGAAAGGAGATGAGACGTGGGGGAAAAAAATGAGTGAGGAAACGGAGAGCGGCTTCTCCGGCGCCGCGCTCGCCGCCGGGGGGAGGCCCCGGGAGAGCGTCGAGATTGATTGGTTCATTTGGATTGGAAAAGTGGATCTCTCGCCCCCCAAAAAAACTTGTTTCCGTCCAAAGCAAATGACAAATGAGGTATCGATTTGTTGTTTACAATCTTAGTGGGTTGCACAACCTCCCCTCCACCTCCTCCTCCTCCTCTCTCAGTGCGCATGATGGACCTCATAATGACGGGGTCTCAGAGGTTTACTGGCAGGGTCTCCTCGCCGCACAGCGCCCGCCACAGTGGAGCACTCGGACGCGGTCCTCCTCGCCACGAAAAGCAGGTGGAGGGGGGGCCACGATCACATCAAGCCGAAGCCGCGTCACGACGCCGAGCGAGGCTTTCACGAGCCTCCTCAGCGCCGCCACCGGAACGCGGCGTCGTTCCCCCCCGATCGATGTCGATACGCGGCGAAGGCGTCTGGCCATCGACGGCGCAGCCGCGGGCGGACTTCCTGTACCGAGCAAGGAGGCTGTTGTTTCCCTGACCTTTGCTATTGATCCTCGCCGCTCCTCGGAAATGTCACGTTAAAAACTCCACAAACACTCAGACGCGCTCGGTGGAAAACAGTGCCCACACACACACACAGCAAGCGCACGCGCGCGTACAGCCGGAGCAGGACGAGGGTTCCTTAACCTGATTTCAGTGCGAAGCGTAATTGTAGGACAACATCGCCGTGCGCCAAGTGCATCTAATTAAGGGTGGTTATTGGTGTATTGTATGTCTGCGGATGGGAATTAATGCACAAGCCTTGTAATCAGCAGTCTATTCTTCCTTGTCTTCACAGCGCTCATCTTTACAATCAATGGGCTTTTGCAGAGGAGATTACTTTATTGGCCGTTTTACGCGGCACTGTTGGAATAATTGTGTGGACCACTTTCCTGGGTGCCTCTGAACCACACAAAGACTCTCCTCATGCTCGGCGTCGAGTGCACGAGTTCACTGGCATCGTGTGGCAGCCATTGAATTGAGGTTTTTAATTTATATACATATATTTTGTATCTTTGAACATTTTCGCATTGTTAGTGTTTTTTTGTGTGCTTGCTTTGATGATATTTTATTCAAAATATCCTAAATTATCTCTAAACACTTCAGTATAGACAGAAATCAAAATATTATGAGAAATGATGTTAAGATCGTGTATATGAACTTAAACAAAAAGGCAAAATTGACGTCTTCCCTTGTGAGATGTGAACGCGTGTAAAAACATATCCGAAGAAAGTTTTTGTTTTTTTTTTAACAAAAGGTCCATTAAATCGATGCGCATTATACTTTCATGCTCGTTTAGAAACAGACCTGAAGACTGTGAACGCACCGCCAGCTTTCCACCGCCGCAAATACTTTATGTGGTGCTTTGTTTCGAATCCCCGCGCCGCTCCAGTTATCACATTCCGCCACCTGCTGCACAAAGACAACGAAGTGAAGTGGGGGGGGGCAAGGTAAAAAATGCATCAAGAATTGGACTGGGGAAAGTTCTGCTGTTAATCTAAACTTGGCAGTTTAATATAGAGGGGGGGGTGGAGATAGAATCAAGAGTAGAGGCAGATTGGCCCGATTTTGATCTGTAACTCAGCACTTTTCTGGCAAGGAAGTGAGAGCGGGGGTGTGTGTGTGTGCTGATTTCACCAGAACAAAGGGACGTCTATTTGTTCTATTAACGCTCCCTACCA
>JAUESE010000037.1:4430118-4440629 GCA_032274725.1 Malacoctenus triangulatus
CTGCTTGTTGGATGGAGCCAGCGGCAGGTTGAGGCTGGTGTCAAATTACAAATACTTGCTGTATGGTGGCAGATTCCTATCTAAACACTCCTCAAGGTTCCAGTTAGATGGAGTGTAGATGGAGTGTTTTTCACGAAAAGCTAAACTGGACTGTTAGAAACCAAAGAACTGGAGTGCTGCATGAATAGCACACATTAGTTACTTTATGAATTATTTGAAGTGTAAATGAGATGAAGCTGCTGGAGTCAATCAGCAATAGAAGAAAAAAAAACCCTAAATGAGCATAATAGCATAAATTTGATTATTTGAAATGATGATGATTCTGGTCGGTGAAAATTGGATAACAGTCCTTAATAGGCTGATTGCAGACATGAGTGCTCTGACTACAGTGAAAACACGAGTGCCCTTCGAGCAGTCTGTGAACATTTCAATGAAAAATAAAATGTGGTCGGATTCTTTTTCAAGGGTCTGACTAAGAGTTAAATTGTATCCTGCTTTTCTGAAGAGAATTTTTTATTTTTTTTTACCAGCAGTGGTCATTTTTGGGGATTCCTGGTGGGCACATAAATGCCCCCCCTCTGCAGTAAATCCACGGGAGAACTGGAGCCGGGTGTCAAGCTCAGCACATACATCATATTACAGGGAGGAGGTCAAGTAGAATAATAGGGAACAAGGTCATTAAACTATTAAAGCATAGAGAATTTTCTGATCTTTGCATTGGCTATATACCTGGAAGTGTGTGTGTGTGTGTCCTGTAATTACAGCTGAGCAGCAGAGGAGGAAGGTGCAAAATGTGAACATAGACTGAATACAAAGAAACTTGTCCCTTCACACGCCATATAGTCGCTTTAAATTTGGAGTTTACTGTGGAAGCATCTAGAAGTGTTCAGGACTTCACCTCAGTGCATCCTGCTTGTTTACAGTCCTGAATAGATGTGCATGTCGAATAACTTGCAGCTGTCGGTCTCCACATAATTCTGCGAGGCCTGAGAGAATCGCCTCCGTACCTGCAAGATAAGCAAGTATGCTATAATTACAGCTGAACCGTGGCGGAGGAGGAAGGTGCGAAGAAATGCTAAATTTGTGCATTTGCATGGGCGAGTGTGAGCGAGTGCCTAAAGGCAGGGGGCAAGGAATGATCCAATCAGGTTGGAGGGGAAGCTTGCCCACCCCCCCTCTCTCTGCTCCCCTCCTGAAACACCTCGGTGCAGCAGGCCGTGATGACGAGAGGCCTTCAATTAACCTGCTGCACTCTGGCCAATGACATTTAGGCTCGGGCGCGACCTGAATCACAAACTAGCCCCTCCCCCTCTGCCCTTAGAAGTGCTTCACTTCGAATCTAATTGCTGCCTAAACAGCAGCGGCAGCAGCAGCCTGGGAGCGGAGCGAGGGCGGGCACACAGAGGGCGCTCCGTCAGATGTAACCGATGCATCCGCTGCACGTTTATGTGCATGCTGTTGTGCACATGCTGGCCTACCTCACCCCCCCCCCCCCCTCCCCCTCCTCACATGAAGTTACCCACAGTGCTCCTGGCAGACCTTACTGCTCTCGCAGCAGCCCTAAAACTGAAATATTCATCTTTAATAAGATGTTTACAGCACATGATTTATTTTGATAGTCCTGGGCCTGCTGTTAAGCTATTCATATCGGTGGCTGAAGCTATGTTGTGGAAACAGAATATTCCAACGGCTCCATCGGTTAAATGCAGACGCACTGCCTTCTGTTTTCCCTCATTGATTTTGGCTGCTAGTGCCACCAAGTGGCAGGATCGTCTGGCTTTGAAGGGGGGGGATAACGGCACTGCAGTGAGCGGCTCAGTCTATGTGCTGGACTGACTCACCATAAAGGAAGTCGATACGGCTTTTTAAACGTTCAAGGCAGCTCAGCGGCTGTCATCTGCGATTCATCGACATCACGCGCCGGCCATACGAGTGCACGCGTGTCAGCCGGTTCAAAATTACTTTTAAGGCCGGTGATAGATGTGCGGCTGATTGTCGAGCAGCGGCTGGATTGAAGAGCGGTCCACCTGCGCGGCGCCGCGCTCCTCCTCTCACTCTCTCCCCGCCGTCTCCTGGGACGGAGAGGAAGGCGAGAGCGGTGAGTGATATACGAGGAAGCCGGGGAGAGATGAGAAGAACCTGCCATTCCCTGTCAAGGGGGGGACGTCGCCGGGCGAGAGGTTACACACATTGAAATGCCATTTCCCCGCAGTTCACTCCTTCACCCTCACTGCCGCCGATGAGAATTGCACCTTATGAAAAATGGCTCCCATTACAGCCTCGACCCCGGCTGATCTTTGCCGCTGACCCCCGCGTCTTATGAGCGCGACCCCCTTCGCGGTGCCTCGACCTTTTCGCCTTCGGCGCGTTTGCGCGCTCGCGGCAATCCACTCATTTTCCCTCCCGCGTGTGCCTTTAGACTCGTAATGACCATGTCGCCGGTTGCCAATAGGGCCGCAGTGACTATCTACCATTGGTCCTTTTCTAAATCAGTGTTAATGGATCCGCTTTACACCAAAGGACAAGAAATTAATCTCACACTAATCACTACTATGGACTGCACACCCAGTGTCAGCTGAACCAGGATCTGTGCTGGGGAAGAGCCTGATGTTTGTACGCCGTGCAGAAGGACAGTAAATAACGCTTCACTTCCAGCTGAAGGAATTAAAGGTACACAGACGTTAGGAAGTATTTCTGGGTTCTGTTTTGAGTCTTTTTTAAAGCATTAAACTCTATTTGAGTATTGTGAGTGATTTAATTTGTACCAATATAAAAAAGGAAGGAATCAAATGTCTCACTAGAGAAAAAGAAACCTCAGTTTGAAAAAAACCTATAAGTGATTCTTTTAGAAAGCAGTTTTGCTTTTTCTTGTTCCTCGAACCAACACGTTTTCATACTTCTCACCTCTAAGTATAAATGTAGTTCTGGAGCCCTTTTCTCTAGATCGTGTGAATGCTGCTATTTTCTGTGAAGTTCATAAGTTCAGTCATAAAACGGTAAAAAAAAATAAGACTCTCTATTAAACTCTCGGTAGAGAGAATGCATTCGCGTGACAACTTGTATCACTCTTTTTCTGTTGCTCCGACGTTATGTCGCTGCTCTCTGACCTGCGGCACCGTGTAGAACGACAAAGATGGAAATCAAACATTGTGAAGGTCACAAAGATTTAAATAGGAAACAGACATGCAGGAAGAAGTGACAGACTGACAATGATTCACGGATTGTAGCAATTTAACAACACAGTAATATTGATTTCCACTTTCATGCAGTCTAATGTGCTTGGATTGTACCTGTAATCATCATAACCTTTCACTGGTCTCCTTCTCTAATTGTAGCTCCAAGTAAACACCAGAGAATTAAATACAGAATATCAAAACATTATATGTGAGAAACTGGTAATTTTTCATTTGAAGTCCATCCTGTTTATCAACCACTTCAACAAAGCAACCTTGTATGAGTTGTTTTTTCTTCTATACCAAACGGATCTTTGCTGCACAACTCAGCTGAATCACTTTTGTTTGATTCTATTGTGTTCTTCACAAAAGCCGTTCGGTACGTCTGAAAGCGTTTCGCTGCACATCGGCTGCCCAAGAACGTCTCTGTAATTACCAGCGAGATGTTTGCCCGTCCTGTCCTGACCCCGCAGTCGGCCCAGCTGCTTCAAGAGCCTGCGTGACCCGCGTCTGCCGGCCTCCCAGCATGCACCGCTGTACATTGTGCGTGGGATTTTTTTTTTTTCAGTTCTCTTTTTAACGCCGAGACCCGACCAGCTTTGAATAAGCAGGCGTAAACTCTTTATGCCTTCCACCCACTGAAACGGAGACGTTCTCTCCAGTAGTTAAATACAGAAGCGCAACAGTTGACAAAAATGTCTGAATATTTGTGGAAGAAGGTCAGCTGCTCCAAGCAACCACTGAATACAACAAGCACAGTTAGCTTTCCTTTATCGACCTCATAGCTTTGTATGTTTCTGACCGAACTGACTGATGAACCTCAACAAGGCAATCTCACAAAATGATCCAGTCCATCATTTCAACATTTAAGGTAAACAAAATGGAAGCCTGTTAACTTCTAGTCTCTGTCAGTGCAGAGTTCCTGCTCATCGAAAGCTCCACCTGCCTGTCTGTGCCTACTGCAGCTATTATTGGACCATCGCCGCACAGAGGCGGGATCTAACATTTCATCTTCAATCCTCGTTTTATCGACGCCAAACGACAACACAGATTTTAGTGTTTTCGCTTTTTGTTCTAATCAGCTTCAGAGCAGACAACACTGCATGTATGTGTGACAAAATGTATCCCAAATACAGAAAAAAACGACTTCCAACGACTGTTAACCGACATCATTTAGCACGTCGCCATCACACATGATGCAGGATGAAGATGTGCTCCACAGAGACCGACTGTAACTGGCGGAGGAGCTGTTTTACATTTTTAACATATTAGTGATTATTTATCAGAGAGGCGCCGTTATTAGCGCAGACGGAGGCAGCACGCACGCTGAGAAATCAGGGATGCGGCGTCGTTGGTTCCACATTTATGCAAAACAAATCTGATCACAAGTAACCTCCAGGCAGCCATACAAAAGGAAACGTGTTGCGGGAGGAAAGGCGAGCAAATATTTGATCAAAGTTGGGAAGCGCATCTGCGCAGCGCGCCTCTCATCCGCGTCCAACTCCGCAGCCTGGCAACAGCACCCACCAATCGAGCGTTTTCAGATTGTTATGTACAGTAGCACATTGTGTGCTGCCAGAAACGGATGATGGATGTCGTCATCTCTGCGGAGGAGGCAAGGCAAATGATTCGACAGTGTGATTACAGTCGGACCGGTGGACACTGTGGCGCTCGTAAAACAACAGCATAAATCTAAATAATTTGTTGGTGAAAAAAGAAAATTACAATTAACAGAGAGGCGACATTGAATCCAGTATCTCAAACAGCAGAGAGATCATTCGATCTTCTCCAAATTCGTCCACACGGCAGCGTTCAACAACACGGTTTTCACACACAGACTTGTGCCGACACACAAAGCTCACAAGTCAAAGGTTTGGTCAGCTTAAAGCGTGTGTCCTATTTCTGTCGACTGATTGAATCGCCAAACGCTGGTCACCGTGACCGAGCAACAACACTTTTCAAATGGACCAAAACAGCCGCGCTCCCAAAGGATCAAACCTGAGAACGTCTGATGAAAAACACTCTTAATTATTCTGTTTCAAAAGGTTTACAGTCATTTCCTTGATTTGTGTCACTATTAGATTCGTTGAAGGAGGGATTTTGTTTTTTAATTTTACCTCACGGGACATTTTGATGGAACTGTGATTTTTCTTTTGGAAGCAAAAAGGAAAGGTCATCCTTTCAGAGAGGTGGTGACTGCTGGGAAATGGAAAAAAACACATAATTGTCGGTGTGTGATTGATTTTCAAAGGGAATCCTTGGAGCAATTTGCTGCAACCCTCAGCGATTAGTGAAACAAACGGGCTTCAACAAGGTAATCTGCTCATGTATTTTCAGCTCAATCCGGTGTCACCAGCGTTGCTATCCACTTCTCCAAGCGTCAGAAACACTTTTGGGCGCCGTCGCATCTCTTTTTTCATCTCATTATGAATCAGGACTCAAACCTGCGATGTTCTTTTCAAAAGTTTGCAAGGATACATGATATTTTTTTTGTTTATTATTTATCACAGACTTTTATTACTAAGTATTTTTGGCAATCACGTCAACAACAGCTTGTCAGAAACTGATCATTAGAGTGGCAAAATAATCATAATAAGTCCGAATTTGAGAGTGCTTCAAATTGATGGTTTTGAATCAAAGAACCAAATCTGCAGATTTTTTTCCCGGAGTTGAGCTAATTAATAAATTGAAGTTTTGTTCAGTTTGGAGCATTATCAGCAGCTTCTGCTTGCAAAAAAGCTAGAAATAAAATATGAAAGAAGAAAATGTTTTGATACTCAGAAGTCACTGGGGAAGATTTAGAGGAAGTTGTTTGAATTTCAAAACAAACCGTCTAGTCAGACTGGATTTTCCTGGTTTGGTTGCGTTTTGCAAACGAAAATCTCGTGATCTCCGTGGGGCCGCAAGTGATGATTGTTCTCAGTTTTGATCAATCTGTTTGCCTATTACTCAATGAAATATCCTTTCCTGGCTGAAAAAAAATGACAGGAAAGGTAGAAAGAGTCAATGATAACTTCCTGGTGTCCACTTGAGACAATAAAATGCCTCATTTGGGATGAAAAACATCAGAATATCATGTATAAACTGCAAAAATGTTCAAATCCAAATAGTGCCTTTGACTAAAACAACCACATCAATAAACAAGCAACAAATTGATGTTCTGTTTTGCTTTGTAATTCTTCAAATGTGTTTTACGAGGCGGAAAAAAAGCCGTTTTAACATACAAATGTTCTTTCTCACAGCAGAATAAGATTTTATTCCTATTCTGGGTCATTGTGAGAATGTGGTCAGTAGAGACACCGAGTCCCTCTCCTGCTACATCATCCATCCTTGGCTGTAGCTACATCATATTCCTCATCTTACTCGGCTTCCTCACATTTTTCTTCATTTCAGTTCCAGGTGCTCACCTGTCCACAGCACATACACAAAGCCTGGGGGCAGAAAACCAACCGAAAAATGGTTTTATTGCACTTTTAATAAGGGTGTCGGATTTATTGAAGGAATACTGCATTTTCGTAGCCTTCGTGAAAATGTAGCCTTCGTCTCCGTGAAGCCTCGGATCTCCTTTACTGGAATGAGCCAAACCTCAAGACTCTGAGGATCTCAAACGTGGAGATACTTGTGGCTTGTTTCTTTCGAACATTTCTGCGTTTTCATCTTCCCTTTTATGCATCCGTCACCGATTCTACAAACGTCTCCTCTTTGGCAGATCGGTGACTCTGATCCAGGGGCGTAATCGGCAAACGCCTTCATCAACATCACTGGCTGCCTATTCGAGTTACTGTTTATCACTCCACTCCAGGACGACGCAGGAAGCACAAGAGGAGGCAGGAACAGAGACGGGAGGTGAGAGGGAAGGACAGACAGGAGTGGTGAATGAAAGCGAGAGGAGGCAGGGGGGAGAAACAGGGGGGAGAAACAGGGAGAAGGAGTGGAGGGGGAGAGCGACGGGGGGGAGGGATGGAATCACTCAATCGTTACTGCGAAGGGAAGGAGGTATGAATATTCCAATTTTACCCCGCTCATTAGAGACGGCTGCCTCTTCCTTTGGGGGAAAGCGCTGCTTGTGTTTGTTTCCAGCCTGATTATTTGCATGATGTATTCGGTAGCTTTATATTCAGTGATGGGAGAAAGATGACGTTCTGGCAGGCTGACAATGAGGCCTGAGGGGCGGCGAGGCGGGCGCAGTCAACTTTATTCAATGCAGAGATCAAAGGCCACGCTTGCTCACTCCAAATTAGTCACCATTTCACAGTCACTGCAGCTCCCCGCTTCCAACAACTCCACCGACTCCTAAACACGGCTGTTCGGTGCAGGTCGAACACACGAGAGGGAGGACGAGTGTTTGGGGAGCCCGGGCTGGAACTAATCGAGTCAAAACTGGCAGGGAACAGAGGCACTGGTTTCTGCAAAGTCATGCTGGATTACCAGAGAAAGTTACAATATCTCTTGGTCCCCCAGAGGAGCCGAACAACATGTTTCAGCAGCCAGTCATGGCGCTGGCATGCAAAGACACACACTTTGCGGCGCTTTTGAAGGAGTTTTGAATGTGCAAGCAGAGCGACTGCAGACTGAAGCCAAACTCTGAGTCATCTAACATGAAGTCCAGCCTTACATTTAATATTACAAGCACAACTTGTAGAAATCTGAGGTGAAAGGGCTTTAAATGACCTCTAATGGACTCTTTCTTTAGACTGCAGTTGTCACATGTGTCAGGCAGCACTGCAATAATGTCCTCAATGACATCTTTTAATGCCGATAATAAGAGTGAGAATTCATCTATTCTTCTCATAATTTGTAGTGATTCTAAATCTAAAGTATATTTATATATAACAGTGTTCAATGTCAATTTACAGATTAAGCAATGAAAAATTGAAAACTGCTTCCGGTAACTTTTTCCTTTTAATTTATGTTCTCTTTTTAAAACCCTGTCAGCAGGATATTTAAACTTCCACCTCACGTTTTGCAACAACTTCACTTTTGAAAGCGTGCTGCTCATCCCCACTTTGAGTAGACAGTCAAAAAAAAAAACATGTCACATCAAACAAACTGTTTACTGTGCTTCTTTTTGTGTGGTTGATTTTTCTCCTTGGCAGCAGGACCGGGCTCACATTTCTGTCAGTTTGTGCTGACACCGTGCAGACAACCTAACACCTTCTACTGCGTACAGTTTAAATTCAGGTCATCCTTCAAAAAAATAAAAAGATGCTTTCACTTCTTTGTGGCCTTTTCCTGCTGAGGTTTGTGCTGCAAAGAGCACGTGGCTCCTCCCCGAAAAAACCAGGCGCCACTTTTGCACTTCCAAACATCGTTTCATCAACTCTCCCGGATACCTTCCACAATGACGTGCAGCAATAAGCGTGCAACAGCTCTCATTTTGCATCGATACAAATCAGACAGTGCGGCCGAACATTGCGTCACACTGAAGCAGATTGCGCCTGATTAGGCTTCACACTTGAGCGTGATGCCTTCTCAGCACGACATCCACCTTCTTCCGCAACTATCCCCTCGCTTCCCTTCGCCCTTCCTCTCACCGTCACGGCTCCCCCTCTCGCTCCGCCTCCCCCTCGCTTTGCTGGAGAGCCGAGAGCCTGCAGTCAGATTAGCTCCGAGCGATGACTTGCAACAGAGACGCCCCAGTGGCACGTCAGCTATCTATAGATTTTTAGCAGAAAAACACAAACTCTCATTTTCTTTGTCTGGGTTTTCGGAGACGGCGGGTTCCTGCACATATCCCCTTGCTAAATGCACTTTTGTCATACGCGCGTGACAACCACTGGGCGCGCCGTGGAGTGACTTCATTTGGTGGCTTGCTGGCAGTTTAAGAGTGACAGGCTGTGGATCCGGGGAGACCAGGAGAAGAGTGAGGGAAAGGAATGAAAATGTTGTTTGAGTTTGGAGTCGGGGAGGCTGTGAACATGAGGGGGGAACGTTGAAGTAGATATGCAGTCAGTGGGTCCTAACCAGGGTCTGGAGCCCCCTGGGGGGGGGGGCTCGGGGCTTTGTTTTCTCTCAGGTCATCAAAACTAGATTTGCACATGTCAGACCATAACAAGGGACTTTGTAGGATCCAAACAGGATGAGACATCGCACATCTTCCAAGCTCACCTAAACAGGCACAACACAGGGATGTAAAGTCCCCCCCCCCTTCTCTTTCACCTGTGACATTTCTCCCCTTCGCCCTGACAACACTACCCATTACCTAATGACACCACCAGAGAAAAACTCGCACTAAACGACACTGAAACAGCCTAAAATATGAATCTTGGCAGCTGAAAGACGGTGTTCTGTCTGAGACTATTGCTGTGAATCATGGATGATGTGTCCTCTGCTGGAGAGGAAAAGGGGGGGGGACAAGTCACTCTGTCTGCACACCGTTCAGGAGCCAGCATCTGTGATGTTATAGAGGAGCATCGCTGCACATGACAATGGGCGGAGTGCACATCTGTGAAGGCTCTGTTAAAGCTAAAGTATATTTACAGGCTCCGGAGCAACATATGGGGCCATCCGGGAACGCATGTTGTTCTGGAAGAGCTTCGTCAGCAAGCCGCTGCCGATCCGCAGCCACACCAGGGCAGCCTGGCTGGGTTGTAAACGAGGCTGGATGCTTAACTGGCCCGCGCGCGGTCCAAACCATTCGTCATGTTAGACCTTCAGCTTCCAGCTGCACAGCGTGATGTTTTAATCTTCGGCCTGATGTTGAGGGAACGACGCAGTTTTGCAGCTGTGTGCAGTTTGTATCTTCTACCTGGACGCTTTTTTTCCACCTCAAAAGTGGAAAATCATTCATAGATTGTCAATCAGTGACAAAATTTTCCATAAGTACGACTGTGACTGAGCGTATCTGTATGGTTGAAAAGCGACGGACTGGCAAACTTGAGGAAACGTGCTGAAAAGAGCACCAAAGCTTGTGTTATCAGCCGACAACAGCCCCTGAAGATTAGTTAGCAGGGGTGCACTCCTTGTAAAGGCCTCCCAAAAGTTGTAAACACCACTTAAAGTGCAGTTGGGGTGAAGCTCTCGGAGGCAATGATGTACGTTAAGTGTATCTGACGTACGGCTGTCAGGCCGACTCTCCTTTGGCACACACTCGCGCACCCACCCGGAGATAGTCTGGTGAACTCACCTGATCAAAGTCACTCATTCATGTCCCTGCCTCCGTCTCAGCCTTCACCTCCCCTCTGTCACTTACACTCCTGGGAATCAGAAGGGGACGCACACCTGCGGCTGCGGATGGCCCCGCTAAACAGGCTATTAGGATGCATTCAGGGATGACAGGGACGACTTGTAATGCCTCTATAATCATGGGGGGGGGGGGGGGGGGGGGGGGGGTGGGGG
>JAUESE010000037.1:4441334-4454105 GCA_032274725.1 Malacoctenus triangulatus
AGGGAGGGAGGGAGCGCTCTTTGAATCTCTTAACCTTTACGGCTTGTTGCAGTATCAAGCCCCGCGGACAAGATCGGACGCTGACACGTTTGTCGAGGGATGACAAATTAGCTGTCCTTCCAGATGCCTGATTGCCTGACCTTTATTCACTAAGTGGTGGCGGTGAAGAGAGAGACAGAGAGGGGGAGGGCGGGAGGGTGGGTGGGGGGGGGGGTTGACAGCGGTAAATGGGCCCCGTGTCAATGAGGGGCCTGCAAAGGAAATGCACGTTTCACCCCGTCTATTAGCCTTCACAATGATGGAAATATAATCAGGACCTGAGCTGTGCTTTGTTTTCCTCTCTGACCATGTGTTGCGCATTATTTGAATTTCATTCCAGACGTTTGCTGTCATGACAACAAAGTGAAGACTTCTGCAGGGCTGTATGGCGTTGCAACTTAAAGAGACGGCATTCAGTTCAACAGGAGAGATGGGAAGCTGGAATCCAGCAATCTGGACGACGATATAAGACGTTGTGCATGTTAACTGATTCATAACTGCTTAGAAAAAGACTGAATTGATCTTTTAGATCCTCACAAACAACAAGACCTCATTATTAAATTTTTCAAGATGTGATACAGAATACAGTTTTCCCCGTAGCCCCTCAAATCGCCTCGAACAAAGCCTGCGGACCTGATCTTTGAGTCATCTTAGTACAGCCAAACACTGGTGGGGCGCGCACACACACACACACACACACACACACACACACACACACACACACACAGAAGGAAAAAAAGAAGTAGCCTTCAGAATAAAAGCAGCAGGTTTCTCCAAGGTCTCTTTTAGATTGCTTAATATTTTGCATTACTTTTTCTCTTGATGATGCCAATCTGGCAGCCTAAAAGCAGGCAAAATCACAGACCCCTCACAGTGGTCTTCCCAAAGGGGGGCATCAGGACCCCAGGATGAGAGCCGCTGTGCTATATAGCACTTTATAAGCCCTTGACAACTTTTTTTGCAGTTGCAATCCATCCCAGTGACCCACTTTGGCAACAATCTGAAGTATGATGGTCTCAAACGGGGGCAGTGGGTTTGTAAAAGGTGTCCATTATGCTCAAGTCATAAATATCTGACCTCTCCAGTGGCACATTGAGCCAAGTGGTAGAAATATTGACTGTCAAGTGGAGTGTTGGCCATGTTTCCTCCGTGTTCACCCTCTAGTTTTGGGGGGTTAGTATGTAAATTCCAAGCTGTTTAAAGACACTTTTCTGGTGTGAGTTCAAATGTGAACATTTGGTTTCAGGGAATGTATTCTGAACAGTTCAGGTGCACGTTGGGTCACACAGGCACCAGCTCTCTTTTGGATCCATTCGAAGCACACACACAATGTGCGGCGAGAGTAAGGCACATCGCTGCACATTGGTGCTGGGAAAAAAAAGAAAGATAGAAAGAAAGAAAGATGGACAGCTGCAGCGGAGGTGTGGGATGGAGGAACACCGAGGTGTGAGACTACATAATTAATCCGTCCGCCATTTCGATACAATAACATCTCTGCATTATACGAGCAGCGCGCGAGTGAAAGCGAATGTGGAGTCACGAGGGCGCGGGAGGATGTTACGAAAAACGTGTCAGGGTTAAGAGGCAGCCAAACAACACCTTTTCCAAACGGCTCACTTTTTCATGTTATTTAGCCGTTTGGGCAAAACAGGATTCAGTGAAACACTTAACACAAGTGTGATGCATGTCATTATCTACTTGGTAAATCCATCTATTAGGCTGATATAATGATGACTGATTCAGCAGCGCTGGGGGACAGAGAGACGCGTTACTGCCTCACTGAAGGAGATTTGGACTCAAACTGAGTGCTGGCGGGCTGTTTGTGTGGAGTTTGCATGTTTTATCTGAGCATACACAATCCTCGAACATGACTATTCGCTTAACTCTTTCATTTACATGGCACACGTCAGGTTTTTTGACCACTTTTTGACTTTTCTCAGTCCTCCCTTTGAAAGGTTGAATTCCCAACCGCGGTAAACTTCGCCAAAGTGCATCTTGGTGGACCTAATTGAGTTAGAGGATGCCGTCTGCTTTGAGAACAGGACATTAAGCTTCCCTCTCAGGCAGCGGCGGGGAAAGTAAATCACTTTTAATTAGAATAAACCTTAAGATTGGATCTGGCCTTTTCCCTGCGAGTCATTTGCATAGCTTCTCTCTATGCGTTCCAGGCGCCACTGGCTGATAAGTGGGATTTGGCAATGAGAGAAGAAGGGGAGGCGCCGGGGTCCGAGCCAACCGCATTCAACAGGTGATTTCTGCTGTTTTGTTCTTCAGGAACAATTCTTCAGGACACCTTGAGTAAACGTGTAAAGACACAATTTAATTGTAATATTTGTGGCATTTTTTCTGTTTTTTGATCTTAGTGTCCTCCTCACCTTGTAATAAATTTGTGGCTCTTATTGATAAATTGGAAAACACATTTAATCTCCTGTAAAACACAAAAAGTGTCGAGCTTTTGATGCTCTCATTAAGTTTTACCTGCAACTACTCCTCCCGTGCCCTTTACATGTTTACAGCACCATCAATCTTAGATCTCATTGACTACTGGTCAGGTAATCATTCCACTAACCTCTATAAACCGATAACAGCATATAAATGCAGATTGTTGTCTTCTTCTAAAGAGTCAATAAAAAAAACACGTTGTCAGACAAGAAGAGACAGATTTATCGTGTTCTCTCGTTTTTTACAGAGGCAAATCATCAAATCCTGATATCAGGTGATTGGTCAGTAAAGTTTTATTGTTATTTATAATAAGCCTTCAGTATTTAAGCACAATGTGTCTAATAACCTTAAAGGTTGGTGTTTCTGGTCCGAAGTTAAATGATCAAATGTGTTTTCGTTCAAAATATCCCATACAGTGGTTCATTTGCTTGCAAGGACAAATTTCTTTTGTCATTTTCAAGAGGAGAAAGAATAAATATTTCAAAATAAAAAGGCAAATTATTGAATGGCAGAAAAACACAAGCATCCCTCCTCTGATTATTTTGTTATTGGACGACGACCGGCTCGTTCACAGGCTGAATACATGGAAGGCTGAGATTTAAATAGACAAAACGTTTCCTGTTTCATTGTGTGAATGTAACAACCTCTGGAGTCAGTTCTGCACCACGAAGGTCAAACAGTCAATAGACACCAAAGTTTTTAATCTAAGAGTGTGTTTAGAGAACCGGAGGAACGATCCGTCTCTTTTCTCTCACCTTGTTTAATAGCGCTGAAAACTTTGGAGTCAGTGACACGGCGTCAGCCTTCACAGTGACAAGGAGAGCGCTCATTGTGTCCTCAGCACAACTGAGGTTCATCTTTGTTTTTTTACAATTAAAGTTTTGAAAAAAATTGGAGTCAAGTTTTTGAAATTACCTCGTAAATTTGAACGTTTGCAAAAAGCGGGTGATGCGAGAGTGTTAATGACGTGTGCAGAGTATTAACCTGCAACCTTTGTGTTGAAGGAGAGCATGATGAATGCAAAGCAGGGGGGAGGGAGAGAGAGAGAGAGAGAGAGAGAGAGAGAGAGAGGATGAGGCTCCACGCGTCGAGCCCGACCGAACAGACGCAGCGTCAGGACCCCGCTGACGGAGCCGTGAGGGGAGGCGTCCCCATCCCCTCTCATTCAGAGGTGACAGTCCATCTGTCACCGGCCCGCGAGTCCGCAGGGGGATCAATGTCTGCTGAGGTGGCCAAACCCAAAAGCTATCTGCATCCCCCCCCATTAGTATTCCTCCGCGGTGGAGCCGGGGCCGTGCGCCGCAGCGGCCCGCGAGCGCGGCCGGCCGCGCAGGTGCCACGTCGATAGATTGATAAGACAAGCCAGACGCGGCCCTGGAAAGCCCCGTGAGTGGGCGAGTGATTTAACCCCCTCTGGGAGAAACTTTTCTCTTTTTTTTTTTTTCTTGTTGGCCTCTCACGGGCAGCAAACGGAGCACTTTGGTGCAGACGGAGGCGGCCGACACGCGAGCGCACGTATGCGGCCACACTGCGCGCAGATATGGACGTCTTACAAGGATGAATGGCCGGGCCGCGAAGGACGGCAGGACAGCATAATAAAAGCCAGATGAGGCATTAATCCTCCTTGTGGGGTTCGCTGATGTTTGCAGCATTATGGCAGGCCACTAGCATTTTTCACGCCTTCAGTGTGTGTGTGCGTGTGTGTGTGTGTGTGTGTGTGTGTAGGGGGACTGGAATTAAGAGGGCCACCGGTAAGTGTAATGCTAAATCACCATGCGCCTGGCACCTTGTGTCATCATTATTATACAGTGGCTGTGAGGTGTTGCTGGGTGTTTGGAAGATGCGAGGCCACAGCCGGCTTCAGCTGCTGATTTTTCCACAGTTTAGAAAGTTATTACATCCTTTTTTTGTCCCCCCCAACATGGTTTCACAAACACAAAGCCTCCGCTGCCCGTTATTAACGCAATAAGGGACAAGGACACTAACTAAAAACTAACCTTTGTGGCTTAAACAGGGCCGGGGGCAACAATACCTGCACACAGTCTTTTATTTGATTTTCTGGGCCAAGTCTGTCAGTGCAGTTAATAAAAAAAAACACACACACACAAAAAAAACAAGTGAGCACTCCATTTTATGAGTGCCGATGACCTTTACGGAGCCCGGGCTACACCGAGGGGGGATTTCAAGCCACCAATTAGCACTCCCCCCCGTTCGGGCTCCGGCACCATCTGAGGTCTCGGGGAGCGGCACACGTACACGCCATCAACAACATCAGCATATAAAGCGGGAGGCGTGCGCACGCCTCTCAGTCCACGACAAATGGATGCTAAAGTGGGCTTCTTGGGTGCAGGTCACCGTGGAGGTTCTGCAGTGGGCTGCGTTTAAATGTGTTGATGAGCATTTTGCACTCAATTAAAATAACCCAATTAATCAGGAGTTCTGTAATTATTCACTATTAATCACCTTTTTCTTGCATACCAGCATTTGACTCCAGAATTAAATAACGGATTTTTCAATTTTATCCAGTTCCAGTTTGTCACTGAATTAAAGAAATTTTATTTCGAGCAACTAAACCTTGTTAACTAATTTGTTTTTTTTTTGCCAACTTGCAGCATTTAGGAAACTGTGTTTTTAACAAAACAAAGCACATTTAGGTGCATTCAAGAAGAGCGAGAAAATGGTGAAAAAAGTACTGATGATTAAAATATCTAAATATTAAAGCACCTAAAATGTCACACCATTAAAAAAGTGCTTTTATTCTTGTTGGGCGCTGCTGCAACTCCTTGTTTTTGCAGGTTGCTCATTGTCCTTCAGAAAGTATTAGAATCTTTAACAGGGGGACTTTTTTGGTCTATTTACATATCGTACCTCTAAAGTTCTAATAATCTCACTAATGATCCGGACAGAAAAAGGATCAGAAGTAGGTCTGAAAGCCAAGCGGAGAAAAATGACACCAACAAGTGCACACATGCAGGATTATGCCCCAGTAAGCACACTAACAACACGGTCAAGGGCGAGCATAATAATGAATTGATTGTCCTCTGAGAGTGTCATAATGAATGTGAATCAAACATCGCAGTGTGCTTTTAACAATCAATACAGGCTATGAATTGCCGCCTTCGTGCAGGTGATTGATTATATTCATTTCTATTTAAGCATAATGCGGGACGAGATCAATCGTGAATTCCTCATGCGGTGGCTTTAATAGAATATGCATCGAAGGTAAAGCGAAAAAATGACGACCTTTTCTCATTATTGTTACTCTTATTATTATTTTGGAAACAAACAGAGAAGAGAAGATGAAGGGAGGGGGTAAAAAAAGCTATCTTAAAATTAATTTCCAAAGAGTTGTCAATACTCCTGAAGTGTGGCACATGCAGCGCCGGGCTGTGGCGCTGCATTAAGCTTTCATGAAAGTGAAAGTTAATTAGATATGATGACTGAACTCCCGGGATCGTAATTAGCCGAACTGCGTGACTGCTCTCCTGTAATTAAATGTCATTTTCCCTCAGTTCACTGAGCCTGAAAAAAAAGGAGGAGGAGGAGGAGGAGGAGGAAGAGTGGGAGGAAGGAGGAGAAGAAGGCTACCACAGAAAATGTCAGTTACGACAAATTCACCTGTGCCCTGTGGCCCGATCCCGGACGTTTCTGGAGCAACGGGCGAGACAGGGAGACAGAAAGCGGTTATACGCGAGGAAAAAAAATAAAACCCAGAGAGCACTGCTCAGAGGAGACTCTCAAAGCCCGCGCTGACATTTGGATTGTGTTTGGGAAGCTGTCGGACGCTGCGAGGCCGCGGACGACCGTAAACACTTAAGGTTAAAGCGCGAAGGCGGCGAAGGAGACGAGGTCGCATCCACAGGTGAGAATGAAATGTCAGATAGCTTCTGTCACATGCAGATAACCCTGAGACGAGAGGAAAGGGTGAGGAGGGGGTGGGGGAGGGAGGGGTAGTCCAGCAGAGCACGCGGTGGGCCCCTTGTCTTGTGTTCGAGGGGAGGAGTCAAACCTGCAGGTAGCCAAACTATTGACTGACACTAGAGGACACGACGTGAGGACGATCGCGACAGCGCGCACAACCTCGCGTGCGAGTCCAACCGCACTCCCGCGAGTCTATTTTTAAACCAAATGAGACTCGGGCCTTTCTTTTTAAAATGCTGCACCGGGCGCTTGTTTTACAGACCACCTCTGACACAACACATGTTGTGTTTGTTTGACCTTCCAGCCTTCTTTTGAAGATGCGCCAAAGTGAAATCCTCAAGGAAAAAAACAGAGAAACACAGAGGTAAGGCTGCCGGTACCCAAAGAACCAAACACTTTGGTTTGATTGTGTCCACAACGGGCTGAGTTTACACCAAGTGAGGCGCCCACACACACCACTTGGAGCAGTTAAGGGCTCGGTGTCTTGCTCAGGGACACTCTGGCACACGGACAGGGCCAGATGGGGGGGATCAGACCGCCATTGTTTGGGTTGAAGGCCAACCCACTGCACCAGCTGAGCCACTATAAGCCATAAAAAAATCATATCAATATAAAATGTGGGAAAAACAGTTTGAACCAACAAAGCCTAATGTTATATATTAATATATCTGTATGGTGAACTGCTCATCCTGAGATCAGAGAACTTTTCTTTTTCATATGAAGATGAATCAATTTAATGTTTATTGCTGATAATAAAGGAAAAAGTCCTAAAGAAACAAGTGAAATCAATTTTTATTTCATGTTATAGGAACGCACCGACTTCTGAGCAGAAACTCGACAGAACGCGACCTCGAGCGCGCCAACGTTACGATCCTTCGCCGCGTCCCACTCAGGATCGTTTCCGAGTGATTGGAATTCGCCGCCTATACGGTGTCGTATTAAACTTTTTTAATGCGAACTTTCAATTCAAACGGTTTATACTTTGATTTATAACACACATTTAGACATGGATCTTTGACATTTCAGCGTGATAATGGTAATTTTCCCATACGTCTGAGTCGCGGTGCGTCGGTTGCCTCTCGAAGGACGCATTTGTGCGCGCACGCATGAATGCATGGATGGCGGTTGTCATTGGCAGGAACACCCACAGGCTATGGTCTCTGTAATAATCACTCATTTTACTGTCTCTATACAGCGCGCTCCGTCTGAAGAGATATCATTGACACTGGAGGAGAGCGTGTGCGCGGGGAACCTAATTACCTCTGCCCGATGGACAGAAAAAGATCACTGTGAAAGTAATAAGGCTTCAGCGTGTTTGCTGGGGAAAACGACTCGGGGGGGGCCCCGCTGCGTTTTGAATTAGAAAGACGACAGGTTAAAAACCCACCTGTGTCTTCGGCTCGGGCTCCTCGCGCCTCAGCCCGCTCGCTATCTGTAAAATTACCCGCTTTGGTCACGAGCCTTGTTTCGTGTCAGGACCCCCTCCCGAACGCCGTCTTTGACGAACTTTCACCCCCTTGAACGACTTATCAACTTGTCTTCTATTGATTCGAGTTGGGGGGAAGATAACGGCGCCAAGACGGAGACCTCTAATCAGCAGAGCTAATAATTGCGGGTCAGAGGTCAATGAAGTGCTGTAAATGCAGTAATTGACCACTGGGACCCCCTCGAGGACCCCCTGGGGGAGCTCCACACCCTTATTTGGGCTCTGTCAACATATTTCACCATAAAAAAAAAGAGGAATCTGTCAGCGTCATCTTTCATGGACGCTTTAAATCGGGTGGTTTTTATGACTGCAGCAGACTCGGGAATACAAACACATTAATTTAGCTTAAAGAGCCTCCTAAATCCTCCTCATGCTCACCTGATCTCATCTCACCACTGATCCGAAGCAGAAAAAACAAACCCGGAGTGATTTTTCTCCGACCCGGTCGAGATTCTCGTCACCGAGAACAGGCCGACGCGAAAACAGCTCAATGTAATCGCACGCCAACTTCGACGACGCAGCGGCCGTCTGCTGACCTTTCCTGTCCAGCTCCACATTCGGAGACATCACACGTCCTCGCCCAGCGTTCGTACTGTAGCTTTACATCCTGTCTGTCTATCTGGGAGCCTGAGGGCACTTAAGGTGTCTACTGCTAATACCATCTGAGCCCTTAATTATCTCATTAATTTAGACTGACAGGATAGGTTAAAAACCTCTGTGCGATCCCCAGGCTCCGAACACGGACATTAGCCACTGAACGGGAGGCCACGACCCCGAGTCGTACTTTTTTCCAGACTCTGGAGTATTAAAACGAGGGGCCGCGCTTAATCCGCTTTTTTATCTGCGAGGATCCCGGCTCAGGCTCTTTCATGAAGGAGTCTAATTGTTGCTTGGTTTACAGTTAAACCTGCAGCGTCTGTGGCGCCTGGATCCGTCGGGGATCCCGTGTCTAAAAGAGGGTTTTAGGGCCGATGTGGCAGCTAAGCTAGGATAGCCCTCCTTATGAAACCATCAGCCGAGGATTTCCACTGTGGCTTTAGCTAAGCCATCTCCCATCCGGATCCTTTCTATGAAAACGGTCACCGGGGGACGGACGGCGGGAGGAGTACAATGGTTTGAAGCCTCCTGGAGATCATATCGAGACAGAGGAGTAATAAGAAGAGGAGGGCTATATCGGCACGGAGGAAGGAAGGAAGAGGGGCCATCACACATGTCCAGCCTTGACTGAAGATGGGATTAAAGAGAAGAGGGTGGGGGAGACAGACAGACAGAGATAGAGGGCAGACATGGAAGAAGTGATAGCGAAGGAATGGCAGCGAGGAAGATTGATGGCTGGCCTGTCCGAGCTAGGTGACTCTTCTTTTTTTTTTTTTTTTTGGGTCCCGTCTGCCAGCATCCGAGAGCCGGGCGGAGGGCGGTGGAGGGGACGGCGATAAAAATCAGAGGGCTGTTGTGCAAATAGAGGGAAAGAGATTATAGAGGCAGAATATGGCTATCGAGAGGGAATCGGTGGAAAAATAATACTTTTTATTGACTTTTCACCCACACAAACAAGCTGCTGATCTCTCGAGCATGAGAATTTCATTTGGCCCCAGCTGGGGGCCTTTGTCACATGTGCGGGACGGAGCCGCAAACTGGGCTAAATGGCGTGATTCCATCTGGTATCGATGTTTGGTTTTATGTCAGAGTGGCATCTGATGGCACATTGAAAGTGTAATCACACAACAAGCACAAAACTGTGATGGCTGTTTGTGTTTTCACACACTGATTGTCTTTATTTAAAATGTGAGTACGATCCAGTCATTAGAAATGAATCTCAGGAGACTTCCTCTTTGCACTTTATAGTTGGAAAATAAACTTTTTTTTCTTATAGATTTATAAGAAAATCATATAACAAAAGCAATCAATTACTCAAAATGATATTGGAAAAAATATTAATAATTAGAAGAATATTTTTCAGTGCATAACATCTGCAGAATGTGAGGGCGATGTTATCATTAATATATTTAGCCTACACACACATTACATTTACATAAAGTGCTCAGTTCTAAAAAACAAAGTAGACGATCGAACTAAATCAGCTGCCTGTGCAGGCACTTAGAGTGTACAGATAGCAGTAATGGGCAAAAAGAGCCGAGGGTCACGGGTGAGTTGACAAAGCTGTGTACAAACTCTGTCTCTCACTCTCACACACTGAAACACACACGGAGGCAGCAGCCAAGCAGAGGCAGTGGATCGTGCCCAGCAGGCATGAGAGGAGCCGAGCGCGATATGGACATTGGTGTGCTTAGCGACGCTTGGGTGAGAACGGAGGGGGAGGGAGCCGTTTTGTCGGAGCTCTTGGAACACAAACGGGCTCCTGATTGACAGCGAGAGATCCTCAAAGGCTAAAAACAGAGTTTTTACTCATCGTGTCCATCTGGTGGCTTTTAAACGCTCTGAGACGGAATTCGCAGGAGGAAAATAATGATCTCTGGGACTGGGAAGGATTCCACGCGTCGAGTCAGCCACCAAATGTTTCCTGTCAAACGGCACACCGGCAACATGTTGCCATTGTGAAGCACCAACTTCTGGGTGACCCCCGAGGTAAGCAGGAGGGGAGTGGGCAAAGGGAGAGAGACGATTCGCATTTCCATACATCTGCAATCCCCAAAGGAAGTCAGCTCCAAAGAGGCCACGTTCAAGAATGACGATGTTTCAAGGGTTTGATTTAGTTCGCCAATGAGAAATTAATCAGCTTCTAATCAGTTCAATACAAAAACAAACCCCGTTTCATGATCACCGAGCAGAAAACAGTCTGGACCAATATCGTTCGCAAACTCTCGCAAAGCCATATTTAATTCATCTCATTCTCGATCACTCTCGCTCTCTCCCGGCTCAACTGATGGACGCTAATGTGCAAACGCTGCACCCACTCAGAACTTGCAGGAACATGCTGAACATCTGTGCAGCTCATAAAGAAAGGCTGCACGTTCTCCCCTCCGAACGGAGAAGGCAAACACACTCCCTCGCTCTATACGAACATGAAAGTGTCCGCGGCGAAGAGGTGTGCGAGCGACACAACACCGCCATAAAAGCCGGCGTTTAAATATGCATGTGCTGTGTAAGTGCTACACAGGAATCTCTTTTGCTTGCTACAAACGCGGTGTTTATCATCACACGTCGCCATGACCCCCGGGCTACCGAGGCAGAGCCGCGGTTCAGCAAAGTCAACGCGCCATAAAGCATGCACGACTGGATTACGGGAGCCCCCCCTTTGTTTTCTGCATGTCTGCTCGCGTACGAATCGAGTTTTATGATTCCACAAATCGCTGGGTGCAGATATTCTTCTTTTGTGTCACATCATTTGACTCTGGCGAGAGAACATTTCATTCGCGCCAACGGAGATTTGCCACGTGAGCGACTCTTGTCAATTCACTGGATTATGCATCGTTTTCAACGCGTCAATTATCGGAGAAGATAAATCGCGAAATTGGCCCGTTGAAAACAACATCGAGTAGTAGGACATTAAATTAAACGGCTCCATTTCCTAAATCAAAATTGAAAGCAAAATTGTTGGATTTCTGCGTTACACAACACAAAAACTGCTCTCTCTGTAACCCTCAACATTTTGTTTCCAAAAAAAAAAAAAGATTAGTTTCTGATGTTACAATAACTCGTACAAACAGGACCCCGAAAACTTTGTTTCGGTGCCACTCTAAACACCTCGAGGCGACAGAAAATGCAATAAACGGGAAAACATGATAAGAGATACGGACAAAAAAAAAAAAAACTTTTTCCCATCCCAACTTTGCTAAACTGGGCCAAAACTAACGTCGAGCAATAAATCATCGCAATTTCCGCCAAATAACTTGATAATAGTCAAGGCGACGGTATAAAAGTCGAGATGAGGCGCCGTGTGTCCTTCCCATACCTGCAGGCTGGCTTCCTATCCTTTAAAAAGCAGTGAATAAACTATACTGGCAGCTTACAGCTCCATTAAATCAACTGGGATTGTGGTGGAGAGAGGAGGGGAGAGGTATTACATTTGTGTTATTGGTCAAATATCTCTGGCCTGTGAAGGAAGGAGGCCGTATCCAGTATAGGTTGGGGGGGGTGTAGGTTGCAGGAGAGGGGGGGGGGGGACGTGTCACAGCTATGTCCTTTCTGATAAGTGAGTTTTCACTTGCCTTTAACCCCCCCTCCCCTCCCCACTGTAATAAGAGCTGACACCTATTTGTGACATATGACTGTATCTCTGATTGCCTGGGGCGTGATAGCATTCTGATGCCCCGCTCAGCGCCTGATGGAGGGATACTGTGAGTGAGCGATGGAGGAATAGAAGGGGTTTGTGGCTACAAATGTGCCGGCCACTGCGGCGCCGCGGCTGTGGGAGATATGGAGGTTGTGTGTGTGTGTGTGTGCTGGGAGGACAGGATATGTGCAGCCGATGTGCCGCTCGCTCGTCGACATGTCGGAAGGCGTGTGGAAGTAAATAATTGCACGGGAAATCATTGGGCAGCTCGTGGTATACAATTTCTCCCACCTCCATTTGCTAGCCGGGGGCAACATTCAACCGGCATTAGCCTGCAGGGGCGACTGTTCCAAACAGAGGGGGGGGGTCAGTCGGTGTTTACAAGCCCTGACGTGAACTACAGTCCCTCTGGCGAAATTCTCAGGTACACCTCAAGCCTCTCCGTGCAGCCGTACCAATTATACTTACAGAGTGAGATCACCAGCAGGCATCATTAATGCTCCGCACACAGCGTCTGAACCGACAAATAACATCACAAAGGTACAGTGGAACAAATCTACTAACTTTAACACTGTCTTACGCCAATGACATCGATTACTGTTTCCATGAGGGTTTGGCTTCACTGGATAGAGGATCAGTAAACCAAACC
>JAUESE010000037.1:4484836-4495097 GCA_032274725.1 Malacoctenus triangulatus
AGGTTTCTTGGCCCGCCCCCCCCCCCCCCCCCCACTCCATCGCAGAAGATGTGAACAGAGTCTATTGTCTCATTCAGGTCTTAAGTAGAGGGGAACAAAAAAGGAAAACATGCTTTCCAAAATGTCAAAATATCTCACTGAGTTGTGGAGTTGCATGCTGGGCACTTTTTTTTTATGTCACACACACACACACACACACACACACACACACACACACACACACACACACACACACACAGAGGAATAAGTCCTTTCTTCTCTGCACATCAGGGGTCCCAGTGTTCAGCCGACCGTTCTCTCCGTGTAAGTAGCCTCTCAATGAAATGCGCTGCCGATATCCTGATAAAAGCCCTCAGCAGAAGTTTATGCAGTTGATTTGTCACATAATCGTTTTTCACGGGCAGCGCGGGGAAGGAAGAGGGACTTTTTATGATTCGCAGAATAATAACAGAGTGCTGATGAACAAACACAGAGTTTGGGGGTGTCGCCTTTCGAGCGGAGGATTCGGCGAATCCCTCTTGATGAAACAAGGCGGCTCAATCGCCTAAAATGTAAATCAATACAACGGGCGTCTTTTAATAGTGTTGGATCACTAAAGACACTTCGGCGCAGCGCGGCACAGACACGGAAATGTCAGCTCGAGCTGGAGAGGCTGAGACAAAAATAAAAAAAAAATAAAAAATCCATCATTTAGCATTTTGTTTTGCTGCAGTAGCCTCACTCGGCCCCGATAAGAGCGCGGGGAGGAGGCGAGGTTCCCCGTGTCTGAGTCAAGGGCGATTGGATGGGACACGTGACGCGTCGGGCTTCTTCTTGGGATGTAGCTGCTGAACTCACCTGAGCGCCTGTGGGAGGGAGGGAGAGGCAGAGGGAGGGAGAGAGGACGAGATTAGGGGGGGTGGGAAAAAAAAAAATCCCATTATTTTTTTGCTTTGTTGATCGTACAGAAACACTCAAATGCAGCAAGTCGTGTTTAAATGGGTGGAGGTCTGGTGACTGAGATAACCACTGCGCCGCGTTTGTTTTGTTTTCATCTTCATCAAGGCAGCCAGAAATGCCCTGCGGGCGAGGCGACCGAATACCTGCAGAAAACAGGGAAATAATGGTGCATATTCCTGGTTCTTCAGGTCTTGTTTTTCTTTTGGTTCTGGCAAAGAAGTTGTGATTGCTCTTTGATCAAGGGCACCGAGGAGCTTTTCACACATCATGCATGCTGCTTTTACTGATCTAATCTATGAGCTATTGACTAGTTTAACGTTCCTACTCATACGCCTACATCGGAGAAAATAACAGTCTGAAGATGAGTCGGTTTATGGCACCATAAAGCCAAGTAAGGCCATCGATATCTGGGCTTTTAACTGCAGAACTCCGTGCACGCCGCGGTTACCTCGCCTGCCCTGCCTTCAATGGGAGTTCACATTCTGCACGTCTTTAGAAAATTCTTGCAACCCGGGATGTGAGTTCGGCACACAGCCAACAGCAATTCTGGATCACTCAACAATGAGTCGCAGTGAAGTCGGGACACCTCAGTCGGCCCCCAGTCGGACGTCAGTAGTGCGGTTTATGAGCCTTTTCCCGCCCCTGTCATCAGGTGGGACGGGGGTCCGAGTGGAAAGTCAGCAACATCAGTTTGTTGGTCAAACGTTGCTGTTGAATCGTTATTCATGATCCGAACCGAACGATATCGTGATTGGGTCCGAGGGGAACGCTCACTCTCCATTGGATCATGCAGGTGGATGGGCGTGACATTTTGTAGAATCCAGAGCAGCTTTTATATTGAAGGCTCCTGTTTGTGAGAGTGGGTGTGTCCACCAATCAATGATTGAGGGAGAGGGCTGCCGCCTTTCATGGACACAACCAAGGTCGCTCCAAAGTCCTGAACAAAGTGAGACCATTTGGCAGAAAAACAACAACAGTTACATGGTACTTTCGCACTTCAGAACAAGCCTTCGCTTGTACTGCAAGAAGTCTCCAAAGCACGTGACGTCAGACACGTGCATTATAGACACCTTCAGAGTTGCACATTGTCCGTGAACAATGTCGGTTCTTCCACGGTCGCCTCTCCCCATTTTGAAAACTGCCACAGTTCTTGTAATTATTGCCATGCTGACAATGCGCAGGTTAAATGAAACGGTCTTGACTGCATCACCTCCCAACAATACTGCAACACCGAGTGTACTCGAGGGTCTGCTTATCGACGTTTTCCAATATATCAACGCACACAAAAAAAAAGACACTGGAAAGAAAAATGACGGCTGACAGAAAAGAATGACAGAAAAACATGGCAACGTGATGTGTGTGTTCACGAGTGGTCACATAGACAACGTTAGTCATGTTTTCCAGAGCATTATCAGGAAAAGGTTACAGAAGTCACAGGCAAATGCAACTGTAACTGCTCTTAATACAATGTAAATAGGGAGGTGAGAGGACTAAGAAGGCGATGACATTTGGTCAGAAGACCAACAAACAAATTTACGTCCCACTTACGCTGCACATCTCCCCCCCGTAATTGCCAGATTAGGGGCCTCTAACAACTGTGTATCTCATTGTGTCCGCTGTTAAAAGCTGCACAGCAACACTTTAAAGTGCAGCTGTCATTTTTATGTGCCCTTATAGAGCCGGGCGCGATAACGGCTTTTATGTGCGGGCCCTCATCATTGGTCATCGCGGGGGTGGGGCTTGTGGGAGCCGTCCGTTTATCGGCCAGGAAGGGATGTGGATCCTCGTCTAATGATTATTGCTGCCGGGCGCGCGTTCGTCCGCTCGCCGCCGCCGCCGGCCAATCGGCACGCTGCGCAGATGAGAGCCACAATAACCACCTTGAGTGGTGCTTAGCGGCGCTAACGACGGGGGCTGAGAGAGCGGCGCCGTAAGAGGGAACGGGGAGCTCGCCGTGGGAGTGGAGGGGCTCGGCCCGTCGGAACGCGAGCACACTCCCCGACCCCCCTCTGTGTTCTGCAGGAGCTGGAATACATGCACGAACAGACACACTCGACGTCGACGTGGCACTTCACTCTGAAAGCCGTTTCATTCCGTTTGTCCGTCTCTTAACGCAGCGTCCTCTCCCCCAACGATCAAGCGAGGAGCGACGAAATAAGTGGCTGAAACCAGTCGATTCGCCTCCTTTTTTCTGCTCCTATTTATTTTTTCACTCTCAAGCTCAACTGTCTGCAACGGGGCGTCCAAGCAAGAGAGAAAAGGGCCGTGGTGTCCTATTTGCATGAGCAGACAGAAGGTTAATAACGCCAGCCCTGCTGCGACAAAGGAGGAGAGGAACATGGAGGAAGCAGGAGGGAATGGAAAGTGCTGAGCTGCCATTTTCGGCTCCTGAGAATCCATCTAAGACACATGGGAGGAGCATGGGAGTAATTAGAGCCCTGGATATATGATGGGTTTCAGCATCACCTCCCTCTTTTTTTTTCCCTCCCTCCCTCTCCGCAGCGCCTCATTTCCCAGAATGCACGGTGAGAGGGGAGAGGGACGGCAGCAGCGGAGACGGTTTCCAGCCATCCGACCACCGGTGCCACCGTAAATCTGAATTATGGCCCGGGACATAAAACGCACGCAATCTGGTGAATAGTGTTAAGTATAAATGCAATGTTTCCCTCAGTGTATCACTACCCTGATGGGCCGACATCACCCCCCCTCGAGCATCGACTCGTTTATAAATGTATTTTTAATCAGCTTCAGAGATGTGGCTGCGTGGACGGGGCCCCGTCATAGCAGTTTAATGTCTGCGCTGCGGAATAGTTCCCTCGCGGCAACCAGCGTGGCAACACCTGTTGTCAACGAAAAGTGCCAAGCTGGTGCCTCTTTTTCTAACATTATTGGACCCATAATATCCATTTTTTGGCATTTTCTTTTCTTTCGCAGTTTGCCTGGCTCAGAGCAGAGACCCAAAAAAAGTAAATAAAATAAGCTGCTGTTTTTTGATGACATTCTCGATTACTTTCGATGATTTTCACCACTTTTCCAAGTTGATGGAAGCTGAACGTCCTCACAAACGTTTGATAAATCACCTCAAGGTGATAACTGTGTTTTGTCACCGTGGTGACACGAGTGTTAATGGGTTACAATGCAGTCAGGTTTAGGTCCTCACTAATAAAGACATAAACAGAACCACGGACAATTTTTTACGTGCAGGCATATTTACAAAAATTTGGCAATCAGAGTTTAATTTAGCAAGTGTAATTTGTAGCTCGATAATTTGTGATGTTGAAATTTGGGCGAAAAACAGGCGTGTCAAGTTCTGGTTCTGGAGTTCTCAGAACGCTTCCTCCTCCAGCACACCTGAATCCAATCAGGAGCTCGTTAGCAGGCTGCAGCAGAGCAGGATGACGTCACTCTAATTAAAACCAGGTGTGCTGCAGCAGGGAGACGTCTAAAACCCTCGGGATGTCGGCCCTCCACGACCGAGTTTGGACACCACTGACTTTAAAGTGCATGCAGACGGTAGAAAGGTCAGAGATTTGGAATATTCTCCTCGAAAAGTTGTCGGGGAAGGTGCATGAGCGGGCACTCCCGAGCGAATGCATCGCATACACAGCATGGCTAACCAGTGTTTTTACGCGAACCGAAGAAGGAGGGGGAAAAAAATGTGATGAAAGCAGCTTTTGGTGGCAGTGAAAGAGCGAGTGTGACAGCGAGACAGTCGTGTGGGAAGTGGCATCCGATCAGAACGTCTCCCTCCCCTATTTGTTTTTGTCGGCGAGGATATCGAATTATTCCCTGACAGGAGAGCAGCTCTGAGCCGCATAAACATGCAGGCAGTCAAGTACAGTTGAAAGAGGAGGGGGACGAAATAAAGTGCGTCACCGATGTGACACATTGTTTTTGCAGGAAGTTTAAGGAGTTTATTTTTTTGGTCTTTGTGAGCTCTCCTTTCTTTCTCCTGCCGCCTGGCTGAAGAGTGCAGCTCAGGAGTCACCAGAGGGAATTGGTGATCAACAGGCGGGACCTGGATCCTTCCCTCCTCATGCATAATGAAGCTCTCTATTTCGGGACAATCAGGTGTTCTTTAGGGCTGCTTTGTCGCTATATGCGGGCGCTCTTACTTCCCCTCTGAATCCTCGGATCATACCAGCCTAGATATGAGAGCGCTGGGAATACGCCACGCATACTTCCTTTTTTTTTTAAAGTCTAATTCAAAGTTACAAAGCTTTTTTTTTTTTTCTTTCTTTCTTTCGGGTTGCGACTGAATCTGCACTGCGATGCTCCGGCGACGACACGATTTCAACTGGAAACAAACAAGAAAAAAGAGGGGAGGGGTGGTGGTGGAAATAAAACGTATCCAAACACAAGTCCTGACAATTAGACACAAACATGCAGGTGCAAGAACGGAGGGAGAGGGGGGAGGGGCGAAAAATAACCCACAAAGACACAAAAACAGCCTATAAATAGCCGAGATCCATGGCAACCTGAGATTTGTTGTTTGCCGTCACATGCTGCTGAGAGCGAGAGAAGAGCGGGGACTTAAATAACACTGGGAGATTGGTTTGTGTGAGAGGCAAAGTCAAAACAAATTACGCCTTTTCTATCAGCGCGGGCCCCGCCGGTAAAGCATCTGAAATAGCTTTGTGCCTGGGGACATTTTACCACTGAAAGAATATGGCGGCAATATCCTCCCAGGACCTTAAAAAAAAAAAAGAAAAACAAAGGGATGAGGGGAAAGGAGGAGAGGACGAAAGGGGTTTGGTTTTACTGCAGATCACAGGTGGCGAGTCGACCACCTTAACGAACTCTTCACTTTGTTCCTCGTCGCCCGCCCCCTCGCCTGTCCCTTCCCATCTCGGGTGTCCACCAACCCGGGCTTTCTTCTTCAAATTGCGACTATCACACGTAATGAATATAGAATTCATACACTTGAGAGACACCCCTGAAGGTTTCATCCAATTTCCGTCACCTCCAGCTTGTTGATTTCACTTATTTTACAGGCAAACAAGCCCCGAAAGTTTTGTTTTGTTTCTCTGGCTTCTTCTCTTCCCTCCGCGCTGACCTTCAGCAGACCTTTCCCTGCCTGCCGCTCGCTTTCGAATGCAAATACACCACGAGGCGTTGCACTTTCCCAGCGCGCTGTTTTTCTCTTTGCAACACGGGCGCTGTAGCAACATGAGATATATATCAGGGCTTTAATTGATTTTTGTTTTTGCAAGATAAAGTAATCTGGTGCAATTGTTTCAGTTTGGCGGCGTATTTGCACTGGCTCCCATATGCCGTTCATTAATTTGCAGCTAGTGGGTGATTTATCAAGCTATTATGCCTGTGTGTGCGTGTGTGTGTGTCACTTGCAGACTTGTACCGTCTCTGGCTCCTCCCACCACCACCTCGCTCCCACCCTGGTATCTGCAAGAGGGCATGCATGTGGCACCACTTTGGTAGCTGGTGCTGTAATGGCTGTGCTAAAGGGCTGGGAGCTCGCCAGGCGCTGTCAAACAGCAGATGGATGGACCCAGTGGCCACACACACACACACACACACACACACACACACACACACACTGTGCATGTCCTGGCCCCAGCGTGGCCTCGGCTGGCCCCGGCCGAACAGCCAAGACTAAGTGGAGCAAACAGGAAGGGGGGGAAACTGAATCGAAATCCCGCCAGATTAAAATCACCGGTAATTACTCGACGACACAACAGGGATTAAAAATGCACACCTTTGTTTGCATTAGGAAATACGTAAACGGCTCGCGATAATTAAAAAAGCATCAGCATGAACAAATCCCAGAATAAGCGTTTCAGGATGTGATTTCTACCGAGCCCTAAGTGCCTCAATTTTTTGGCTTCTTGAGGAATGCAAAAGAGAAATCAATACGGTATAAACAGAGCAGGAATTGTTCAAGCCTCCTGATCTTTTTTTTCACCAAATAAACAGACTAATAGGATCCCTGCAAAAGTGCTTTTTCTCACCTCTTTTTGCATAAGTATGAAGCAGACGGGAGGAAAAACTCATTTTTTTCCCCCTCGCAGCTCCGAGAGAATAGAGACTTCATTTGCGGGAGCCGGATGATGCAGCTCAATAACAGGAGTGTAGTCTTAATATCATCCCATTGTGTTTCTAAATATACTTCATCACTGGTGACATGTGTGGTGTTATGTGGCGCTAACTACGGCGCTAAATCCCACTCTGTTGTGTGTGAGGGCTGCCGATAAGAAGGGGGGGTGGCGGCACTTCTGTTGTTGTGGTCGCTTTAGGGAAGCTGCTAAATGGACTTTTTTTTTTTTGCGCTGACAAAATTACAAACTGTCTCTGCTTGTGATGAGTTTCACAGGTTTGACACGTTTCGCAAAGTGCCAAGCGGGCGGATGTGTTGGGTACGGGAGCCGGCTGCCAACCGTTTTGCGACACTTCTGTTGGAATATCAGTGGAACGTAAAGAGCAAAAACATCCGGCGATGGAGGCAACAAACTCTGGTTGCCAGTCGCGGCCTTGCCCTTCGGTGTCACAGCTGCGGCGCGGGACGTCAAAGCACAGCGTTCTTGAGCCCAACCAGGAGCAACTTCCTGTCAGGGCCTTTCAAAAGGAGAGGGTGGGTGTGCTCCACCTCGCCTCTGGCTCCCCAGAATCAGACGCCCCCTGTGTACCAATAAGCACACAGTTCCGTTGAAAAAATTCCGATGATGTGGTGCGGGAGGAAAATCTTCTGGGGGCGAATACTTCGGTCTCGAACTGACGTCGGCGTGCGTATCGGATGTCTCGGACCCACGCAGAAGTGAGTCGGACGCTTCCGGCAAATCAAACAGAGAATTGCCGGCTGTGATCAGGAGTTTCTCGTTAACTCAGCGAGACAGCTTTCCTTTATTGCTGAGCAACTGGACACTAATGAAATATTTCAACACCACCACCCTCCTCCTCCTCCTCCTCCTCCTCCTCCTCCTCGCTGCCATAGAAACCAGCCAGAGCCCATTCATACAAATACACAAAAACACCAGCAGTCCTGAAGCAGGGACTCCAATAAGCCAAGGGTGCTTTTATTCCCCCTTTTTTGAGCGATGCACTCACATTAGTTTAACCAGCCTTAATTAATTTTATGCAAGTAATTCTACTTAATGAGCTCTAACGCCTACCTTTTTTTTTTTCCCGTCCAAAGGAATCAATATCAGCTCTTAAGACTTTGCTGTATTCAACTTCCACAACACTCTTCCTCTGATTTTTAGATATTTTCGTGCTTCGAATTTCACTATTTTCTTCTCAAACTGAATCTTCCCGCTTACAAAAACTGAGCAGGATGTTAAAGGAATATTTATTAGAAAGAAAACAAGAAATAAAAGCTATTAAACGTCAGTGAAGTTGAGTTTCCTGGCCGGACTGTGCTTCCTGTTTCGTGACAAGCGCCTCACTTTGAGCTGCTAATACATGAAACAGGTGAAGCCTCCAGGCAGCAGCAACACACATACACACACACACATACACACACACTCTCACACAGCACAGTTGACCCGCATGCAGATGTAATCATGGTTGACATTAACAGGTAAACACACCAAAGTAAATAAACTCCATTAAAAAACTGACATGTTTCATTTGGATTTTTTTTCCCCCTCTTTCTCACTCCTGTTTTTAGTTAAGAGACGGGGGGATTGCAGGCGGGGGGATTGCAGGCGGGGGGGGGGGGGTTAGTGGAGAGACAGTACTGCAGGTAATTATACTTTACACACTTGTAATCTGGGGGTCAGCCCGAGTCCCTCCCCCTTTGTTCTACAATCGACAGCCTCGAAGGAGGAGGAGATGAGAGTGAGGAGGAGGAGGAGGAGTGGGGGGGGACGCCGAAGTGGGGGAAGAAACAGAGCGGGAAAGTTGGCGGGTCCTTAAATTCGGCATTAATCATTTAACGGCACAAGTGTGGGCAGGTGGGAGCGGGGAGGAGAGGAAAAAACACACCTCGAAACACAAACACTTAAGTAGTCGGGGGCAACGGGGAAATATCTGCTGGCGTTAACGGGTCCCTGCAGGAGGACGAGGGACTGCAGCGCGCGAATGGATTGGTTGGAGGTGAGGGTACAATAACAGAGCCCAAAGCGCGCCAGCAAGAGAGGAAGAATCACTTTGACTTAATCCAGCAATCTGTGGGGAAAGAAAAGCGACTTTATTGTAACCATCCAGCAAGATAACTTAGTGGGTTTATTTGACAGGAGAACGGCGGCAGATCCGGTAATAAAAGAAGGAGCGAGAGCGGGAAGGGAAGCTCATCACTGCTCCTCTGCTAACCTGTTAGGCAGACCGTTCTTTATTCTTTAACAGCCTGAGCAACACACACACACGCTGCTTCCACACTCGAGGTAACATGGACGGCCCGTTTCAGTCCCCCTCAGCTTCCTGTCAAACCTTTCTCAGATTATCTAAGTCCACTGTGGATTGGAAGCTTTTGTTTTGGAACAATCTGAATCAATGAACCTCTTCTGGTAATATTTTGGCCTCACTCTGGGTGTGGAGAGGTCTCTGTTTTGTCAAATCCCTGCGACGCTCATGAGCGCGGGCTGCCGCGTCACCCGGAACTCCTGATGGACTTTTCAAAAGTAATAATAAACCTGCTCTCATTCTCTCTATCGCTGCTTTTCTCACACGCCCCGCCAAACCAAATGATACATCTATTGGGCCGGAAACTAATCAATCGTGAAGAATGACTAAAATCAGAGTGGTTTTATTGGATGAGAAATGGTGCGATTTTCTCAGCTTTAAAATTCAGAGTTCTTTGGAAGCTGTACACAGCCCGAGGCCACGCACCGCCCGAAACCAAATAACCTCCATTGTTTCCAAATGAAGGATTTTCTATGTGGAGATCGATGTCTTTTTATTTCTTTTTTTTTTTGTCTTGGTTTGACCTCGGCTGGAGAAACTCGTGTGGACTGAGAGGCTGCCTGACCTGAATCCAACAAATGGCCACAGAGATACGAGGCTCAGGGTCAAGTGCGAGAACTCGTGTCAGTGCGAAGCTTCGAGTTATGGTTATATCACGTCGATTCGAATGCGATGAAGCGAGGAGTGGTTTTGTCATTCGCGGAGGTCAAATGTCACGATATCATAAAGGGGTGGTACCATAACACATGAAGGAGACGCACAGGTGAAATGTAGCTTCGAGGTTGAGGTTGTGCTTAACAACACAGGTGAATCGTTGTATTTGTAATCCCCCAAAAATCCAATAAAACACTCAAGAATTCACTAAAAATATGTGTAAAAATGCTCCGTATTTACATGATTTTGTCTTATTTTAAGTGTGATAAGATATCTCAGCTTGAAAAAGGTCAAATCTATTTGATGCAAA
>JAUESE010000037.1:4613929-4630031 GCA_032274725.1 Malacoctenus triangulatus
TGTGTGTGTGTGTGTGTGTGTGTGTGTGTGTGTGTGTGTGTGTGTGTGTGTGTGTGTGTGTGCGTGCGTGTGTGTGTCTCCTCTTTTTCACAGCCCTGTCGGGGGGCTATGATGCACAGTTTTACTTATTCCATGTCACTAACCGACAAATTGTCCATGAATTTGTACCTCGTCTTGGAAAAGATGCAGGCAGACATTGTCCCGTTCACCTTGAAATCACTGAAGATGACCACATTTAAACCTGGGAGGTAACTGCAACACTGGTTCCCAACATGGGGTCTCGGACCCCCCCCCTTGAAGAACCACAGATCACACAGGGCCCCACGACTTTAATAAGACACTTTCTAGAGTCATTAACTGATCTCAAAGTTGCTCAGTGCTTTTACTTTGAAGGCCTCTGCTTCCAAGCAAATCAAAGACTTAAACAGGGGGAAAGACTTTGAGGGTACTTTTATTGGAAAAGAAAATCACACAGTGTTCTTCTACCCTACTTTTTCTTCCTTCTGTGTCTATATGTTTGCTTACCTTGCCACGCTGCGGAAAATTTCCACTTATTTCTCCCTTGAGCATCAGTATGAGCTTATTCTTTTTTCGATAGCGCTGATTGAGTTCTGCAGAGATGTGAAAATCAAATCCGACCGTTGGCGGCTCCCAACCTTCCAGAGCTGAGGCCGAATAATTCTGCCATCAACAGCTGGAGTGCAATCAGTGACACGCCTGGCTCGTACCGCGGACTGCCAGCAGCATCGCAATAATAATGCGAGAAGATAAACTGAAATTGTGTTTTGCATATCACACTCTGCGTACAGATACTTTTTGTCCTTAAGCCAGATAATTAAATGCTCCAGTGACTTGATAGTAGAGTCACGACTGGACACGGAGGCCGGATCGGCCACTGTTTACCTCCTTTGGTGCATCGCTCGCCTCTTTCTCCAACCTTTTTTTTAAAGACCTGGCTTTAGTATCGAGCCCAATCAGTCATCGGAGCTCTCTGACGGCTTCAGTGCCAATAAAATTTGACTGAATAATGATTATTGATTAAGACATTTGTCACAGGGGGATTAAATCCATCACCCTCCAGTTAGGCCACACTCCCTGCGACTGTTCGACCAAGTGGCGTTTATGTAATAAGGAATAACACCTATTAAACATATCGCCAGCGAGAGGTGATCCGGGACAAAGCGGTGTTTTTACACGGAGCAAGGACAGGCGCGCCATTGTTTCCTTGAGGCCATTCGACTCCTTAAAATGATTAGACTTGTAAACATACGACACGTGGCGTTTGAGCTAATCCGTCTCAGATTACAAAGCTAAGTCACATGCCTCGATTTTTAACGACCCACACGGCAGCTGCCGTGGCCCCGGCATGTGGGGATCGCGAGGAGGGGGGGTTTATTTATAGCCGACGTGCGATTCTTGCGCCCTGCCGAACATCAGATGCGAGGCGCGTCGTACGGTGCGAGCGGAAGCGTCTCGCTCCTGGCCCCTCCCCTCCCCTCGGCCGGGGCCGCTCTGAGTCACGGCGTCTGCTCGATATGTAAATTCGGAAAAGGATTGAGCGCGTCTGCTTGCCGTCGCCGCCACGCCGCTGGACCCTCAGCTTTTCCTCTGGCACAGCTCTGAGCCTAATGTTTGGACTGTGATGAATGATTACACAATGACAAATGTGATGTATACATTATGGGGGGATATGTATAGTCTACTTTATTAAATGTACTGCAGACTCCTGCACTGACGCGCAAAACACAGCGCTGTTAAAATGTCACTTGGGATCATATTTTACCAGCGCTGAAGAAATTCTGTACATTTATCACACTCGGCTCGAAAACACTGTGATCACAAAGTTCAGATCGCCAGATATTCATGATCAAGGCCATGAATTCATTCATACCGGTATCTTTCAGTTTCACTGAGTTTATTCTAGAATAATGAGGGGGTCTTCCAGTGAACCGGAGTGACTCTCTTGGCTTCCACTGCAGCTGACACCCATGAATGAATTGTTTTATAATAGTAAACAGTGACTAAAGCCTTGCTGCCAAAAGCAGGGGGTGTTACAGTCTTCCTTCGACTTCTAAATATTAAACATTAGATTTTTCGTGGCAAAAAAAGGAGTGTAGGTGCTTGGTTTTATTTCAGATCCAGAGCTACAGTCACACTGAGTCTGTTACTATCAGTATTTGGCCACGGCTCACCACTGAGGTTTGGTCATCTCTGCAGGCATCGGGGTGCCAGCTTGGCCCTGCAGAGCCTCACTTGGAGCTTCTGGAACATTGTAGCTTAAGGGAGAGTGAGGGTGGGGAGGGAGGGGGGCTTCAGTGTTCTCAATGTGCTGCTATGAACAGGCAGCCTGTCTGCCCCTTGGCATGGTCGACGCGCGCACACACAGACGACACACACACACACAGAAAGCGATGTGGTGAGCGAGTGAGTCAGTGGGACTGCGTCAGGGCGGGCTGGCCGAGCGAGCGAGCGAGTGCCAGCCTGACCTGGACCGTGTCATCTGCGAGTGTGTGTCCAGCTACATGTGTGACGAGAAACCGGAGAGGACTCTGGGTGTGTGCCAGTCGGAGATGCTGCTAAATATGTCCCCCCCTTTTGGAACGGCGAGAACAGAGGGGGGGTTACTCCAGGACACGCAGCTCCTCTGCGCCACCGCTCCGTCTCCACGCCGTCTCTCTCTCTCTGTCCCTTCCTTTCTCCCTCTGCGATTTAATATAGAGCTCATTTTGTGTCTGTTTTCTTTTTTTGTTTTTTTCTCAACGTGCCAGGCCAGCAGGGGGTGGAGTGGTGGTGGTGGTGGGGGGGTTGTGTGTCTGCGCGCATGTGTGCGTTTGTGTGTGCCAGCTGTAGCTGCCGCTGCTGTCTCGACGGCTGCTTTATTTTGGCTCCAGTTGCTATAGCGACCCAGTGGGACTTTCTCTGTGTCTGAACCAGTGATCCGATCAGTGCTAACCAACACCAGCGGCAGAGGTGTCTGTGTTTGTTTGTAGTCCATTTAACAGCGATACATGGAGAGATCTTGCCGGTAACCATCGATTTCGAACTCGCGTGAGGTTGAAATACGCCCACATTTCTGATCAAAGAACCTAAACCAAGCAGCACGATTATAAAACACTGCACGTTACTGGAGCCTTCCGTAGTCGCGCTGTTATCAGTCCACGCGGCTGACCTTCCACCTTTGGCTCGACTGTTTGCTCGATGATGAAAATGTGGCCTTATCCCAGAACATGTCAATAGTGGCGAAGCCAAGAGTTACACAAAAAACTGTATTCCGGTAAGGCTGCCGCGCCGCTGCCAGACATTGCTGAGGGTTTAAACGGGCTACAGGGGAAAGCTCGGGACAAATCTAAAGAATATTACCGGAGTCGAGCAAACAGCCGAGCCGAGCCGAAAGCCAGCTTTTCGCCGCTTCTTCGCTCCTCCTCGGTCACATGGTAGCTGCAGAGCATCTTTCCAACATAATGCTGATGCTTTCACAGGTGCAGAGTCAGTGTCTTGCGCAAGGAGACCCCGACAAAGCGGGAGCTATTTTTGACGCCCTGCATTCATTCAGCGACTCTCCAAGGCGACTGATATTGTGAAACTCAGGTTGGTATAGAAAAAAAAAAAAAAGAAGCACGATTTCACTGCTGCTGTTAATGAAAAGCCCAACTTGTCCTTTCAGACATCTGTGAACAGGCTATTTGTAGACGTCAATGTTCAATTTATATTTACCGTTTCTTTCATGACTCATTTGGATTCATAGGGAGGTGACGACGACAGACATGACGATATATTGCGCAACTTGTGTGTGTGTGTGTGTGTCTGTGTGCGTGTGGTACAGCGTCGCTGCCCAGCTCTCTCTCTCTCTCTCTTTCTTTTTTTTCCAGTGATTGTGCCAAGCTGCCGCCGTAGTTCTGCATAAATGCTGTTTGTGTATGTTTGCAGCGTTGACGTGCTAATGAGCAGCAGGAGAGTGGACTGCCAGACTTATGTTCGGCGTACTCGAGAGAAAAAGAAAAAAAAAAACAGTCGCTCCATTGAGATTCATGCAAAAAAAAAAAGAACTTTAGCGTCCAATTTTTTGGAAGACATTTTATTTATGTTTTGAATTTTTGTTGTGGTGTTACAGCGGCAGGTACTGTCGTCTCACAACAGGAAGGTTCCTGATTTGAAGCTGACGGGGTGTTTTTGCAGAGTTTGTACGAGTTCTCATCAGAACTGTAACTTACTGCTTGATGCCCCTCTGATTGCAATATAACGGCAAGTTTGGATACAACAAACTGAGTGCACAAGTCAGTTTGACCCTCATTTGAAGGAACAGATTTCACAGCACTCGATGGGTTTTGTTATGACTTGCATGAACGATTTGTTTTCATCTTCTTTATCTGTGATATAACCTCTGTGTAGGAGTGTGTGTTCGCATGCAGACGGGTAATTCCATACAGTCGTGGGGAAAAACAGTCAGTTTGTTGGACCTCATCACTGAACTCCGAGCGATTCTTCGTTCTGATTCACTTCGGCTCAACATAAACCTGCGAGCCATCCGCCTGATGTCTGAGCTGCGTACCATTCACTTTTTCCTTGAATAAGGTTGACATGAATGACACTGACGGCACAGTCATAAAGCAGAAGAACCTGAGCCATTCACTCTGCATCTCTGACTGTGATTGGCTGGACGCCTCTCCAAGGCGAGCTGATGACCCTGAAACGGTGCGCTGTGTTTATTTATTTTTTTCTCTTTCTTTCACGAACAGAATGTTAATTTCGCGTTGCGTAACCCAGGAAATTTGGGATGCAATGAGACCAGGAAATATTTACTCCGCCCGTACCGGGGGCTTCCTTAACACCGTGTCCCTGCGTAATGATGTTCACAAACAGTTTATGTTTGTGTTTGTCTGGCAGGGCGCTAAAACTCATCAGGAGGGGGAGAAAACAGGATGTCAAATGCACAACACAAGGGGATTGGGCTTAGAGTGAACATGCGTGGGTGTGTGTGCGTGTCTGTGTGTTTGTAGGCGCTCTAAGCTGACCTCATCGACCTCCTGACCCTTTCTCTTCATGTCAAACAATGGTGGGCGCTCCAGAAGGTCCCATGGAATGTGCACGCTAACAGCCGCCTCTTGCAATACGATGAGACGGGCATTGAACGCCACAATTGCACCGTGCGGCTGAAATGTTTGATGAATGAATCTAGGAGATAGGTGCGCAAGCCTATTTGTACACTTTCTCCCGTCGTTCATTAATCATTTGAAGGCCGAAGCAGATTAGGAAGGAAATTGTCCTCGATGGAGCAAACAGTTCTTGGACCTGCTCGGCTAAATATAGCCTCCCTTCATGCCACATCCCCCTGAATTTCATCTATTTAAGGTTCAGCTCATTGTCGGAGGATGACGAGCAGCGCGCGCTGGGTGCGAACGGGAAATTGTTCCGCGTGTTGGCGAGCGATCAAACGGGGGGTGGGGGGGGGGAGTCTCCGAGGGGCCCGCGAGGCTCCTTGCCTGATCTGTAAACATCCTCCTGCTTTAAATAAACCTGCTCTGATAGCCTGCCCGAAAGGTAACACACCACTTTCATTCCCAGCGAGCGAGCAGGATTGCTCCACTTTGAGTCCCGTTGACCACATCAGGAGCAACCAGGCCAGAGAAGACGTATCCATGTGGACGGAGTTCAGGCTATTTATAATACAAATGGTTTCAAGTAGGGCAGAAGAGACGCCAGTGTCAGTTTTAATTCATGTGGACGAAACTCTGAGTTTTGCTGAGTATCAGTGTGTGTTTTTTTGATGCGGTCGTGCATACACGCATGCGTTTGGTGGTATCCTGGGTACTATTAGCCCCCCCGCGCTGAAACAGGCTCTGGGGAAAACAGGAAATGGAGCATGGTGTGAGGTCAGCACACCCCTGACTGGCCAACCATGGAGCAGCTAAGCCGGAGTGTACATCACACTGCCGTTTCCTCCTGAACGGTTGCGTCCACTCGGCAGCTGTGGAGCCTGCGCTGTTGGGCTCCACGCGCTCGCTACTTCCTGAGCACATTCCTGAGAAATCTCAACGCGGCCCGCCGGAACAGTTCTCAGGATTTCTACGCGAAGCTGCTCGCTCATTGCATCCTTACTTGAAAGCGTTAGATTCACACCGAGATGAGAGTGGCATCGATTTTGATCTGAGTCTCTAACGCTCACATCCAAAGTGGCTCACGTGTTAAATCGTCTTACTGGAGTGTGTTGATGATCACGCGGGGACATTTTTGTACCCATACATGCAGCATATCTCATCATATCTTTTTCACTTCACATCAAACTCTGACTGTGTTTCACTTTTGGGTTTTGGAAGTGCACCCAGAATTTGATTAGAGGCATTATGGCAAATCTACTTGGTCCTAATGAAGAGGGATGGAACGTTCTGGTCGGCAGCCTCGGTGACAAACAGTGGGCTGATAAGACGGATGTGTGTTGTGCGTACTTGCGTGTGTGTGTGTGTGTGCGTGTGTGTGTGTGTGTGTGCTTCTTACATAAAAATCTTCACTGTCTATTCAGAGCTCTCGCTGCTAATTAAGCACAGTGAGTCAGTGAGGCTCAGCAGAAAGGGCATCTAACAAACACAGACCGTGGCGCTCTGTGAATGAATCATTCTCAACATTGACTAAATGCTGAGTCATGTTAAAAGACAGAAGGGTTTTTTTTTGTGTGTGTTTGTGTGTGTGTTAGTCACTTTTAATTCACTCCACGCAAGGAGGGCTACAACCACAAACCGGGCCCGGGAACCGGCATGATTTCAGCCGTGTCTGATTGTGCAGTTCAAACTTGCTGGCAATCAGTGACTCAACGAAGTGGCTGCATCTGTTTTAATGGGCGCACGCCGTCACATTTGCTTGAGTAGCAATCGCGCACATAAGGTGGTCCCAGACTGGCTCGAATCTCCCACCCGAAGGGGATGGATGATCTCGAAAACTGCTTCCAGTCATTGAAGCTGCAGTTTAGAGCTACCTGTCAAGATAAAGTGGCGGTTTTGAGGGAGCGTTTGGAGTAGGGGGTTATTGTGGTGGATGTACACATTGCTATGATTCACTGTGATGGAGAGGACAGGAGCCAGAGATGCTGCAAATGAACTGTTTCGGTTTTGTGGGGAGTTTTCTTCATCACATGTCAGATTTCATCCCATTAGAGGCACGGGAAGCAAAAAAAAAAGGGAGTAATTGATGCACGCGTGTGTGTTTTCGCTGAGCCTCGTGCTGCGCTATTGTCGACTGAGGACTTGTTTATTTTATGACTGACAGACATTCTCTTGTGAATTTCCCCATATTTTCATTTTCTTTGGAAGGCGCTGCTCCTTCCTGTACAGTTCAGATCCGGCACATGACCAAAATAAACTCTGGCTCGAAAACAGGATGGCGGGAAAACACTCGGATTTGTCACCCTCGCAGTCTTTGTGTGTGTGTGTGTGGAGGGAGGGGGGTGAAGTAGTAGTGTTGGGGGGGGCCTGTCCCGCTCCAGAGGAAGCCAGCAGGAAGTCTGAGCCAATTGTTTTTCTGGTTCACCGAGTTCACCCGCAGCCTGCGCCTTCATAACAATGACCGACGACTGCTCTGGAGCCGTGTGCTGCCGGGGGACTGCGGTTGTGTGGGAGTGCGCGCATGCATGTGTGCGATTGTTGCCGCGGCATTGTCATGTAACATATTATATGCGATGGGATTATGTGAACATGTTTACAGACCAGAGATGTGGCGTAAAGGTGAGAGGGAGATTCGAGTTGGACTGCAAAAATTAACGCTTTCATGTCCGTTCACTTAATATTTTGACTCTTTGGATGGTAAACTTGCCTTTCTGTGTGTCTATGTGTGTTCATGTCGGTGTGTGTGTGTGTGGGGGAGAGAAAAACAGCCTGATGAGGTCAGTCCATCAAAGCCCGCCAGCGCCTTAAATAAATATTTACGTCAAAAAATATTTGTGTCTGCCTGCGAGTTCGATCTGGCGTGTTGTCAATCCGGCCCTGTTTGTCTTTTATTTCTGCGGTGTTTGGTGACGCTCGGAGATGAAACGCAGGGCGGGTAGAGTTTATCGGGAGGGGGGGTGGGGGGGGGACTACAGATGATACCGCGGAGACAGAGGAAAGACAGAGATGGAAAGAGAAGGATGTTTCAGAAGGGCGAAGGGGAAACGGAGGAAGAACTAAAAACAGAAAGGAAATTCGGGGGTGAGGAAAGGAAAGGGGGTTCGTGAGGCGAGGTGAGGGTCACCCTGACGTCGGACGGTGGGTGACACGCGGGAGGGAGGGAGGGAGGGAGGGTGCGGGCAGGAACTCCTGGCCGGGATATCACTGCGGTGTTGTGACCTGGTTTCAATCACCCGCGGGTCAGTGACACATGCGTGTAAACAGCGCGGCAGAGTCAGTCACTGTCACCTCAGCCCACAGAGACTCACACATGCAAACACCAGCCAAGATAAACGCTTGTTGATTGTCACATATTGTACTCCCGGAGGTACGCGGTGCCTCGAGCAGAGTCGGACCATCAAATACAGTACATGCAAACTGTTCCTGGACTGACGAGGAGTACAAGTAAATAAGCAACGTGTGACAAATACACATTTTTCTTCAGTGAAAGAAGGGGAGGAGAGCTGAGAGCAGAGACAAACTATCAGGGAGGGCAATGACAGGACGAATCACACAAGCCAGAATTGCGTCTTTTCAGTCACTTCCCCTCACGCCTGACGCTCGCTGTCACTTTCACTACTGCCTGGCACTCTGCAAAGTGTTTTGGGACCCTTTGTTAGCCTCTGAGAACTTTTCCATAGAGAGAAAAAAACACATTTTGAAGTATTTCTCCTCACTTTGTTGGCCGACCTTCACTGAGCGAGATGACGTCTGTTTGATTCACAAAATGAAGCGAAAAACGTCATTGGAGAATAATTCTGCTCTATAAAAACTTGTGGGGGGAAAAAGAAACATTTTCAGAAGAACCTGAGCCTGGTTCATGCCTTATTTTTAACTCATTATCATTATCACCCACAGTCATTACTGTTGTAAACTTGCAGATCAGTGACCTCTTATCAACATTTTTTATTGACTTTATTGCTTATTATAGCCGTTTGCCTGATAATGAATCAAATTAGTCATCTTAACCAATATGGCTGTGTACCAGTGGGCCTGCTTGAACAATAGGTAACTCACGGTGTCATTCGAGGACACTCCTGATATTTGTGTGGAGGGGATCAAAAAAATGTCCCTCTGAAAGCCGCCCTGCTCGATAGCAATCTGTGCTCACTGAACATACAGGGGCTGTGTTTGCCTGTGCCTGCACGGATGTGTGTAATTACGCGCACCCCCCTTCACTCCTGTACTTGAATGTGTGTGTCGCTAAACAATTGGGTCCTTTCAGACATTTGAACTTGATTTCCTCTGCAGTGGGAGCCAAACAAACAAGCCCCATGGAGCTGGAGCCTGAACGCACCGTCAGGCAGCAGAAAGGTGTACGTCTGTGTGTGTTTGTGTGTGCGTATTAATAGCTTTTGTGCATGCTTAAGAAGCCCGAGGTGCACCTGAGCGACCCGGTCCCCTCCTGTTTGTCTGTTTTATAGGAACCATGTAGTAAACACAGAGGGAGAGTAAACAGCTGCAGCACGTGCTCAGCGGTGTTTTCCGACACTCCCTCATCACCGGGAAGCAGCAGAACAAACACGTGGAACGTGAGGCGCAAGTCTGTTTACATTTCCCACTTTCCGATTCTTGTCTGCGTGTGTGTGCGTGCGTGCGTGCGTGCGTGCGTGCGTGCGTGCGTGCGTGCGTGCGTGTGTGTGTGTGTGTGTATCAGGATATCCCCTCTTCAAGCATCGGAAACAACCACGGAGGAGCTTCTAAAAAAAACGGACCCTCCCTCTCGATGCTCTATGAGTCATATCTGCAGTAACTGGATAGTTTGAGGCACAACAATACTGTGGGTGTGTCTCTATAGTAAACACACACATTCTCACTTTTTTTTCTGGCCTCCAACGTGTAGAGAGAGCAAAAAAAAGATGCTGTTTGTTTTTATTTATTTGCTTCTCTACACCCCCTCACACATTGTTTGATAAATCTTTCATAGTGCCCATGAAAGGACTGCGGCCTGTTATGCAAATCGTCGCTGGCTCCTTCCTGTGAGTCAGGCCTGCACGGTGGTGCGGTGGGTAACTCTGCCACCTCATGGAGAAGCTCCTGGTTCGATTCTGGGCCTGATGTTGCCATATTCCAAAAAAAGACCGATGTGATATTGATTCTTTCAAAGGCTGAAAGCTAAACAAATAAAACACAAGAGAAGGGTCGAAATTTTGCATATTCTCTTTTATTTAATCCACAAGAGCAGAATTCGTTCCCACCTGTGATTGGATGAGATCACATTGCCTTTAGGCTGTTTATGCTATATAGTGCAATGTTAATGATACACAGTTTTTTCCAGTGTGTTCACAAATCCTCTGTGTATTTTCTGGGGAGTAATCAGCACCGTTTCCCCGTACTCACCGCAGTGTTTCCCTGAACTTCATTAACAAACAACAGTGTAGCATCTTCTCCCGTTTTTTCTTCCCCGCCATCAGTCACTGGAACCGAAGCGCTTCTGTCGCTGCAAAAGATTTTCCACTTAGCACTTTCTGTTTACTAATTAATCCTGCATAGTGCCACAGCAGCACTTTGGGTCAGCCCGAATGGAGGGATGTGGACGGGGGAGAAGGCAGAAAACAGCGGAGAGGTAATGATTTGCAGTCGCTGCCTGGAAGACGCTGACGAGGGAAAGTGGGCATTAAGAGAAGTCGAGGCTTTTGATTTGTCCGTGTCAACAGAGGCTCGACCTGTAATACACACAGAAAAACACAGATATACTCTCTCGCGCTGCTGTCTGAGTGCTCACATAAATCCACGGATCCAGACACAAAAACACAGGGGAAAGCTCAAACAAATATTCACACGCTTTGAACGCGGGGAACACGAGGGCGGGGTGGGGAGGGCATCTTTCTGTTGGCCTGATGTATTGATCCCAGGGCTCTGTCGCTGCACTCCCAGCAGCCATTAATTCATTGGAGCAAAGGGAGGCCCAGACTGTATACTAATCTCTGTGGACGATGACTCGGAGCCATCCATCAGACGGCAGAGCAACAGAGACAGGGTGGGGGGGGGGGGGGTGAACGACGGAGACATACTGAGGGAGCAGATAATACACACTCCATTTACTCGGTCATCATCTGACCAAACAGACACAGACAAATGTATTTAGGACTCACTCACCAAGTTAAAAAATCCAGCTGCTCAAAGCTAACAAAATAAAGAGAATCTCGATTCAGAGCGGTGTACTATCACAATAAAAGACTCTTCAATATTTACCACAATAAACTTCTGCTTTCATCTACATTTACCACAGTGGCCCAACTTTTTTTTCCCCCATGACTGGTGTAAAAATCTCCGATAAAAAAAATCATAAACTTTCTTCCCTTCGCGTTCCAGCTCCGGCTGCCGTTGTCTCAGCACAATGGTGCATCAAAGCACACAAAGATGTTGCATTCTTCAGGATATAATTAACTGTGACAGTGCACAAAAGAGGCTAAATTGACACAACATTCACCGAGGAGTTGAGCGACATGAGGCGAGAGAAAAGGCGAGCGCGGAGGCTCGTTTCCAACTGCGAGGTGGAAAACACAGCGGGGAGCAATAAAACTTCCCTGGATGGTACTTTTGGTGCGAGAGAGCAGCAGAGCTTGTTTGTGGCTCGGTATTCTAAGCGATAACCTGTCAGTTCACGGACATTGAGCTGGTGACCTGTGCAGGGTCACGGTCAGCTGGGATGCGCACTCGCCTCTGGGTAAAGTTCGTATAGAAGACGGATGGGTGGATCATTTGAAGCTCGCTGCCCTCTGACTTTCAGCCTTCCTCACTGCTCGTCCGCTCCTTACACAGACTTTCAACTAAAACCTTTGTCTCTCTTTAAAGCTTATGTACAAATTTGGGAAAACATTCTCTCTGATTTTCATCCCCTTCTCGATCACTTTCAGCCGAACCACATTTACGAAACAGGGAATCTCCCAAAATCCTCCGGATTTCGTCATGCGCTTTCCCGGCAGCTCTTTGAACAGCCTGTTTCAAAGTGTTTGTGTCCACTGTGAAGGGCGACTGACCTGTGTGCGAAGCGTGCCGAGAAGAGGTCGTCGACTTCCAATGCATGCGTATGTTGTTCCCTCTTTCGTCGGGATTGAACGGACCGGCTGCCCGGACCCTCAAAATGTCAGCGATGACCGGCTCCTCATTTGAATAATCACATCAAAGGATGCAAAGATTCACTCGCCGTCCATATCACCGAAATACGCGAAGCCAAAAGGGGGTTAAAGGACGCAGCCGCCAGAGAGACGCAGCACCATATTGTGTGTGTTTTTTTCTTTTTTCTTTTTTTTTTTTTTTTTACATAAATTGCATTCAAATCTTCGTGGCCGATTATCATATCAGTTGAGATTCATTCCTCCGAGTCTCGTAAGACCTGGAGCGCCGCCTTGCACGTTCATCCAACACGGGAGCGCTTTGACAAATGGACGCGGGCGCTTTTTCCCCATCCATCGCCGGCGCGCTTTCAGCCTCCATCAGAAATGTTCAGCGCGCAACGCAAAGACAATGGATTATTCCTCCCACCTTCTGCTCGCTGACGACTGAGGGGAGTAAATCCCCGAAATCTCATACACATGCACATCGTATTTCATTAGTTTTCCCATTTTCCGCAGGCCATGCATCTTTTCCAGCGCAAGCTGTGCGAGACGGCTGGATTACTGTAACATACTATAAGGGATAAATGGCTCTTTCCACTGAAATGGTGCTCCCTCGTGGGTTTAGGGGAATTATTCCTCAGCACCGAGGTGGCTCCGATGGAACAAAGCATTAATGCAAATTGGTTACACTTCAATGTAAGCATGAAGCCATAATGAGCGTTAAATGATCATATGGCACATTAGGAGATCCCATCAAGAGCTAAGTGATGACACTGTGTACGTCTCACTGCTATCTCCGGGCTTTGTCTCAGTTTTCACTCTTTGTTTTAATGTAAAACGCAATGAGTACCCAAAAAATGCTCCTTGATTGATTCCACTGCAGTGTGACAACAAGCCCTTAAAAATTCACGTCGCTGTGTGAGGCTCGACTATGTTACATGTCTGTTTATGAGGAAAACAAGCAAAGGCAATGTAACGTGTTAGAGTAAATGAAAGTGCAAATAGACACATTTTCCTAATGTCAATCCAAAATCTGAATATGTGCCTTTCTTTTATTAGTTCAGTTTATTTTAGTTTTATAAGCTGCCACAAAAGGGAGCTATTTTTAAGGCTTTTCAAGGCAAAACACGTGTGCGTATTGTAAAGTGTACAAAACGTAGAAATATGGGAAGCATGATATTCAAAAAAAAGAAAAGATGTAGTTCAGGGACAGAAACACATTTTGAACCCGTTCCACTCGAGTCCCAACAATGGTGCCTGGGAGGTCGTCTCCAGTTTCTCCCCAGCGGTCGATGGACAAACGGAACCAGCCACCATTAAGACCAGTATAACCAGAGGAAGCAACGGTTTCACTGAGGGACACAAAACACCAGCGCCAAACTCTGCTTTTCTTGCAGCAGTCAGAGAATGATTGTCCCGATTGGAAGTTTTGGTGGATTTAGAAATTGTCTCATTTTTCTTTAACCTGTCGATCTCATTTTAATGCCTTGAAGCACGCAAAACGCTCCTTTTTAACAATATTCCTCCATGCAAACACCATATAAAAGCAGTCAAAATCAAACCACTGACACTGTAATCCAGTTTCTACACCTTCGCGTGGTTTTCTCCTGCAAACCTGTTCTTGCCAGTCTCGTCTCTCCCGACAGAGAAAAAAAATACCGAGTGACTGGAAGAAAGAAGTGAATGAAGGAGATGAAAAGCTACAAATGTGCTTCTTACATCTCTGATGCTTGTCGCATTGTGCAAGAAAGAGAAGCTTTGTGGCCCGTGTGTGTGTGCGTGTGTGTATTTGTGCGTGTGTGTCTTCACACACTGCAAAGAGCAATGCTGCCTTTGTCAGGGTGACATGTCAGAGCACTTGTGGGATCAAACATCAGTCGCGCGCGCCATTCATCTCTTGTCACCGGGTGTGGGTTTTTGTGCGTGTTGGCCGACGGCTTCCACACGTGTTCCAGCGCTGTGCGCTCGCACATGCTCTCAGCGTTAGGTTGCGCGGCAGTGCAGGTGCATTATCTCACATTTACATCCATGCATTGGGGTGCACAGGAGTGTATTTATGTGATTTCTATAGGGTCGGAGTGTGTGTGTGTGTGTGCACGTTTGAGTTGTGTGCCACATGTGCATCAGCAGGTATATTCTGCGGGGTGACAGGGATCAATAGTGCATTAGGCCCCATCACAGCTGCTTGCCCTGGAGACAGACAGACAGACAGAGCGGGATGGAAGGCTGATAATGCTTTCCTATAGACCTGTCTCCCCCCTCGCCGGCTGAGACACCGAGAGAAGGCAGCGCGAAAGGAAGCTGTCAGGCAGAAAGACAGGAGGGGGGGAAAAGAGTGGTGTGAAAGACATATTGAAAGAGAGAAAGATAAAGAGAGCGGGGAAGGAAATGTGATTGAAAAGAAAGAGAGAGAGAAAGAGAGAGAAAATGAGGAGTGGGGATGAAAAAGAAATAAGGCAATCACAGAAAAGGGACAGGTTGTAGGAGGGTGGGGGGTGGGGTGGGGGGGGGTCGGAGGGAGATACGGGGCGATGAAAAGGGAGGAGAGTCGACTCCGGAGCTCTCAAGCGGAGAACTGGAGCAGATGAGGAATTTCATTTTTTGATAGAGCGGGCGCCCGTACGCCGGCTCTTCATTGTCTCATCACGCTGTTTAATGGAGACGTTTGGTTTCTGACTGACAGCTCGCTGGAACGATACATTTGCGACGCCGGCGTCGGGAAAAGCGTTCGGTGCGCCCCGCCTCGACGCACACCTATCGCGCCATCGCCGCCTTCAGCGTGAGCCAGCCAGCCAATCTTTAAAGACACATTATCACACATCCATGAAACACACACACACACTGACACTCACACAGCGATGGAGCGGCTATGTGGAGCGGCCAGTGACAGAAAGGAGAGCATATGTCCAATCTCGCGGAGTCTGCCAGCAGAGCGGGGGCCAGCTGTTTGGCTGGGGACTTATCTAGGTTAAGATGTTTAGTCCCATTTTCTGCTCTAAGCCCGGCGCTGAAGAGACCCGCGACGGCTCTTTTCTTGTTTCCCCTCCCGCCACCGACTCTGAGGCATCATGTTCCCCTCCTGCGAGCATTAACTACCATATAAGGCGAAGCCCGAGTCTCAGGACAGCCATAAAAGATGCAAGACTTGGAAAATAATGGCTTTGGATGTCCCGGCGGGTTAAGGCTGGTGGCATCGGAGCAGCACCGGGTGCATTTCTAACGCTGGTCCAGCTGCCTGCACGTATTCCTGAACTTTTATTATGAATCTTCGAAGAATTATCGAACTACAGCTAGAAAATAGTAGCTTAGTTCTTCTCAAATGAGAGGTTGTTTTCATTTTATACATTTTGAATGTAAATCCTGATATCCAAAGATCAACAAGTTTGTGAAGGTAGAATATAGTTTGTTTAAAATATATCCTAGAGCCTGTAATTTAGACTTTTTTGTGTTGTTGTTGTGTAAAGCTGTTCTCTGTTGCCCACTTTCCAAATATCAGTGAAAACAAGGTCAAAAGTACCCAAATATTGTCATCATCACACCTGTTTTTTTCACTAATATATTCAGCATTTATGTATGCACACCCACACAGGCGCTTCTACTGTATGCCTACTGTGCTATACATATTACAGTAGGCTTCTGGAGTGGTGGTAGTGAGGGGTGGGCGGGTGGAGGGTGAAGGGGGGGGGGGGCAGGGACTGTATAGCTGTAGGGGACGACGGGAAGCTTTCTAAGGCCATTTCCAGCACGGTGTAAAGAGCAGCACCATCTGTGACTGGCTCTCTAATGAGCACTTTAATAGGCTTGGAACCATGTGGCTTCCTCTATATGTCTTCACACGTGTGTGTGTGTGTGTGTGTGTGTGTGTGTGTGTGTGTGTGTGTGTGTGTGTGTGTGTGTGTGTGTGTGAGA
>JAUESE010000037.1:4756934-4775084 GCA_032274725.1 Malacoctenus triangulatus
ACCAGTGAGGACGGAGCTTCTTATGTCAGTCCCGAGGGATTTGTTGCAGATGTCAGGCTGATATTTTTTAACTGTGCAAAATACTATAAGGTTGGTTTGCATTTTTCACCCTATTCTACACTCTCAAAATGAAAACAAAAAGTTGTAGTTTTTACCGAGACGTCTCTCTTCACCAGGCGACCTCGGAGGTGGGGAGCGCAGGCTTGTACCTGGAGGACTATTTCGAGGAGCAGCTGAAGCTCATCTTCCCAGACCAGGTGTTCCCGGGAGGCAGGGAGGAGCAGATGATCCCTCCTCTGGAGGACGAGATCGACGAAGAAGAGGAGATGACGCAAGAAAGTGGGGCTCCTGAAGACAAGCCGCCGAGCCCAACCGGGAAGGAAGAAGCTCCAATGGAACAGGACCCGGCTCCAGTGGAGCAAGCAGCCGCACAGACGAAGGAGGAAACATCAGAGCCGGAGAAGACTGAGCTGAGTGAAAAGGACACGGAGAAAGCGTCAGAAGCCATAGAGGGAGACGGTGCGTCTGCAGAGGAGGTGAAGGCGGATGAAACCACCGCTGAGACGGCAGAACAGCTGGAACCTTCCCCAGCTGCGGAGATTGAAACAAAAGACGCTGAAGCGTCCAGATCCCCAAAGGTGGAGAACCAGGAGGAGGAGCCTCAGCTCACCCAAGACGAGCCTGAGACTCCAGCTGCACCTGAAGAGTCCAAGTCAGCTCCTGCAGACTCAGCCAAAGAGGAGGGATAGATGGACCGAGCTGAACTAACTGGACAAATGATAGTCTTCCACTTAAGTGGCCCCAGTGGGGACCTCCATTAGCTGCAATCCCATCTGTTCTGTACTGTTATTCGCTGTAGGAATTCGTGGTTGCTGCTGCGGTGAGCAGATATGAGAAGCAATGCTGCTGTGGATGCACAAAGAAGGAAGTGATCGAGCTCTTTTTGTCGAACAGACTCTGACGGTAACAAGTGTACCTTCTGTGACTGTTACATGGAGAAGCACACAAACCCAAGCGTGTGCTCCGGTCTGTTATCGCCTCTGCTCTTATCTCTTGTATATATTGTGTCTGTCAACTGAAAGCACACATGCTGCAGTCCAAACAAGCAAGAAGGGATTGGCATGTCTTCTTATAAATACTGATGACTCCAATTTGTGTTTATAGAAGTCCAGTAGGTTGAGTTGCTCGAGCCACTTTGCTCCTAGACAGATTGTTTTGTCGCAATAGTATATTTTTATTCTTTAAGTACGCTACGGACGCCAGGCAGTGTAGACTGTACAATAGGAAGTGCCGCATATAATCAATGCAACACCGATTTCAAAGGTTCCATGGCAACAAGGAGATTGGGAAGTTGTCCCCATGTGTTATTTATTTTTTTCTTTAAATACTGTTTTCTATCCCCTTTATCACAGCTATGTTCTATCACAAAGCAGCCTTCGTAATTTATTGACATGAACATTATCGGCCACGATAACTCAGAGACGCCGTAATCAGCACGTGTTTTCCAAACGGCGCTCTTGCCCTTCAGCAGCTTGTGACGTTTCTTCAGTGTGACAGTTGGAAATCCCCACAGAGATGAGAAATGCAGCAAAGTGCAGATTGGTCTGATTTGAAATAAAAAACCAACAAATCCTACGAAGAACTGTTCTGATAGATCATGTTGAATGAACTATGTGACCACACATCATTAGTTTTGCCATTTTATTCACTACCTGTATTATGACTAAAGACATATTGTGAGCCTGAGCATACAGTTGCCTGGATTTGCAACATTTATAAGAAATAAAACTACATGTACACCTGGTTGGCTCTTTGCTTTCTTTTTATTCATCACCAACATTTTCTTTAAAGCTTGTTTTTTTTATGAATTGATGAAAATTTTATGCTATTTTAGGCTTTTGTTTGAATTTTTATTTTATGATTTTTTTTCAATTGTTAGTTTACTTTTTTAGATTATAAATAGAAATTCTAAATGTAATCCTTACAAGCACTGACATAAATCAAATTCTTAGAAATAAAAATTTCTCTTGAAATGATTTTAAATTAAGCCAAATTTGGAGGAAAAAAATGGGAATTATAAAAAAACAAAACAAACCCTGAAATACAATGACCAAACGTACCGTTTTGTGCCGCCCCCTGTTTAACACTTATCTGTTAGACAGGACGCACTGTGAAACAAACCTGATTATCGGCCGTGTTTGGAACATGTAGCCGTCCTGATGCTGCCACCCTCCCCCCCTTCCAGCCTCCCAGGTCCTCACCCCCGCAGCCGCCTCGACTGAAGTGAGCTCCCGGGCAGAGCGACCGGAGCACAGGAGACGCTTGCAGGCTCCACTGCCACCAATCCGAACAGGGCATCACACTGTGGTTCTGATCACCAAAAATGGGTCACTCTGCACACTGGATAGTACTCTGGGTTTCTTTACATGGAGTTGTCTTTGGGTATGGTAAGTAGAGAACCAAGCTGTTTATAGTTTGTCTTACTTTGTGTAATCAGGATATATTGCAGCCTAATTTATTCAACACTTTACTGTCGAACTTTTTTATTTTACCCGTTTTAATCTAACTAGTTAAATCACAATTGTGTTGACTGCTCTTCTTAAACTGTATGTCTTGACACTTTCTCATAGAGCCTCCTTCACTGAGAGAGTGCTGTGAGGACGGGAGGTCCAGAGCTCAGGAGGGACTTGACTGCACGGTCCACCCGTTGATCTCCTCCCACAAGTGCAGGTAAACAACACCTGGAGCAGTTTTACAAGCCCAAAAAAGGCCCTGAGAGTCATTAAGTCAGTTAAAATGTCATCGAGAAGGCTGATTTGGCCTATGTATGTTTGTATGATGCTAAAGTGAGCTGAGACATTAGGATATCCAGGCAGGTGTCCTCTCTCAGTCCATGTCCCACATGTGCACAGAAGTTTTCTGCCATGCGTCCCCATCAAGCTCAACCAGGCCTCAGAGTAAAGCTCCTTCCATTTGTTCCCAGCATCGTTTACGAGCAGTGTTGTCTCACGGTGCAACAAGGCCTGCTCTGCGACGAAGGCATCAAAATGGCCCGCGACCAGGGAGCCTGCGAGAGGCCGTTCTTCGAAGGAAACGGCCACGAAACGCAAACCGCCAAGGTGCTTCTAACTCTCATCATCTCCCACTCACACACCCACCACAACATAAGTCAGAGACTAACATTCTTATTCTTTGGTGTTCAGATGTGCTGTGATTGCTGCTCGCTCGGCGTGGCCGCATCGAGCGACGGTTCGGACTGTGATCTGCAGGAGCTGCTCCTGGGGAGAGTGTGTGCGTACGTGGCTCATACCTGCTGCTTCCAAAACACAACCGAAGGTGAGCAACACAAGAAGTCCTCTGATTTCACCATCTGTCTCCAGCTGATCAGTGAGGTGTGACTGCTTTCTTTGAACGGCTTCGCTGTGACAGCTGTGGAACACGTTGGCCTGATCACATGTTGCTCACAGTGGAGTCCTGCAGGTTTAGCTGGAGATGCTTTAACCAAATGGTGACACGAGGCCAAATGGAGACCCTGCTGGGGCTTGTTGCAGCGTTTGATGTGAAACTTGTGCAGAGTGGTCAAAACTAACTGAGAAATCTGTGGAGCTGGATTGAGGAATGAAAGGTCTGACCGCCTGTTTGTTTCCCCCAGTAATCGAACCTGAAGTGGGGCCCACCGCGCCTCCAGGGGAGCTACACGGCTGTGAAGGTTTGGCGCCTTTATTTCCTGATGGGAACTTGCTCGTTGCATTTCAGACCTTGAGACCCCTTCCACATGTTTCACGCTTGTCTTCAGACTCGGCTTGCGGGCAGCTGTGTGAGGGCGAGGGCGTATGCGCCTGCTACAATGGCTTCCAACTGAAAGAGGACGGAATAAATTGCGAGGGTAAGTGATGTGCCATCAAACAGGAAGTTCACCCACATGGTCGCGCAGAATTCTTCACAGCAAAAGATTTTCTTCCCCCTCGTACATCTCCACAGATATAAATGAGTGCGAGATTGGAAGTCACAACTGTGACTACGGGCTCATCTGCATCAATACTGAGGGCTCCTTCCGCTGTCGGAGGGAAAACAGCTGTGACTCCGGCTATGAACTCACAGACAACACCTGCAAAGGTAAACAGACCGAAGAAAGTGTTTCACTCTGATTTTGTGAGAAATGTGCAACTCTAATTTTGACATCCTTAGAGCAGGCAAAGCTTCAGTTCCTTTAGTATCTTTGGTGCTTCCCCAAAGGACCCCATGTTGGGGAACACTGATCTTTGCGTTGTATTTGTGCTTGGACTTTTTTCTTCCTTTCTTTGTCTCAGACATCGATGAGTGTCAGCTGGGGACGCATCACTGTGGACCAAGCTTCGTTTGCGTCAACACAGACGGCTCCTTCAGCTGCCTACCGAAGGACAAGTGTGCCAGCGGCTACGTCCAGGACGCCCTCGGCAGCTGCATTGGTACTTTTCGACGTCTCACTCGGGAAGGTAACCAAGAAAAAGGCAGTTTAGGACTGAGTTCTGGTTTCTTTTCACGCAGACATCAACGAGTGCGTGCTCCACTCCAACCCGTGCCAGCCCGGCCAGACCTGTGTCAACACGATAGGTTCATTCGCGTGTCGCAGTCAGACGGTTAGCTGTGGAGAAGGCTATCGTCTGGTCGAGGACGGCACCCGTTGTGAGGGTACGATCCCCTCACAATCGATTCACCTTTCAGTTTTTGGGTGATTTTCCTGATGCCTTTCTCCCTCCCTGGTGAATTCTTGCCTGTTGCTGCGTTACAGATATTGACGAGTGTGAAACAGGCAGTGTGTGCGGAGACCACCACTGCGTCAACCTGGTGGGGTCTTACAGCTGTGACTGCCTCTCTGGCTATAACTTCAACGAGGTCACCAAAGTTTGTGAAGGTACGGTGGTCTCACCAGGAGGAGGTCCCTGGGTCCTGTGCATGTGCTTGTCTGTGTCGCCCTCTGATGGTTGGGAGAGAGTCTGGATGATGCACTGAAATTGTGTCTTGAAAGCTTTAGATTCAGGTCAGAATTTCTGAAGAACTATTTTAAAATTTTAACTTATTTTTCAGATATTAATGAGTGTATGCACAACGCTGAACGACCCTGTGCACACAAGTGCGAGAATACAGTCGGGTCCTTTGAGTGCAGTTGCACAACCGGCTTCAAACTGGCCAGTGATGGAAGAATCTGTGAAGGTAAAGTCAACCAGTTCATCCGTCTGGATTTAGTGTTATGAACATCCTAAAAACACGTGGACAAACTTTGTGTGTCTCTGTTTCGTCACATGTAGACATCAATGAATGTGACGACAACCCTTGTAGCCAAGAGTGTTCCAATGTCTTCGGGTCTTTCCAGTGCTACTGTCGCCAGGGCTACCAGCTGAGCGACGCCGATGGGTTAACATGTGAAGGTACTCTGAGGGTAGTGATGTGCCCATGACCTCGCCCATGCTCAATGTAACTCGTCATGTTTCACCCATTCCCCTCTGAACCCTGTCAGACATCGATGAGTGTGCGCCGCTGATTGGAAGCAAGGCGTGTCCCTATCATTGTGTCAACACTCCGGGAGGCTTTAACTGCACCTGCCCACCAGGGGGCTTTGAACTATCTACTGATGGACACAAATGTCAAGGTCAGGGGACAAAATTGTGAAACAGATTGATGGTTTTTTGAGAAATACAAGATTTGCTCCTCTTCCAGATTGTTTGTGTGTGTGTGTTACTTGTGCTTTCTGCTGTGTGTTTAGATATTGACGAATGTGCAGCAGGAAGTCACAGCTGCTCTGCTTCAGACCAGTGCTTCAACATCCAGGGAGGATTTCGCTGTCTGTCCTTCGCATGTCCTCAAAACTTCCGGCGTACAGCGAGAGGGTAAGAGCTGACCAGGCCGTCAGGTGTGAAGACTTCTGCGAACGCATAACTTTCCAGGGACCCTGCCTCCTGTCTCTCACTGCCGTTGAGAAGCTCCTACGACAGCTTCAGCCTCCCAAAAACACACCACTAGATGGAGCTTGTCAGTTGCGGCGCCTGTCTAGCAGCTTTCCTCTCTTTTGTGCTTCCTTTATGTCTGCAGTCAAAAACTGGCAGATAAAGAATGAGTGCTGTTGTGCAGTACTGATGCACACACCCACAGTGGTTTCCACGAACACTCCTCTGCTTCCACGACCTGTGGTCATCTCTAACGCTGCAACCAAGTTTCCCTCTCAACTGTTCCAAAGCGCTCACACTGACACCCCCTTCCCCCCCTTTCAGTGGGTGGCAAGAAAAACAAGCATGGTGGCTCCGACTCCTTCGGGCACCTGGAGCTCCGTTGTGATTCGAGTGGAATGAGTGGTGCAGCGGCGCTCTGCCTCGGGTGATGGATGGGGTTTTTAGTGTTGGGCGGTTATCAGTTGACGTTGGTCCACTGGATAAGTGTAACCAGACCCATTTTTCACTGTTCCTGGAAGGTTCGGGTTCTTTTGCTGCTATATAAAGATCTGAAATAAATGTCAGTGCAGCTCCAACAGAGAGACATAAAGAAACCTCTCATTTCCTGGACGCTGAAATTATTATTTATATATGTAACATTGTAACAGAAGGCTTTTTTTTGTCGTCCGGATGGTCTTTTTCCATGTTCCTCTGCATGTCATTGAGGTGCGATGGATTACATGCATGTGCACCTCTGGTTTCCTACCAGCCTGCTTCTCTTTGGTGGCATTACACGGCTGCGGGAGACCACACAATCATCCTTGTGGCTTGGCCCCATGTGCCTGCGAACAACTTGGACTTACCTGCTCGCCGCTAATTACATGGCTCAGCTCCCTCTTCAGTTTCTGAGGTCACATTGAAAGCAGCACTGTCTTCACGCTGGGGATCCCTCACGAACACGATTCCGGGCTCGGAGCTGCGGTTTTGGCTTCCCCTGAAGCACCGATTGCTCGGTTAACCGTAGAGGTCTATGGGACTATTCAGGTGTTGCCAGGCTCTTTCTTATTTTAGTCAACGGTGGAGCTTTCGCTTTCGCACACTTTTGAGGAATAATCTTGAATGCTGCAAACGTTTCAAGCCCGATGATGTGCCGTTTTGTGACACAGCGGCACGGGAAAAATCTCTCTGTATTTTGTCACTGCCGCTTGTCTTTCACAGAGGTGCAGCTGAATCCTCTCTCACGGTGCGGTGTGTGAAGGACTGCCCGCCACAGGAAACGCTCTGTGTCCTTGACCCCATTCACCTCATCACACACACCGTGCTTTCTCTGCCAACCTTCAGAAACTGCAGACGGCCAGAGGGTAAGACACGAAGGAGTTATAATCGAATTCATTTTACCAGCTTGTCAACTGAATAAAAAAAAAACAGGAATCTTTTCAAACTAACCTTGTTTCTGCATAAAAAATCTGAGAGATCCTGAATGCACTTGGTGTTGACTTTGTGCAACTGACCAGTAAAAACTTCAGAACTGCCTCTTCCAACAGAAATAGTCCTACTGCGGACAGCAGCGCCTGCACACCCTGGCGCGGAAAACGCAATAGATGTATTCTTTTCCCTCATTGCTACCGACGACCACTTCTCGTTTGATGTGCTGAAACGCTCCAAGTTCGGCATGATTATTGGTAAGAAAATGTCAGAGATTAGCACCGATAATAACACGTTGAGTCCGAAGCCTAATCCGAGTCCTTTTCTCAGGTGTCATCCGGCAGGTGAAGCCCATCACTGGTCCAAAGGACATCGTGCTGGAAGTGGCGATGAACTATGTCAAAGCGGGGGTCGTCACTCATCGCAACGTTGTCATGATTTACGTCTTCATATGTGAATACTGGTTCTGAAAGGAGATTTCAGAACATGTCTGACAATTCAAGTAAAAATAAACTGTATCTGGATGTGACGCTTTTATTTTGTTAAAATATGCAAACCCTCGCAAGGTTGGAGGTAAAACGAGATGCAAATAATGCTGTGTGAAATAATGCACACTGGAATTAATGACTAACTTTCAGTCACTTTTTTTTCAACATTGACTTTGTTTTGTACTGTCTTGTGTGAGTAATAAAGAGTGTGTGTGGTTAATGGTGCGGATTTTCTCTGTTCTTGACCGTCTCACATAGCACATTGAACCAGCTGTCCTCCAGTTAGCATTTCTGAGGTTTCCATGGTGATTAAAACCTAATCGAACATCCTGTTTATGCTGAAACTCTACACTCGCAGTTTGTCAAGACATTTCCAGTCATTCCGCTCTGAGGATGAATGATGGGAATCTATAATGGGAACGTTTACCTCTTCCAGTGCATCTTTTAAAGGTTGACAAATTGCTTGAGGTGGACGCTTCCTACCATCCATAATCAGCTTCCCGCAACACATTCCGGGTGTGCCGTTCCCGCCCGGTGGAAACGCACGGGCCGGCCGGGGGCAGATCTGTGATCTAAAATTTGCCGTCCGACGTGGACGTCCCAACAGCTTGTCCTAATGCTGTGTTGCTGCAGCTGCAGCGGGTGTCCCACAGCGAGGGCTGGAAGAACTCGTGCTTGGTCGCTTCGGGCCTTGCTTTAGGTGAAATGGATTTCAGATGTGAATGCAGCTGCAGTTCCCAGCGGAACTTTTGAGGTCGAATGTGCATTAATAGACATGTTGGACCAGATTTAATAAAATATACAGAATATGATGGAGGCTGACCACTTGCCCCTATAAGTCTTTAGAAAGCCTCTCTCAGATCCAGCCTGGAATGAACCATCAGAGAGAAGCAGACTTGATTTATTATAACATCATCAAAAGGTTTATTCTAACTGTACTGTATGTCACTAATGACTGAGTTGGATGATGTTGCATGTGATTTATAGAGGGGTCAATGTTTTATCAGGACAAACAGATGAAACCAAAGTTCCCATTAAAATTAGATTGCAATAAAACAGCGAGTTTGTATATTTTTCAAATTGCAGCAATAATTTGAACTCATTAATTTGTCCTTTCAGGTATGCATAATATACCATAAAGAGAACACATCTCAATAAATCCAGTAGGAATATTAAATTACCTCACTGACATCAGAGACTGAAAACCAAGTTTAATAAACAGACTTACGCAAAAAATGATTCAAAAACACCGTTATTGCTGCTCTGTACCAATCTTCACCTCATTCTCCATGAGTCCTCATCAGCCTGCATAAAAACAGCAGCACATGTTTCGACTCCGCCTCCGACCTGGGCGGAACCAATCGCTTGCCAAGGTTTTGCCCGGAAGTCCCGCCCACACGCGTGAAACAGGGAAACATGGCAGCTCTCACTGACAGCACTTTGGAAATCCCAGCGTCTATCGCAGGGATTTTGAATGAAGAACACCGCCCTCAGCACCTGCAGGTTTTAAAATCCTTCACCACTGCCTTGCGGGACAAAGAGTACAGGTACGGCAGAAGCTACTTGCTGCTTGCACCAGTAGAAATCGGGGGGGATTAGCTTCGGTGGCTAAGCTAAGCGAAGTCATCCTGCTGTCTGATGTCCGTTATCCCCATATGACTGCGTTATTATATGCTGGACGACAGGCCCAGTTATCGTCGGTAATCGGATGTGATGCTGCACATTTAGAAGAATCTTTACACATTTACCACTCGTGCAAAACAAGTAGACATCCTTGTATGCACTCATTTTGTATTGCCTTCTAATTAATTGCAGATATCGGAGAGTTAACTTGAGGATTTATGATCAGAGACAAACGCCAGAAAGCTAATGCTAACTCATTGCTGTTTAACCCTTTCATTTTTTTCTAGTAGATTCAGAAGTAATCAGTTTTAGAGACAACAGAAATTCCTTTTTGTGTGACACTAATACAAACAAGTATTCAGGTTCCCTTGTCAGATTCAGACAACCTGAAGTTGTGATTGGTTGACATCCCTTGATTTTTTCCCCCAGGGATGCTGTGGATGAAGAGGCCTTCTCCAACCTCCTGAAGGTCCTGACCAGCCTGTGCGAGGAGCTGCAAGCTGCCCGCGCGGACGGCGACAGCCTGCAGTCCTTCTCCCTGCAGCTTCAGCTGGCCGCCGAGTGCTTCAGGGCCCAGAGGAACGCCTGTGTACAGAGTACACGCAACCAGAGTCTGCTCAGGTTCCTGGAGCTTTGATGCAGTTCTAAGAAGGAGCAGAAACACCCTCATTTCTCTGTCGTGAACTATCATTTGCATTTTCTGTACATTTAATCTGACACGCTTTCTTATCATTTAGGGAATTTGGATTTATTGACGTAACCCTTGAAATCCTGACGCTTCTTCAGAAGGCCGTTGGGAGCTCTGACACCTTGTTTGAATGTGAGTCTAAACTTTAAACCTGGATAAACTGATTGAGTCATTTTTTTTAGCTGTGACTGATGTGTTGAATCTCCCCCCCAGCTCTCCGCTGCGGGATTCAGTTCCTGGGTAACTTGGCTGTCGGAAACGAGACGTGTAAGGACGACATTTGGCGGCTGAGCTTCCCGGATCTCCTCCTGTAAGTTCACGTTTGTGCTGTCAACACAACGGACGGCAATGTTGTGATTCGAAGATCAGAGAGTGCCCATCATCCTTCTTCTGAGTGATTTTGAGGCTCGTGTGTAATTTCTCCTCCACTCCTGATGCGCACACAGGCAGCTGCTCAGCATTGATGACGAGAAGGTGGTGAACTACACCTCCATGGTGCTCCACACGTGTCTGGACGAGGCCAAAGTGGAGGAGCTGTCGGAGCCGCAGAACATCCAGCTGGCTCTCAGGGTGATGGAGCTCTGCAGGACCCAGCCTGAGCTGGACTGGACGTGAGTCTCTTGCTGGTTGTCGTTTGGATGCTTTTATGTAAGACTGTGCATTTTATTAATTAAATAACAAGCCTACTGCTCACTACTGCGCGTCACTCTCCATGTGGTATTTTCTGTTTGCAGCGTTCTCATCGCGACGCAGCATTTCCTGGGGTCTGCAGCTCTTGTGGAGAGCATGTACTCTGGGATGTCTCACCATGAGAAGTGAGTCCCTTTACTTCCCCCCATAACCTGATTCACACTGTTCAGGGTCTCTCAGTGTTGAAGCTGGGCTGCTGTGAGATGTGTTCCCATCAAATTCACCGTCATCTGATCTTCTTAATTCGACAAGATCCAATAGGTTTGTACGTGTCTTTCAGAGTTACTCTATTAGAGTTGCTCTTTGCCCAGCTAAGGGAGGAGGTGTCAGACGAATGCGGCGTTGCCCCCGACGTGGCGCGTTTCCTCGCCAGTTCTTTCCAGAAGAACTGCGGCGCCGTGCTCACGCTTGCGACCGGCTCCGCCTCCAGCGAAGAGGTAGAAACTTGTCATTCACAGACAGTGTCTCTAACAGACCTTTGAGTTTTAAGACAAAGTTTGTTGTCTGTGTGACTGATGCCTGCTGGCTGCAATCTTCTGCAGGTCCTGCAGGGGGCGCTGACGGTGATCAGTCAGCTGGACGTGCTGTGTGAGATGACCTCGGACCTCAGGCAGTTTATGTTCCTCCAGGACCATCCCGACCTTCTCATGACCACTGTTGGTAAATAAAGAAAAAAAACCTCTTGTATTCGAGTGTTTTTGAGTATTCCTCCTTACAGACCAAGAAAATAGCATAATTAAAATGGTGAGACTGAAATCGGTGGATTTTTTTAAGCCCTTTTCTTCTTCTCTCCCTTCACAGAGCTCCTGCAGCAGGTCCACGCCATCGGGAAGGCCAGTAAGAACATCTTCAGCGCAGCCCAGAACTTCTCGGCGCTCGGTGCCGACGGCGACTCTTCCTCCCAGTCGCCTGTCATCAGCTTCAAGGCGCACCTCATCAGGCTCATCGGGAACCTCTGCCACGGCAACACCAACAACCAAAACAAGGTTCGCATTGTGTGGAGGATTGAGCTGATGAAAGGCAATAAAAAGACATTTGACTGGGGAGATTTAATTGCTCGAAAAAAAAAACATAGATCCAGTAAGAAGATGAAGCCACAAAATCCTGCAGATCAAATGTTTTTTTTTAGGATGTTTAAACTTGTTCAGACTGAGTAGAATTTGTTTCTGGTGTTCAGACAATTTATTTTAATTTAAAACAGAAAACATCAGGCTTCTTTTTGATTGCTTTAGAGCACAACAATGGACCAGTTTTCATAAACTGCTCTTATATAAGATCGCCTTTATTCTCCAGTGCTCTGCTCTACCCGCCCACTAATTAGATCTCAGTATGGAGTAAATACTCTTCAGGAGGCCTCACACAATAGTGAGGTTAAAGGTCAAGAGGCGATCAAGAGTGCTGAGAGGCGCGCAGACATCTACACTGCATTAACATATTGAGAGCGCAGGCTCAGCTAATGAGCGGCGCCGTCGGACCTTTGTGTCGTTTGAGGACACTGAATGCAGGAACGCCGATGAGATGGTTAGTCGTCGACGCGCGGCGTGGTAACGAAGGGGAGGAGTGGGGTCTCTGCCGTATCTATCGCTCATGCACTCAGCACTTTTTAATGGGAGCAGATCTGTGGAATGCCTGTGGGGCGGCCACCCTCAGCCGGCCCCCGCGTTATATTTACGGATGCTGATCTGCGGTCCGTCAGTGGTCAGAAATCACCCCCGTATCCCTTTTCACAGCGATTCTCTTCCAGTAAACCGAACGTCGTTTCGTCCACCTTCGGGAGAGATTGTAACGCGAGACGCGCACGCGAAGCGCCGGGCTGCCCGCACCGGGCCGCCGTCGGTTATTATTCATCCCTTTATGGGTTTGGACGTGTTGTAGGTAACTTCAGACAATCGCCCTGGAACGACGGGACCAGCCGGCGACCTTTGTTTGACAGATGAAATGACAAGTTCATGTTCATACACTCAGCACTTTGCGTCTGGTGGTCCGGCCGGTGTCTTCGGGAGGGCGACCACAACAGCTAGAGCAGCGCTACAGCGAGCAGAGAGACCTTGTTTAAGCCTATAGAATCAGACAGATGATGAAGAGCAGATCACCCTGTTGTGGTGGTCCCAAACGAAGCCACAACCACACTGTGGGGCTCTGCTAAGAACATTTTATATCCCTCTTTTATTGGTTCATGAACCTTGAACGTCTTGCGTCTCGAAAACAAGCTGAAAGCTCCTCACTGAATAGAATTTAAATGCTGGATTTGATGTTTCCGTCGATGTTTTTGGTTTATAATCGACGATTGAGCATCTTTTTGTTATTTCCTTTTTTTTTACTGATGTCGTTCCAGTTTTAAAACGTTCTTTTCAAGAGCCCTAAAAAGCCCTCACAGTGTGAAAGCATCAACAACAGCAGGACTCTGAAACCGAACAGCTAATTAGACCTAAGCTGAGAATGCGGCCTGTTGTCATTGTTAGGCTTTGCACTGGAAAAGTACTGTGAATTATTCAGTACTTTAAACAAAAAGCTAACTCCTAAAAAACCGAGTTCGACTAAATCTGAATCGTTCGCTGATTCTGTTTCCACAGATGAGAGCGCTTGAAGGCATCCCCCTCATCCTGGATAACTGCAACATCGACAGCAACAATCCATGTATCCTGCTCTGAACTGACGACGACCTGAAAGTTTTTGAGCTTTTCCTGATGATTCTTGTTGTTTTGGGCCCGAAGTCATTTTACTTGCCGTGTTCTGGCTCTCGGACGACGCAGCAAGTCAACAGCTCGACTCCGACCGCGAATCGGGGCGCCGGCTCTATAATGTGTCCCTAATTCCCCTTTTCACCACCGTCTGAATGCCTCCAAGAACACCCCCAGGTTCTATTTTCTGTGGAGCCTTACGCCCTGCAGGTCACCGCGCTCAGACCCCCCCGCGTCATTCTCGTCTGCACACCCAGCCGGGCGTCCCCCCCCTGCGACCGGTGGATATGAGCTGGCCGAGGAGGGGCACCGTGCCAGGCTGCCTGTTCACAGGGTCAATAGTCTGAGCTGAGCCTTTGTCCTCATACACCCCTCTCATTACAAGCTTATCCTCACACACACAAACACACACACACCCCGTACATTTTCAGGAGTCATCGCATTGACTTATACTAATTTCCTGTTTGCTGTTTCCATAGAAACTGCAATTTGCTTCAACGTTTTCTCAGTTAAATCCAAACACACCCTCAGTCTTGGTTCGTGATCGTTAAAAAAAAGAGATGTTGGGGTAAAAACAAACGTCGTCTTGCGGGAAACTCGAGCAGAGTGAAATGTTCAGTGTCACAACTGAACCTGTCTGCAGAACTCGTTTGTTTGTTGCGCTGGCTGCCCACGCGCTGACCCCGGGCGAAGAACGAGGCGCTTATGAGGTGGACACGGAGAACGCTTGGCGCGCTGCTCCTCGTTTCGCCTCGGTAACAATCTGACTCCCGATTATCTCCAGTTAAGATTGATTTTGTAACCAGGACGGCTTTCATACGTCATCGGCATAAATCAAACCCTCGCGAGGGATCCGTGTCAACCAGAAAGCTGTCATTAAGTGTTTTCTGAGCGTATCGTTTCCCTCGGTTATTAATGTGTTACTCTATACTCCGCTGAAGTGTTTGTGTTCCCCCTCCTTGACCGAGTCCTCGCAGTTATCAGCCAGTGGGCCATCTTCGCCATCAGGAACCTGCTGGAGAACAACCGGGAGAACCAGGAGCTGGTCGCCGGGCTGGAGCGGCGCGGCGCGGCCGACTACTCGGCGCTCAGGGAGCTGGGCTTCCTGGTGGAGGAGCGGGACGGAGGCCTGCTGCTCAAACCCACCAGGAAGGACTCGTAGAGGGGACGCGTGGAGGGAGGGCTGCAGAACCCCACGGACAGGCTTACACGCAAAGTAATCGTTTAGGAACTAATACAGTACATGGGCGCTTATGTAGTCCCGCGCGCACATGTGCACCTTTTGTGTTGCGAGCCTGACTAACGATGCCGACACTTTTCACTCTGGCGAAACCGCAGGAAACCCGTTAGAATTGGATCTTCCTCATCAGAGGAGCATATATAACTTGTTTTTCTACCTCAGCACTCATGTCCACATGAGGCACAAGGTATTATTGACACACAAAAAAGGCCCCACGGGGGCATGGGCAGTATAGAGGCAGAGGTCAGGATGTCAGGAGCTCTGGCTTTGTCTTGACCAGAGTCTGGGAAATGAAGAGCCGGCGAGAGGCGGCGAGCACATGCTGGTACCTTTTTCGCCGCGGCCGGCGCTTTGTCGGTCTAATCCAAAGACAAAGAGACGCCGCGGTGTTGGGGCTTTTTTCGCCCCTTTCAGGGACAGTGATGTTACCAGCAGGGGTTGGGGTTTAATCCCAGGCTCACGGTGGCTTCTGCAGTAACCATGAAACCGAGAATGACCAAAACATGATGTAATCTACCCCCCTCCACCCCCACCACCAACCCCTCGCTGCGCCACCTAATTAAACGATGGCATCTTAGCTACGCAATGAAAGCTTCCTTATTGGGAAATTACTTGCTGAAAGCAATAATCGAAGGAAAACCGACACTATGCATGTTTAAAGCTTCTAAACAAGGCTCGGCGTACTGGAGCCTGTCACTGCATCGCTGCTTAAAAACACATCGACTCTAAGACTCATCATTAGCTTGTGGCTTCGTGCTTTTCTTCCTCTCCTTTATCCTGCCGCGCCGTCATGTTTATCCTCAGGGAGAGGGCTCCCAGCATGCAGCAGTAACCATTAAGCATCAACACGAGGGACCACGTCTTCCATTACTGGCAGCTTCTCTTCCCTGTGAACAGGTTGTTTCACAGACCGCATATGTTTCGTTTTTTTCTGGTATTTATCGAGTAGTTTTCGTGTGTTTTTGCGTGTGACTTGTTTTGAATAGGTTTCTTTTTTTTTTGTTGTTTTTTTTCGAAAGTGTATCCGCGAGCGAGTGAGAGAATCAGGGCCAGAGGCATTAGTTGGCAGAATGACATCCCTCCCTGCTCCTCACCGAAGCTGGATAAGCTGAACGGTCCTGACAAGCCAACAATGCGGCGCTTTACGGGCCGGCCCACACCCTGCTCCACCCTGTTTGCTCTGCCCCTCCGATTTTTAATGACAAAATGTATTGAAACAATTGGCTGGACTCTCGCCTCAATCCGCCGGCATAGTGGTGGGAGCTTACGCGGTTCCGGTCCCCAGGATTTCAGACGGCTAACAAAACAGCGGTTACTCGCGCTCGACTGGCTGGCTGCAATGCTTTTCAGCCGCACAGGAAAGAGGCTGTGCAAGTCAGCCGCGGGCTGAATGAGGTGGCAGGGACCCGCGGCCGCGCGTTCACCTCCTCACCCGGCCGCGCCGCATCAGCCCAGGCCAAAGGACTTTTCCTTGTTTCCCAGATCAGCACTTTAACACCAAAGGCCTCCGCGAGTCCGTGCCTTCTGCTTTGATATTTCGACGAAACGCCACCTGGTCGGGCTTTCGAAGCCTGCGCGCGAGTCAGAAAATGAAAAAAAAAACAAAACAAGCTTATTCGAAACCTAATAAAGTTTTGTGTGACTAACAGCTTTTTTGTAATTCTTGTGAGAGCTCCAATGTGACAGAAAACTCCAGAAGCATTAAAAAGATGCTCAAATTTTATTGGTAAAAAAAGGGAGGAAAAAAAAAAACACAACTGTCCATGATTGTAAATTGATGCAGACTTTGATTTTTTTTTTTTTTTGCCACAGAAACAAATAAAGAAACTTAAATTAAAACTGTCTTTTTAAGTTAAAACTATGCAAGAAACAGTGTGTCGGCCCCCTAGGCTGCTAGAAAAAGCGCTATCAACACAATGGAAACACAGATCGAAAGCTGCACACTTAAGTTGTTATTTAGTAGTGGTTTCTTTAAGACTTTCTCGACGAGTCCTTTAAAAGTTGTCCGGGCTACAGAGAGTTGTGAAGGGGTCGCGTGGAGGTGGACAGTCAGACCTACAGTCGGTGAAAACACGTGGAGTATTTACAGGGTTTCGATTAAAGACGTCACGTCCAAAATAATTTATAGCTCTCAAATGTGAACGACAGAAAAAAGAAAAAAAAAAAAAAAACACTTGTAAATAGTGACTCTCTTTCCAGCTATAAATGACATAAAGTGCCACGTTCCTCATATAAAAATATACTCTTCAAATTGTTTTGTAAGTTATATAAAGCCTAAATAAACATTTCTGAATACATTAAGGGTGCTGCCCCCAAAAATAGCTCGGGGGTGGGGGGGGGCCTTTGATCCTCTCGTGCCCCCTTTTTTTCTGTGTGGTTTCGGGCGCATGCCATCCACCCAGGCAGGCCGAAACAACGGCGCTGGATGGGCCTTGTGTAAGCAAGAGGCCGCGGCGTGGAATTCCACGGCTCCGCCGCCTCATGGGAACGCCGGGCGCATCTGAACCTGATTGCACCTCTATAGAGTTCCAGCGAGGCTTACACGCGCTTTTTTTTCTCTCACAAGTCAAGAGCCCCCCCTCCAAAAACAAAAAAAAAAAGGGGGGGTGGGGGGGCACAGTCGGGCCTGAAGTGCCGCTCGAGCTTGACGAGCCGCATGCTTAAAATACTACATGTGTGTTTTCTTTCTTTCTGCCCCCCCCCCCCCCCCCTTCGGCTCAACAATAGAGGGGGTCTGGGCTCGAGTGGCCGGGAGGGGGGGGGAGGTGGCCGTGGGAGGCATGTCGGCGCAGCACCTCGATAACTGAAATAAAACACGTGAGGAAGAACATGCGAGTGCAAAAGAGGAGAAAAGAATCAAGGTGGGAAACTGAATTCTGAGAGCGAGTTGGAAAAAAATCGAGGAAGTTTTCCTGCTTTCAATGATTCAACTGAACTCTAAACGAGGGAACAAAACAATAGAGCAGTTGAATTTTCTAAAACCGTCCTATCAGGCTCTTAAAGCTTAAAAGATATATATAATTTTTTTGTTGTTTTTTTTTTTACATAAATAAGTTTTATTTTCAGTGTTCAAACAGAATACAGTGTGAGTGTACAGTTGCTCTGCTGCACCGGGAGCACGTGCTGCTTCGCGGCAGTCTCTCTCTCTCTCTCTCTCTCTCTCTCTCTCTCTCTCTCTCTTTCTCTCTTCTCTCTCTCTTCTCCAGGTCCAACTTCTGCAGAGTTCTTTGCGCAAGGTCGCTCTCCCAACACTCTCCAAACCTCATATTCCGTTTCATCTTCTTGTCGTCGAAGAAGTCCAAATAAGATGTCAAAATGTGCAAAATGTAATAAATACCACCGAGTCCCTCTCCAAGCCTTCGTCCTGGATCTGTTTGCGCGGGGGGGGGGGGGCGGGGGGGGGGGCGGG